>CM053622.1:399053877-399071092 GCA_028646595.1 Phalanger gymnotis | reverse complement strand
AATTAATTCAGTGCCAAGTTATACATGGAAGTTATATGGAATTCCATGCCATCTTGGGGAGGCAGGGGGGGGAGGGAGGGAAGAAAATCTGGAACTCAAAATTATGTAGAATCATGTGTTGCAAACTAAAAATAAAAATTAAAAAATAAATAAATAAATTTGACTCAGTTCTCTATATATTTTAGAGATTAGGCTTTTATCAGTGACACTGGTTGTAAAATTTTTCCCAATTTTCTGCTTCCCTCCTAATCTTGGTTGCATTGGCTTTGTTTGTCACACAAATCTTTATATAAGCACTTTTTGTTTAGCAAAGAACTGAAAACTAATAAGGTGCCCATCATTTAATGAAAGACTAGACACATTATGGTGTGTGAATGTAATGGAATATTTTTGAACCATAGGAAGTAATGATAAGGATAGATTCAGAGAAATCTGGGAAGACTTTTATGAACTGATACAAACTGAAGTTAGCATAACCAAAAGAATAATTTTTATACTACAACTTTTAAAGGAAAAGACTTCTGAAAAACTTAACTCTGAATGCAGCAATAACCAACCATAACTCTAACAGACTGGTGACAAATCATGCCTTTTACCTCTGAACAGATAGGATCAATTAGAGGTGCAAAATACATGTACGTTTTTATCAGACATAGGCAAAGTATGGATTTGTATTGCTTGACTATTCTTATTTGTCATAAGTACACTCTTTTTATTACTTTTTTTGTATTAACCTTTTTATTTTGAGTTCCACAGTCTATCTCTTCCTCCTTCCTCACTCCCCTCCATGAGATGGTAAGCAATCAAATATAGGTTATACATGTGCAATTATGTAAAACATTTCACCATTAATCATTTTCTACAAGAAGACTTAAATAAAAGGAAAAAATGAAAGAAAGTAAAAAATAGCATGCTTCAGTCTGTATTCAAACAATATCAGTTCTTTTTCTGGAGATAGATAATATGTTTCATCATGAGTCCTTTGGGATTATCTTGGATGATTGTATTGCTGAGAATAGCGAAGTCATTCAGTTCTTCATTGAACAATATTACTGTGTACAACATTCTCCTAGTTCTGTTCACTTCATTATGCATCAGTTCATGTAAGTCTTTCTAGGCTTTCCTGAAATCATCCTGTTTGTCATTTCTTGTAGCACAGTAATATTTCATTACAATAGTGTACCACAGCTTGTTTAGCCATTCCCCAATTAATGGGCATCTCTTCTATTTCCAATTCTTAGCCACCAAAAAGAACTGCTATAAATATTTTTGCACAAATAGGCCCTTTTCTCTTTTTTTCCCCAATGTCTTTGGGATATAGACCTAGCAGTAGTATTGCTGGATCAAAGGGTATGCGAAGTTTTATAGCTCTTTGGGCATAGTTCCCAAATTTCTCTCCAGAATGGTTTGATCAGTTCCCAATTCCACCAATGGTGCATTAGTGTCCCAGTTTCCCCATATTTCTCCCAACATCCAACATTTTCTTTTTTTGTCCTATTAGTCAATCTTATAGGTGTAAGGTGGTACCTCAGAGGTGTTTCAATTTGCATTTCTCCAATCTAAAGTGATTAGGGCACTTCTTCATATGCCTATATATAGTTTTGATTTCTTTGTCTGAAAACTGCCTGTTCATATCCTTTGACCATTTATCAATCAGGGAATGATCTCTATTTTTATAAAATAGACTCAGTTCTCTATATATTTGAGATACTTGTTGCAAAAAAAATTTCCCCCAGTTTTCTGCTTTCCTAATAATTTTGGTGGCAATGGTCTTATTTATACAAAATCTTTTTAATTTTATGTAATCAAAATGATCTATTTTACATTTTGAAATGCTCTCTATATCTTCTTTGGTCCTAAATTGTTCCTTTATCCATAAATTGGACAGAAAAGATATTCCATGTCCTCTTAATTTGCTTATGGCATCACCCTTTATGTATAAATCGTGTACCCATTTTGACTTTATCTTAGTATACTGTGTGAGATGTTGGTATATACCTAGTTTCTGCCATACTGTTTTCTAGTTTTTCCAAGAGATTTTGGCAAATATTGAGCTTTTGCTCCAAAAGCTTGGATCTTTGGGTTTATCACATATTAGATTACTATGGTCATTTACCATAATATAATTTGTACCTAATCTATTCATCACTGATCCACCACACTATTTCTTAGCCAGTGCCAGATTGTTTTGATAATTACCACTCTATAATATGGTTTGAGATCTGATACTGCTACACCACCTTCTTTCGCATTTTTTTTCATTGATTCCCTTGATATTATTGAGCTTTTGTTCTTCCAGATGAATTGTTATTACTTTTTCTAGCTCTATAAAATAATTTTTGATAGTTTGATTGGTATGGCACTGAATAAATGATTAATTTAGGTAGAGTTATCATTTTTATTATATTGGATTGGCCTGCCAATGAGCAAGTGATATTTTTTCATTTGTTTAGATCTCACTTTATTTGTGTGAAAAGTGTTTTATAGTTGTGTTCATATAGTTCCTGGTTTTGTCTTGGTGGGTAGACTCCCAAGTATTTTATATTGTCTACAATTATTTTAAATGGAATTTCTCTATCTCTGGCTTCTGTACTTTCTTGGTAATATATAGAAATGATGATGATTTATGTGGGTTTATTTTGTATCCTGAAAATTTGCTAAAGTCGTTAATTATTTTGGTTGATTCTCTAGGATTTTCTAAGTACAATATTATATCATCTGCAAAATTGATAATTTTGTTTCCTTTTTGCCTATTCTAATTCCTTTCATTTTTTCTTGTTTTATTGCTATAGCTAAGATTTCTAGTACAATATTAAATAATAGAGGTGATAATGGGAATCCTTGCTTTACCCCTAATTGTATTGGGAAGGCTTCTACTTTATCCTCATTACAACTAATGCTTGCTGATGGTTTAGACAAATATTACTTATCATTTTAAGGTAAGATCCATTTCTTCCTAGCTCTCTAGTGTTTTTGATAGGAATGTATGCTGTATTTTGTCAAAGACTTTTTCTGCATCTATTAAGATAATCATATGGTTTCTGTTAGTTTTGTTATTGATATGGTCAATTATGCTTATACTTTTCCTAATATTGATCCAGCCCTGGAATCCTGATATAAATCCCACCTGGTCATAATGTATGATCCTTTTGATATATTTCTGTGACCTCTTTGCTAGTATTTCATTTAAATTTTTGCATCAATATTCATTAAGGAAGTTGTTCTATAGTTTTCTTTCTCTGTGTTAACTCTTCTTGGTTTAGGTATCAGAATCCTATCTGTGTCATTAAAGGAATTTGGTAGAACTCTTTTATCTATTTTTTCCAAATAGTTTATATAGTACCAAGATTAATTGTTCTTTAAATATTTGGTAGAATTTGCTTGTGAATCCACCTGGTCCTGGGGATTTTTTCTTAGGAAATTTGTTGATGGCTTATACAATTTCTTTTTCTAAGATTGGGTTATTTAGGTATTTTTTTTTCCTGTCAATTGGATAATTTACATTTTTGTAGATATTCATTCATTTTATTTAGATTGTCAAATTTATTAGCATATAATTGGGCAAAATAACTCCTAACAATTGTTTTAATTTCCTCTTCATTGGTAGCAAATTCACCCCTTTCATTTTTGATACTAGTAATGTAGTTTTCTTCTTTACTTTTTAAAATCAAAATGATTTATCTATTTTATTGGGTCCCACCTCTCCATAAAACCAGCTTCTAGTTTTATTCATTAGTTCAATGGTTTTCTTACTTTCAATTTTATAAATCTCTCCTTTAATTTTCAGGCTTTCCAATTTGGTATCTAATTGGAGATTTTTAATTTGTTCTATTTCTAGTTTTTTTTAGTTGTATGACCAATTCATTGATCTAATTTTTCTCTATTTGTTGGTAGGTCCCAGGATGGGGTTCTCTACTGCTCAACAATGGGGTCAAGGTTTCACTAGTGGCTTGTGCTAGGGGTGGGGTTGTTTGGGGTGGGCTTTTGCTGTGCTGCACAGAGTGTTCACTTGCCTAGGGGGATGCTGCTTTGCAGGAGGCTAGGGCTTTGCAGGTAAATTGCCCCAGGCTTGGAGCCTTGATGCAGGCCCCCTGCTGTGAGGCTGGCTGCTGCTGCTGCTTCTCTTGAACCTTGCTCCCTTTCTACCCCCAAAAGACAGACCTTTCCTGCCCTACTGGTAAGCTGCTTCCCTCTTCTTGGTTCAATTCTAAGGCAATTTTTAATTGTTTAGAGGGGAATTTTGGAGGGCTTCAGAAGGTTCCTTCCTCACTCCACCATCCTGGCCCACTCTTTTTATTTTAAAGATTAGAGAGAGAGATAGCACTAGTGGAGGCCTGTCCCACCCCAAAGAAGAAAATAAAGAAAAGAGCATGAATAAAATATTTTAGAAACTCACAGAAGAGAGCAGAAGGAAGCACCGAGATATAAAAGACATAAATGATGTTGTTGAGGTTTATTTTGCAAAGCCTTCTTTAAAGAACACCTTGTTTTCTTGAAATCAAGACTATCCTATAAAAGTAGGGACTTATGGTCCTGTTAATAGAACAAGTTGGTACAGAGAATTTGAGCCCATTATGAAATAGAACACATAAAACACTGATTTCTTTCATCTTCATTTCCTAAAGGAATATAGTGTGGTATGGAAAGGATAGGGGGTTGTTATGATATTAATATGAATGTTACAAAGATTTGAGCAAGGAAGCCATAAGACTTCTCAACAAATAATGTTGTCAAACACTAATTTTTACTTCTTTATGATATATCTGGACATCTACCTTTACTGCTAGCGGAAAATATCTGGTTTAATTTTTTTTAATTTGCTTTTACTTCCAATTCTTTCCTGATGGTGCTAAATGTACTTGTTTTTCTCTACTAAGCTTTGGAAAAATACAAAGATACAGTCTGAATGAAAGACAGTAGGGAAAACAATTTTCTATGCTCAATTTTGTATGAGTTAGAGTTTATTCAAATCCAGCAATGAGGGATGTGTTTTGCATTCTAATTTCAATGTGATGATTTCAACACCACAGATGGACTAATTCTCCCCATTTTGAGCATTTGCAAACATTGTAATTGCAGCCGAGGATGAAGTCATTGAACCAAGATGACGTCGATATATTAGCTTGTTTTCTATAGGGAGTGATACTGTGACTTGAATACAGTCCCACTTGTGTTAATGGTCTCAAATGCACCATTTGTAGACATTTGATCATGTAACAAAACCCTGGCATGAATCCACTTCGTTGGCTTGGGGCAGCAACCACACGAGACAGGTCTGAATGGTGCAAATGCTGAGTGAGGAAAGCTTGCTGGATGCCTCAACAAATTTTGTATGTGTCTAGCTGTTATTATTATTGGCTCCTCACTTTCAACAGATGTAAAAGGCAATTTGTGTTCATATGCTAAATTGAACTGAAAAATAGTGTATTTTGAAACATTTGTAATATCATTCCTGTGACCTAGAATATCAGCAGGCTACGTAGTATTGTTATGTGCTCTGAATTTGGATGGAATCAAGTGCTTGAAACCTATCCTTGTTACTTTTTACCTGTGTGTCCCTTTAGTAGGTCACTTTGATGCTTTGAGCCTCCATTTCATTGTCTATAAAATAAGGTTGTTAGATGAGAGCAACTCTGGGGTCTCTTTCAGTTCTAAATCCTTACCCCTGAGAGGGTTGAGAAAAATATACTTCTAGTCACTACATAATATAGGTAGGTAGTAGATAAAGCACTACTCCAAAAGTCAGGATGAATTGGATCCCACTCTTTTGTCTGACACTTATTAAAGGTGTGACCATGGAAAGTCACTTAACATCTCTGGCTCTCAAAGAATTCTCTAAGACTTTAGTTATGGACAGGTTGCAAGCTGCATCAATAGGCTGAATTCCCACACTGATTAAATAACAAGTCTTTGACATAATGACATATTAGGTACTTTTAGGGGAAATGTGTTGTGGTGGCTTACACTCAACTAGTGGCTTAGCCAACAGAGAATCTAGGTGTTATAGTTACCAGGTGGCAGTGTAGACAGGAAATTATGATAATTGAAAAATGTACATTTTCACATTGAAATGGAATCTGTTGCCTGACAAACATAACCACATGGGCATGATTAACACATATAGGTATAGATACCCTATCAGGCTACTGTTCTTGTTGCAGTTGGGCTCTTTGGGCTTTGAAAGACCATATGCTTTTCATGAGCAAAAAAAGAAGGAAATCAACTTACCTGGTTTGAATTACCTCTTTATTGGTTTGAAAACAAGTGGTTTGCCATTTTTATAATGTTTCCTTTGTATGTGGAAAATAAGGAAACTACCTAGGGAATTAGCAACCCATGGGAGAAAATACTGAAAAGCAATAGCTTGGGCAGTTGTGTCTTAAGTAAAATCATATTATTTGGTTAGATTCTTTTGTAGCTATAGCTATTAGTACAAAATTTAATTGAAAGATGAGTGAAAAATATAACTGAAAAATTGACTATTGTTAAAAAATTAAATGAGAGGTAAAAGAAAGAACAAAGAATGATCATCAAGGAACTGAAAGGAACAACAGAGTTAAAGATTTAAAAGAAATTTAAGGAAGGAGAAGAAAGGAAGGGGGAAGAACTGAATTATGAATGCCTATGTCTTTGGAATCAATATTTATTAAGTGCCTACTATGTGTCAGACACTGTGCTAAGCACTGGGGACACAAAAGACAGTCCCTGCCCTCAAGGAACTTGCAATATGATGAAATTTTGTTTAAGATTCTCAGTTTTCATTCATGTGTGTTATTTTTTTTAAATGGATTTCTTGTATATAGCAAATTGTTAAGTTTTGTTTTCTTATAATATTCTGCAAGTTACTTTTGTTTAATTAGATTAAATAATCCATAAATTGTTCAAGTTATGATGGTTAGACTTAGTTCATGGGCTAAATCTTGTGGTTCCCCATGAATGGATCAATATCTCTTGCAGAAGGGTTAACAATGATCTGAACATTGTATGAATGCAGAGAAGGTGGTAAGAGGGGAGCTGCAAGTTTGCCCCACCCGACAGAGAAGGGATGCTAATTTGTTTAATTTCGTAAAAAGCAGGGGCAGCTAGGTGGTGCCGTGAGTAGAGCCTTGGCCTGGAAGTCAGGAGGACCTGAGTTCAAATCCGGCCTCAGACACTTGACACGTTCACTAGCTGTGTGATCTTGAGCAAGTCACTTAACCCCAATTGCCCTCCCTTCCCCCGTCCAAAAAGAATGAAGGCTGAGGAAAAACAGGATAAAAGCAATGACCTAATGAAACTGGAATGGAGGAAATAGGAGTCTCACTTGGGAAGGGAAACAAAAAAGGTACCACTAAAGAACATTCTCATGGGGATATTGTGGAATTTGTGGTGAAATAATGGATTTCATGTGGGTGAAAAAGGGATTTGTACAGAAGTTCTTCTTTTTTGAGAAAGGGTTTTACCTCCCAGCAACATGTTTCATTCGAAGGGAAGGTGTGAGTCTCCAAGGGTCTCGCCAGCACCCAGCATGGTAGGGATGACAGAAAAGTAGAGATAAGATAGCATGGCATTAGGAATGGAGACTAATCATGGTAAATGATAAGAGTAGGTCTCATAATTTGAGACACAGGGTGATTCACACCACATGACATTGCTTCCATTGAGAATTGTTCTCTTCATGGATTGATATTTCTAAGAGAGGGGTATGGCAGAAAACAGCAATGATGAGGTAAGATCTACAATAACGGAGCCCAAAGTTGGTGTTTCACTCTCTAGAAGGACCTAGAAATAATAAAGATGGAACAAGCCAAGGCTGTAATCTTTGAATTAGAGAATAAAATTGATAACAGATTGGAAAAGAAAATTAATGATGAGGAAAACAAAGTAAAGAGAATCTTCATGGATGAAGGCCCAGCAAAAGAAAGTTACTTAAAAGAAGTTGGAAGGGATGCAGGAAAAGATTTTGAGCTGCTTCACTGGAGAGGTAAAGAGAAGGTAAAAAGAAGAGGAGGAGAAGTAAATAAATTGATAGATAAATAAGTAAAAGATTGATGATTGAAAGAATTTGGGATAGGTCAGGTAAGCAGGAAGGAGAAAGAACTTGTGGGAATAGAGTAGCATTGAAGAAATAGGAGTAACACTAAGAAGGAACAAATTACCAACTCTAAAAAAGAAGTTAAAATTTATATGAAACAAATAAATGGAGAAAAACATAAGCTTAACATTTATAAGTTAATTGTGAATGAATGAAATAATCCAGTTAAACAAATGAGACTGGCAGAATGGAAAAAAAATTTCTATAGATAAACCATATCTTAAAAATAGTAACACATATGGAATTAAAGTGAAAGACTGGAACAAAACTTACCATGCATCAGATGATTCCAAAGAAAGACAATTAGCAATTATGATATCAGACAAAGGAAAAATAAAAATTCACAATATAAAGGGGGATAAAGATGTAATCGATGTTATACTTAATAGTTATCTTAGAAAATGAAACAATATCAGTACTAAACATATATGCACCAAATGGCATAGCTTCTAATTTCCTTTTGTAAAAGAAAAGTTAGTTAAATCACACATACACACACACACACACACACACACACACACACACACACACGCAATATCCAACCCTGGGCAGTAACAAAATAACTGTAGGGAACTTAAATGTTTTCTCTCAGAGCTGAACAAATCTAATGAAAAGAGTAAGCAAAACAGAAAAATACAGAATTGACAAACTTGGAGAAGTTGGATCTAAAAGACTTATGGAGAACTATAAAAAATGATAACAGAGATGTATACAGAGAAGCCCAGAAAGACTTGTATGAATGGATATAGAATGAAATGAGAAGAACCAGAACAATTTCTTAATGGCTACAATAATATGAAGGAAAATAACTTTGAAAGACAAGAACTCTGATGAATGAAATGGTAAGTCATGGCTCTGGAGTACTGATGATAATTGCTTTTACCTTTTCATAGATTAGTGACAGATAAGACCTACATGGGTGAGAAAAGAACAGCTATTGTGTGAATTTCTTTAGTTTCTCTTAGTTTCCCATTGTGCTTGCCATTACATATTTGTTATAAAGGAAGATTTTTATTTGGGATGGGAAGTTTTATACATGATGGGAGTTGGTAGGTAGAGATAGTGATGCAAAAAAAAATCAGAGGAAAAGAAAGAAAACAATGTCAATTGAGTATTTAAAAAATACACAGAAGGGAGCATAAGTTCAAAAGGAGATGTACATAAGTCTATTATGTTAAAGTTGACAAAGGAATTTTAAAATGTAAGTAATAGAAGTTCACAGTTTCATAAACAATCTTCTTTTTATTCTTTGAATATTGAAATTGTATAAAAAATTTTAAAGACTTATGGCATCTTCTGAATGGATATACTAAGTGATAGACATATTTCTCAGCACCATTTGGTACATTTAAAAAAATCATGTTTTAGGGTACAGATCAATTAAAAATCAATGTAAAAACTAGGAAATAAGATATACAGGCAATGGGGCATAGAAATTGATCTTGCCCCACAAGAAAGTAATGGAAAAAGGGGTGGGGGTGGGGAATGGGGTGACAGAAGGGAGGGCTGACTGGAGAACAGGGAAACCAGAATATATGCCATCTTGGAGTTGGGGGAGGGTAGAAATGGGGAGAAAATTTGTAATTCAAACTCCGATGAAAATCAATGCTGAAAACCAAAAATATTAAATAAATTAAATGAACATTTTTTTAAAAAAAGAAAGAAAGAAAAGAAAAAATCAATGTAAAAAGGCAACTATAGGGGCAGCTAGGTAGGGCAGTGAGTAGAGCACTGGCCCTGGAGTCAGGAGGACCTGAGTTCAAATTGGGCACTAAACACCTGACACACTTACTAGCTGCATGACCTTGGGCAAGTAACTTAACCCCAATTGTCCTGTCTTCCCCCTCTCCAAAACAAATAAACAACAAACAAACAAAAAAGGCAAATATGGTATACATATCCTTTATAGACCACAATAATAAAAAGAGTAATTAGAACAGGGAACATAAGCAAAGTTATATAACTGAATGGAGATTTCATAATAATATCCTGAATGATGAGTGAGTAAAAAAAGATCTTGGAAACTATTGATAAGGATGAAACAACCATACGAAAATTTCTGGAATACATCTAAAGTAGTCCTCAGAAGAAAATAAAATAAATGTCTGAAAAAAACACATTTTAATGAGAGAGAGAGGATTAACAAACTTAATCTGCCATTTTATTATTTTATTTTATTTATTTTTTGTTACATTTTAAGTTCTGAACTGTCTTTAACCCTCCCTCCCCACCTGCACTAGAGAAGGCCACCATTTCACACACACACACACACACACACACACATATATACATATATATACACATATATATATACATATATGTATATGTGTGTATGTACCTATAACCATACTATGCATACTTCTATTTATCAGTTCTTTCTCTGGAGGTAAATAGTATCTTCCTTCATAGGTCCTTTGTAATTGATTTGAGTATTTATAATACTCAGAATAACTTAGTCCTTCATAATTGTTCTTCAAACAATATTGTTGTTAATATACAACGTTCTCTTGATTCTGTTCATTTCACTCTTTATTATTTCATGCAAGTCTTTCCATGTTTCTTCTAAAATCAGCCAGCACATCATCTCTTACAACACAATTTTTAAAACTACATAGCCAAGTAAACTCAAAATAAACACAAAAGAAGGTATTAAAAATTAGAGAAAAGCTATTATAGAAACTAAAAGACACTAGAAGTGATTTCTAAAAACAAAAAGGTAATTATTGAAAAGTTTACCTGATCAAAGATAAGGGGGAAGGAAAATAAAATTACCAAAGTTAAAAAAAAATGAGCAAGGCTGGGTCACAGCAGATGAAAAAGAAATAAAAAGAAATATGAGAATTTATTCACAATTAGCTATTAATAAAATCGACAATTTAAAAGAAAAAAATTTACCTGCAAAAATATATAAAATACTTAAATGAATAGATATGAAATAAATATATCAAATAACTGAACCTCAGAAAATGAAGTTGAAAAAGCCATAAATGCAATGATCTAGATAGTTTTATGGATGAGTCCACTAAAAACTTATTTATTTTTAATAATTTATTATTTTTGTTTTTCAAATAATAAGGTTTATTAAAAAAATTAACCTATGTCTCCCATTGCCACTGTCCCCTCAATCCAAATTGAGCAAATTTTGAAAAATGAAGAAACAAATCCCTCACATAAAGTGAGGCAAAATTTTCCACATTAACCATGTCATGTAATGTATGTCTCTTCCTGCATTTTAAGTTCATTTTCCTCTTGAGTGGTTAATGACATGTTTCATCTTCATTCTTTTGGATTTGTGATTTATCATTGTGTTGATCAGACTTCTAAAGCTTCTCAAAGTTGTTTTTCTCAATGACGTTATCATTTTGTCCCTTATCATTTTATAAAAGTCCCAGGTTTCCTTTGAAATTGTCCATTTCATCATTTCTTATGGTGTGATAACATTCTATTATATTATATTCATATATTGCAATTTGTTTAGCCATTCACAAATAAGAAGTCAATCTTTTTGTTTTCAAACTTTGACTAACATGAAATAGTTGCTACATATAATTTTGTACTTATAGATCTTTTCCACTTTTTTGTTTCTTTCTGATATAGGCCAAGTAGTAATATGGGTATATACAGTTTGGTAGATTTTTGGACATGATACCAAATTGCTTTCCAAGATGTCTAGATGAATTCACAGCTACACTAACTATGCACTTGTATACCTGTTTTCCCACATTACCTCCAGCATTTGTCATTATCTTTTTTTGCTGACTTTACTAATTTGATTAGGGTGAGGTAGTACATCAGTTGTTTTAACTTGCATTTCTCTATTAACTATTCATAGTATTTTTTCATATTATTACTGTTGACTTGGATTTCTTACTTTGAAAACTACCTGTTCATTTCCTTTCACTCTTTTTCATTTTAGGAATAGCTCTTACTTATAAATTTCAATCAATTCCTTATATATCTTAGAAATTAAACCTTTATCAGAGAAACTTGTTGCAAAGATTTTTCCCCTAGTTAGCTGTACCTGTTTCCCTTCTAATTTTTACATGACATTTGTTTGTCGAAAAACTTAAAAAGTTTATATAATCAAAATTGTCCATTTTATCTTTTGCTATCCCTTCCATCACTTGTTTAGTTACGAGATTTTCCTCTATCCATTGATGCAAAAGGTAATTTGTGCCTTGATCTTCTTATGTATTTATTATGTGACCTTTCATATTTGGTCATGTATCTGTTTAAGAGCTTATCTCAATGTATAGCATTAAGTATTGGTCTAAACTTAATTTCTGCCAGACTTCTGTCCAGTTTTCCTATTGTTGTTGTCAAATAATGAGTCTTTCACCTCTGGTAAAAGAGGTTTATCAAATACTGTGCAACTCTGTTAGCTTTTGTTATGTTGTATATCTAATCTGATCTTCTGATCAACCTCTCCTTTTTATAACCAGGGCCAAAGCATTTTAATAATTATCACTTTGTAGGACATTTTGAGACCCTATTAATGAAATCCTCTTCCTCTTCATTTTTTTTTTCATTATTTCCCTTAGAATTCCTGAATTTTTGCTCTTCTGGGTTTTTTTCTAGCTCTTTAAAATATAAAGCTTTTGGAAGTTTGATCAGTACCAAAAAAAAATAAATTATTTTAGGTAGTATTGTTGTTTTATTGTATTTCAACCTACATAAGAAATTAATCTTTTATCCAATTATTTATGCTTGTCTTTATTTCTTCAAAAGTTTTTAACTCTTTCGAGAGTTAAATTAGTATAAACTCTGGGTGAATCTTGGAAATTATAATCCCAAACATAATAGCTTATGTAGTGATTTTGAATGGAATTTCACTTTCTAGCTCTTCCTGCTTTTTATTTTTATTATGTGTAGGAATAATGATAATTTCTGGAAATGCATCTTATGTCCTTTGATCTTGCTAAAATTATTGTGTCAATTTTTACTCAACTCTCTATGTTTTCTAAATATAGTCATATCACATGCAAAGTGGTCATTTTAATGGTAATGGATAATGGATAATTATTAATGGTTTATTGTGGAAACACCATAAAATCAGCAAAAAAGGAAATTGAGATAAATCATATTTTTAGTAAAGTAATCAGACATAGAAGAAATCCATAAATATCATCAACAAAAAAGGTTAGGGGAGATAACAAAAGATAAACTATATACTCTCAATTACATGAAGTTGAAACACTTTTGCCTGAACAAAATAAATGCAGCTAGGATAAGGAGAACTATTGACAGGGAATAAATGTTTTAATCAAATATCTCAGATAAGTCTTTGATATTCAACATATATAAGGAATTAATACAAATATACTATCAAGAACCATTCCCTCAGTGGATATATAGAGGGAGGAAGGAAGAGAGGAAGGAAACAGGAATTGTAGTTACTATGTGCCAAGTATACTGTGCTAAGAATGAGGATGTAAAGAAATAAAAAAACAGTCTATACTCTCGAGGACGATGGCTCCTAATGGAGCAGTCAACGTATAATGCATTAACTAGATACACACACAAATACATATGAGAGAAAGACACACAGAGAGAGACAGACAGAGAGAGAGAGAGATGGAGGTGAAAATAATATGAAAGAGCATTAGCATGTGGAGAAACCAATATAGATCTCCTTTCTATCCACAAAATTTCCAAAAATAATTGAAAAATTTATTTCAATGGATTTCAATGTTAATATTGATGTATAAAGAAGGAATATTAATTACTTATTAGATGGAGAAGAAAATGTACCACTCTGTATCACTGCTGTTTTACATCTAGAAGAGAAGATGTTTTAATGTATTTTAGCCTGGATGAACATGATTCTAAGAGGCTCAGATGAGACCAAAAAGTTCAGTTTGTCTAATTTGCTGTGACTCATGGGATCTAACTAGGGGGCATCAAAAAATGGTACTTCTGTGTTCTCTGATTCTCTAAGGACTTTCAATCATTCTGCCACATTCATATGCAGACGGCTGATGCTCATTTAAGCACTTGTAGACATGAGTGAAAATGCCATAAGAACTACAAACTATGGCATTATATAGAAAATAAAATTAAGATAAACATTTGGTGAAGATTTTATAGACAACCAAATCAGCATCCCATGGCATGACAATCTGAACAAACTAAGCCAAAGCTTAGGAAAGATTAAAAGGAGTTAAAATAACAGCAAAACAATAATAGCACGGGTAGAGAGAAGGGGTTCAGAGAGAAGCTCTAGAATCCAAGGGAGTAGAATCTTGCTAGGGATTGGTGGTTTATTCCTTGTCTAGTGATGGTTTTTTCCCTGAAGTTGTGTTATAGAGTTGTAGCTATTTTAAGTAGTCAATAAGTATATCATTGATAACTGAACCCTGAAATCTCTGATTTAAAAAAAATTAAGCACAAATGTAGAGGAGTCACTTTCACCTTCCCCTGAAGCACTGAATGCCACAGTAGAGAAAATCCACTATATTCCTGCATGCTCCTCCAGACAGTCAACTTGAGGATTCATAAATTTGCCATGTGAATCCATGATGTCATCTATCTCTTCACAGCCCGAGTTCTGCCGGCCCCCAGACCACCCACACAGCCTGCCTATTCTCTCCAGGGGTAATCAAGGAGAAACCCGCTTTTATAAATGATTTGAGGTTGAAATGGAGTACGTATTTTGAATTGTTGCACAATGGTGCCACTGCAGACAGGGTTAAGCCATTGGATGAGTGGTTTTGGTGGGTCTTTTAAAATCAAATATTCTATCTAAAACATCGTTAAAGTGCCGAGCAAGGAGAAAAACAGCACAAAGGAGGGAGTAGCAGATATGATCCTTTACAAGTAAAGATTTCAAGAGCAGGCCCTGAAAATAATAAAAGATGAATAAAAAAGTAAGTAATTAAAATATTGGAGCAATAAGTAATTACATGCATATCAATATTAGATTCCCATTCAGATAGCATTAGAAATCCTGACAAAGTGGAGACAGTGTCAACACTGACCAATGTAAAAGTGATGCATCTGCAAGGAAAAATATGCAAATGTAAGAAAATTGAAGATATTGAAACCTTTGAAGACTTTTTTGGGGGAGTCATCAGTTTTAATGAAAGAATAGCTCATTTTGTGCTGTGGAAAGGGTAATAGGCTTTGGAGGCATGAGTCTGTTACAAGATCCCCTCTCCGTAAAGGCAAGAACCCTTGGCATTTTGTAATTCATGGATACTAAAGGGAGTCTGTGAAATTTTTACTGCTGGATGTGTGTGAGTTCTGGCTCTGAGTCCACAGCTCTTTTCGATCATGTTACGTTGCTTCAGTGTTAGATAAGTGTGCAAGTGTAACAACGGAGGTGATGTTAGACAGGAGAGAAAAAAAATATCCAAGATGCTTCAGAGACTGAGATAAGGCTGGATGACCACCTGTCAGGTAGGTAGAGGTGATGGTGGGGATTCCTTTTACATGTGGGTTGGACTCCATGGCTCCTAAGGTCCCTTCCAACTCTCAAATTTATAGATGAAAACAGATAATTTACCAGGAGTTTAAAATGCAGCTATGTAAGTCACATTGATGCTTTTGCTATTTAGGAACAGAAGCTAGTCTACAATCATAGAAAAAAATTAAGATAAACATTTAGTGAAGATTTTATAGATAACCAAATCAGCATCCCATTGCATAAAAATCTAGACAATCTAAGCCAAAGACTAGGGAAGATTAAAAACAGAAGTAATAATAATACCTAGGTTAGAAAGGAGTTTGGGTCAAAGCTCTAGAATCCACAGAAGTAGACTCTTGCTAGGGATTGGTGGCTTATTCCTTGTTTAGTAATGTTGTTTTTTCTTGAAGTTATGTTATAGATTTGTAACTATTTTAAGCAACTGATAAGTATACCATTGATAATTAAATGTCTGATTTGTCTGAAATGTCTGATTTTTTTTAAATTTAAGCACAAATGTAGAGGAATCATTTTCACCTTAGATCTTATAACAATAGATGAAACACTTTCCTTAAACAGCCCTGTGGTGTAGGTAGCATAAATTGCATTATTTCTGTTTTACACTTGAGAGAACTCAGGCTTGGTGTGCTATAATGGGAAGAGAATCGGTCCTGTAGTCAAGACCTGGGTTTAAATTGTGCCTCTGATGCTTGACCTGGGAATCAGAGTAAGCACTGAGCATGTTGTCTAATATTTCTGGGCCTCAGTTTCTTGAGAAGGTTGGACTAGGTGTTCTGGAGGCCCTTCCAGCTCTAGTTGCATAATCTTATTTTTTTATTTTTTTTTCTTGTTCCTTTTTTCTCTCAGTTCCATTTTTTATTTATTTATTTAATATTTTTAGTTTTCAGCATTGATTTTCACAAGAGTTTGAATTACAAATTTTCTCCCCATTTCTACCCTCCCCCACTCCAAGATGGCATATATTATGATTGCCGCATTCCCCAGTCAGCCCTCTATTCCGTCACATCACTCCCCCTGAACCCCTTTTCCTTTACTTTCTTGCAGGTCAAGATATATTTCTATGCCCCATTGCCTGTATATCTTACCTCCTAGTTGCATGCAAAAACTTTTTTCTTAACATCTGCTTTTAAAACATTGAGTTCCAAATTCTCTCCCTTTTTCCCTCTCCACCCACCCTCCCTAAGAAGGCAAGCAATTCAACATAGGCCACATGTGCATCACTATGTAAAACCCTTCCACAATACTCGTGTTATGAAAGACTAACTATATTTTGCTCCTTCCTATTCTATCTCTCTTTATTTAATTTTCTACCTTAATCATGTCCCTTTTCAAAAATATTTGCTTTCGATTACCTCCTCCCCATATCTGCCCTCCCTTCTATCGTCCCCCCTTTTTTATCTCCTTCCTCCTTCTTTTCTGTGGGGTAAGATACCCAATTGAGTTTGTATGTTATTCCTTCCTCAAGTAAAATCCTATGAGAGCAAGATTCGCTCATTCCCCCTCACCTGTCCCCTCTTCCCTTCCTACAGAACTGCTTTTTCTTGCCACTTTTATGCAAGACAATTTACCCCATTCTATCTCTCCCTTTCTCCCTCTCTCAATATATTCCTCTCTCATCCCTTAATTTGATTTGATTTTTTTAGATATCATCCTTTCATTTTGACTCACCCTGTGACCTTTGTTTATATATATATATTCCCTTCCGCTACCCTAAT
>CM053622.1:399015932-399053377 GCA_028646595.1 Phalanger gymnotis | reverse complement strand
GAAGGAAGGAAGGAAGGGAGGGAGGAAGGAAGGACAGAGGGGAGGAAGAAAAGAAAGGAAGGAAGGAAAGAAGGAATGGAAGAAGGAAGGAAGGGAAAGAAAGTTAAGGGGAAAAAAGGAAAGAAAATGCTGAAAGTATCTTAATTATGGAATAGTAAGGAAAAACAGTGTCTCTGGACTGAAGAGTGTGAGAGTAGGGGTGGAGGGAGTTGAGAAAAGTGAAATAAAGCTGGAGGGATTTCTTTCATCTCCTTCCTTTCAATAGTGTCTTCTCTAGAGATCTTGAAAATGATGACCTCCATGGCTCTGGATGCCATGTCTCTGAGTCTTCTAGCATGAAATATTTAGGCCCATCTTATAAGGGATCAGGTTATAATTTTCGAAATGCAGTTCCCAGAAACCTGCATTCCCTGGATACAAAGACAACTTTATTTCTAGTCTAGCAAGTTATGGAAGGAAGACATCATTCTTTTCACAACCTGGGGGTGGTTGTTCAATGCAGTAATATGTTAGAAAAAGGGAATTAAAACTTCATCAGCATCTTCTGTAGCAACAGCTGGTGAATCACAGGTGCCGGCAGGGAAAGCTTCCAGTCCCACTTAAACATATAAGGCAGTTCTTTATTATTTTAACCCCTACATTTAGAGAGTACTTAATTTACTCTCATTTGAAACATTCTTTATGGACAAGGTGCTATGTAAACAGAGTTCCAGAAGAAAGTCAGGCCAAACTAATATTTTATTTGCAAACAGGGTGGTTAAAGAAAAACAAATGACTTAAGCATTTTCTTCCAATGATCTTACCACTCAGATGCTGTAGAAGGATGTATATGTGTCTGCGTGTGTGTGTGTGTGCATGTGTGTGTGTGTACATACACAAATAATGCACTTTATCAGATCAGCTAAAATCTGGCATGTCACTAGACTGGGAAAAGCATCTTAAAATCTAAGCCAATGTGTGTATTTTTGCCTGTGAGAGGAGGAATAAATTGAGTACCAAAAGACTTTCAACATCTGCCAACCAAGTGTGCTTATATCTATAAGAATATTAGCAATATGCGTTTATTAAGCATATGCTATGTGCCAGGCACTGTGGAAAGCTCTGGGGCTACAAAGAAAGGCAGAAGACAATTCCTACCTTCAAGGGGCTAACAATCTAGTGGGGGGAGACAAAATGCAAATAGCTACATATAAACAAGCTATACTGTATACAGAAGAAATAGGAAATAATCAATAAATGAGAGAGAATAGAATTAAGAATACAAGCCATAGTGCCAAACTTGATGGAAAAGGTGTCAATCCCATGATAGGGGTAAACTCATTAAAAATAAATTAGGTATATCAAATTGTTTGCTTTCTCAGGGAGGGGTGAGAAGGAAGAAGGGAATTTGAAATTCAAATTTTTAAAAAACAAATGTTAAGAATTTTTGTTTACTCATAATTGAGAAAAAATAAAATAAATGTGAAAAAAGCATTAGATTTTTCACTAATGTGCTAAAGATGCAACACACGAAGTCCTTCCTGGGTAAGAGGGTTGTTGTGATGATCTAATGAGATAATCATTGCGAAGTGTACCTAGCACATAGCAAGAACTACCTAAATGTTAGCTATTATCATAGATACCAAATTCAGCTTCACAGCTCATGACAGGAGAATAAGAATCAGATTAAGAGAACCTAGAGAGCCTTATTTATACTGCAGTGATTTTTACTTCCTAATGGCCAGTGCTCATTAAACCTTTCCTGCACCCCTCCCCCGCCACCCTCCCATGTTCTCTGAAAGATTTTGACCACATTCAGGAAATTGACCCACCCTTGATCTTCAGTAGCCCCTGGATCAGTCAAGTTCTGGCTCCTGTTACTGAGGTTTTGTCCTGAAAGTGACCAGACCTGATGGAGTCTAAGTCTTACACCAAAGCTTCAACCATTTGGAGATTCTATCTAAATCACCACCTCCATTGGACGGGACTATGAATGAGCAGTAGGGATTCAGACGAGGAATGCCATAGAGCTGTGTCCCCAGCAGGCTAGTCTAAAAGAAAGAGTGAATAAATGGAGATCAAAGTGGAAGTGTCAGGACGTGCTCCACAAAGCCGATTTTTTTTGGTGCATGTGTGTGTTTTTTTAAAACATTATTTTAATTCTTAAAATTCTGAAATTAACACCAAACAAAATGAGCATTTCCAAATGCAATATAGAAGAGGAGAGGATTGTACATGAAGCTGCTAATCTCTTATAAAGAGCTTGCTTATCTTTTTAAGTATATAATAAATTCAACATGTAACTTTCAAAGCTGTTTTGCTTTTGTACAGTTACTTTTGGCCTTCGTTTTGTTCTCTTCCCTTTAAGGGGGGTAGAGGGCATGGAGAAGGGACCTTATCCCTAAACTCTTCTCCCTCTCCCTGAAAACAAAACAAAACACTTCCAACAATATTGTATAGTTAAGCAAAACAAATTCCTACATTAACCATGTCCAAAAATGTGTGTCTTTTTTTTTACGTGTCTGTCACCTCTGTCTCCAGAGGCAAGTAGCATGCTTCATCATTAAATCTCTGGAATCGTGGTTGGTCACTGCACTGAGTTTTTAAGTATTTCAAAGTTGTCTGACTTTATAACATTGTTATAGCATGACATTATTCCTTTACATTCACATACTATAATTTGTTCAGCTATTCTCCAGGGGAAGGGCATCCCTTTAGTTTTCAGTTCTTCGACACTACAAAAAAGTAATAATAATTTTGTATATAAGAGTCCTTTTCCTTTTTATTAATTTCCTTGGGGTGCATGCCAAGCACTGATTATCTTTAGGTCAAACGATATGCATAGTTTCATAACATTTTGGGGCACAGTTCCAAATTGCTTTCCTGAACAATTGGACCAATTCACAGCTCTGCTAACAGTGGGCTAATGTGCCTGTTTTCTCACAGCCTTTCCAACAACTGTCATTTTTCTTTTTGTCATCTTTGCCTATCTGATGGGCTTGAGGCAGATCCTCAGAGTTACTTTAATTTACATTTCTCTTATTATTAGTGACTTGGAGAACCTTTTCACATGGTTTTTGATCATTTGTATTTCTTCTTCAGGAAATTGCCTTTTCATATCCTTTGGCCATTTAGCTATTAGGAAATTATTTTTGATGCAAATTTTAATCAATTCTTCATACATTTTGGAAATGAGATTTTTATCTGAGAAACTTGCTGTTGTACGGATGGTTTCCTGGTTAACTGTTTCCCTTCTAATTTTGAATGCATTGGTTTTATTCACACAAAACTTTTAAAAGGTTTTTTATGTAATCAAAATTGTACATCTTATCTTCTGTGATGCTCTTTCTCCCTTGTCTATAAAGTGATTTTCCTAAAGTGAAAGTTTGACCAAGTCATCTCCCTAATCAATAAGTACTAATAGTTCCCTATTGCCTGTATGTTCAAATATAACTTTTTCTGTTTGGCATTTAAAGATTTCTCACAACTTGACTCCCTTCCTACTTTTCCAGTCTTCTTACCCATTTCTCCTTTCTACACATTCTACAGTCTATCCATACTGGTTCGCTTGCTATTCCATTCATATGATGAATGATCTCCTGTCTCTGTGCCTTTGCACTGACTGGCTATCTCCCATCCCTATAATGTACTTCCTTCTTACTTTCATCTCTTGGAATCTCTAATCTCCTTCAAGACTTAGCTCACGTCACCACCTTTTACATGAAAACTTTCCTGGTCTCTCTAGTTGCTAGTCTTCACACCACCACCACCACCACCACCACCACCTCCGCCATCACCATCATCACCACCACCACCACCACCACCACCACCACCACCACCACCACAAATAATACTCTGCATAACAGTATAGAGAGTTTTTATGTTTCACTTATTCCATTAGAACGTAAACTCCTGAGATCAGGGATTATTTCATTTCTGAGGTTTTTATTGTTGTTTTATCCCTAACACTTAGCATGGTGCCTGACACATAGTAGACATTTAATGTATGCCTGTTGACTGATTCATTGACTGATGAACCTTTTCTGATTCAGTATTTGAACTCAAGTCTTCCTGACTCCAGGTCAAACACTCTATCCATCTATCTATGCCACTACTGATGAAAGTGTTAAAACTGAGCTACAAATATATGTGTAACAATAAAAAGAAGGTAGGTCATGTAGTGAGGGTAAGCACAAGTGGACAGCTGAATGCTGCACTGGTACCCACAGAATATGAAGGGACATAGAAGGGCTCTGTCACAGTGGAGGATTTATGGAAGGGCATGGACAAGAAGGATGTGTGATAAAAAGATCTAAAGGGTTGCAGTCTGCCTCAGTAAGGGCATAGCCACAACAATGGCATCACAGAGCAATCAAACTGTGGAAATAGGTACTACAATTGTAGATGACCTAAAGTCAAAAGAATGAAAAAATAGAAAAATGTGAAATGTTCCCATTGAAAAAATAACTGACTTGGAAAATAGACTGAAGAGAGATAACTTAAAAATAATTGGACTACCTGAGAGCCATGATCAAAAAAAGAGCCTGGACAGCATATTTCAAGGAATTATAAAGGAAAATTGTCCCAATATCTTAAACCTAGAGGGTATAATAGAAATTGAAATAACCTATCCTCCTAAAAGAGATCCCAAAATGAAAACTCCCAGGAATATTATAGCCAAATTCTAGAGCAACCAAGTCAAGGAGAAAATGTTACAAGCATCCAGGAAAAAAAATAATTAAAATATCATGGAGCCACAGTCAGGATTGAGCAGATTCCATGTTAAAGGAATGTAATGCTTGGAATATGATATTCCAGAAGACAAAGGAGCTAGGATTACAACCAAAAATAACCCACTCAGCAAAACTGAGTATAATCCTTCAGTAAAAAAATGGATATTTAATGAAATAGAAGACTTTTAAGCATTCCTGATAAAAAGACCAGAGCTGAATAGAAAATTGGCATTCAAATACAAGATTCAAGAGAAGCATAAAAAAATCATGAAAGAGTAATCATAAGACACTTAGTAAACTGTTTGCATTCCAATAACGGGAAGATAGTACAGTAACTCTTAAGAACTTTATCATTAGGGCAGTTAGAAGGACTCTACATAGACAGAGGAATGGGTGTGAGGCACTTATGTTGGATGATCTCCAAAAAATGTAGAGATGAGAAAGAGGGATGCACTGGGAAAAGGGGGAAGGGAAAGGCAAAATAGGGACAATTTTCTCACATAAAAGAGGCATACAAGGAAAAGCCTTTACTAGCAGAGGAGAAATGGGAGGGATGGAGTGGCAGGCTATGCTTGAACCTTACTCTCCTAGAAATTGATTCAAAGAGAGAAGAATATATAGACACACACACACACACACATACATTTATACACATACACATACAGAGTTGGGTATAGAAATCTGTCTTACTCAAGAGGAAAATAGGAAGGAAAGGAGATAAGAGATATGTGAGGCGAGGAGGATGACAAAAGGATAGATTAAGGGAGGCAGTGGTTAGAAGCAAAACAGACTTTTGCGGAGAGGCAGGATAAAAAGGAGAGAAAGATAAACAGAAGAAAATACGATGGAGGGAAATACATAATTAATAATAATAACTGTGAATGTGAATGGGTTGAGCTCACACATGAAACAGAAGTGGAGAGCAGAGTGGGCTGGAAACCAGAATCCAGCAATATGTTCTTTATTAAAGACTCTATTAGAGACTCATGTGAAACTGAGAGAGAGAGAGAGAGAGAGAGAGAGAGAGAGAGAGAGAGAGAGGCTAAAATAAAGAGT
Organism: Phalanger gymnotis; assembly: GCA_028646595.1. Lineage (NCBI taxonomy): Eukaryota > Metazoa > Chordata > Mammalia > Diprotodontia > Phalangeridae > Phalanger > Phalanger gymnotis. Next base: position 399,047,609 of record CM053622.1, on the reverse strand, counting down.
TAAAGCATAATTTATTATGCTGCCGAATTAAAAAGAAACAGAGGTAACAATCATGATCTCAGACAAAGAAAAAGCAAAAATAGGCCTAATTAAAAGAGATAATGAAGAAAATTACATTTCACTAAAAGGTGTCAAGACAATGAAGCAATATCAAAAATTTTAGCATGTTTCTCTGATAAAGGCCTCGTTCCCCAATTGAAAAATGTTCAAAAGATATGAATAGGTAGTTTTCAGTAGTCAAAAATATCTATAGTCATACAAAAATGCTCTAAATCACCATTGATTAAAGAAATTAGAAAACAACTCTGAGGTACCACCTCACGCCTCTAAGAAATGACAAATTCTAGGAAGGATAAGGGAAATATATATACTAATAAACTGTTGGTAGAGTTCAAAATTGGTACAAACATTCTAGAAAACAATTTGGGACTGTGCCACAAGGCTATAAAACTGTGCATACCCTTTGATCTAGCAGTATCACTTATTATAGCCTGTACTCCAAAGAAATCAAGTTAAAAGGGAAAGGACCTATATGTACAAAAATACTTATAGCAGCTCTTCTTGCAGTGGCAAAGAATTGGCTATTGAAGAGATGCTTATCAATTGGGGAACAGATGAATAAGCTACAGCATGTGATTGTGATGGACTGCTATTGTGCTATTAAGAAATGACAAAGGGTGGGGGAAGGTTCAGAAAAAAAAGTGGTAGGACCTACATGAATTGATGCAAAGAAGATCCGGGAGATTATTGTGCGCAGTAACTGCAATGTTGATCAATGTGAAAGACTTGGCTACTCTGATCAATACAATCATCTAAGACAAGTCCCAAGGACTCGTGATGAAAAAATGCCAGTCATCTCCAGAGATAGAACGGATGGACTCAGAGTGAAATCTGAAGTATGATTTTCTTGCTTTATTTTTTATGTGATTGATTGGATATGTGTGCATGTGTGTATTGCATGATTTCACATGTATAATTAATACCATTTGTTTGTCTTCTCAGTGGGTGGGAGAGAAATTGGAACTCAAAATTTAAAAAGAAAAAAGTAAAAATTAATAGTAAGTTTATTTTGAAAATTTTTAAAAAGATATTTTTAATAAGCAAATCACTTTAAAAAGAGACATAGACAGAGACAGAGAGACAGAGAGAGAGACAGAGACCAGTTGCTCATGCTTTTTCTTCCTTTCCTACCTCTGTCCTAGATTACTAATTCAAACCTTGGTTCTGCACTAGTTTCCCAACATTTCACTCAAAGTGCTATTTCCCAGAAAGCTTTATTTCTTCTGTGCTAAGTCAGAGAACTAAAAGTGCCAGGCTTACACTAAATATAGTTCACATTTCTATAGAAATTGAAGGCTGCCAGGCAGGAAGAGGAGGAAAGAGAATAAGCATTTATCAAATCCCTATTATATGTCTAGCATTATGCTGCACACTTTAAAAATATTATTTTATCTTCATAAGACCCTGTGAAGCAGGTGCTATTATCCCCATTTTACAGTTGAGGAAGAAACTTAGGCAGATAGAGATTAAAGTGACTCATCCAGGTTCACAGCGCCAGAAGCCGGATTTGAATTCAGGTCTTTCTGAAACCAGGCCCAGCCCTCCTACCACTGCACTTCCTAGCTGCATCTAAGCACAGTTTTTTGGTTTTTTTTTTTTTTTGCAATAGCCCTTAGACATAGGTAGTACAAATATTACCACTCTCATTTTACAGATGAAGAAACTGAGGCATAAAGTGGTAAGGTGACTCATCAGAGACAACAGAAGGCTAATGAACACCACAGTTAGAAATTGAACTCAGCTCTTACAACTGCAAATCTCATCTTTCCGTGATACCATGCTGTTGTTTTCTCATGACACCATGTCTTTAAAGTAGATGCTGGCTGTTTGATAGTGGTTACTGGTCTTTCCCCACATGCAGCTTCGCCTTTGTTTTCCTAAGTATCTGTGCAACGTCCCTGTCCCCATCCTCCTTCCACAAAGAAAATCCGTGCACACTCACATAAACACATTTTGTGATGTTGGTCCAGAAATCCTTGACTAGTTGAGGGTTTGGCCAGATACCCAGAATGCTGGTTGCTGACTCCAACAATGAGAACCTTTTGCGTCTGTTAAACACAAGCTGGAGCTCCCTGGAGAGGACACGCTTTCAAGATTCCTGCTTTAACAGGACAGAAAATGAGCCTTGTGCTCACTTGGCACTTCAGTCTTTGGCCCCTTCCCAGAGTCAGCAAACGAAAAAGGCGTGGAGACAAACAGCCACATGTTTGTCATAGTTTGCTTGGTGTCCCAGAAAAATAGAGCCCACTTTTGCTTACCAGATGGGAATCATCATTTTCAGATGATTTGGACGGGGAAACATTTTTTATGGGGTTATTTTTTGTTGTTGTTTCTGTTTTTTTTTAATACAAAGATCTGCTGAAACAGCAGGGCGGCCCTGCTTTCCAAGACCTTGATTTTAAGATATATGGAAAATAGAATTTTATAGAGGTTTTTATGAGAACCTGAGAAGTGTGATTGTAGAATCGATTTTCCTAGGGATTTGGCCTGAAAGTCATCCTGTGCCCCCACAAAGATTAAGATTACAGACCACTCAAAATCACTACACAGAAAGACATTTTATACTTTCAAACTGAACTTGATTGTACAAGCTTTACTCTGATCTCTTGAGCTTTGTCTACACATGTCAAGAGAAGTGGAGAATGAAGGCAGTCATCCAGATATCTCAAGTGCCCCTAAAACTTCCCAAAGAAAATCCCTAAAGAGCTAATTGCCTCAAATCTTCACTTCGTTTTGCATGTGTGAATTGTGTTAGGCACAAAGTAAGTACTCAATAAATATTTACCGGCTAATTGGTTTTTCCTACAATTGAACATTTAGACTCTCAAATACAACATTATCTGATTAGATTGTATTTATTTCAGACAGCGAGTTTTTTTATTTGAAGAATGCTCAGGTTTCTACTAGCTCTAAATCTATGATCTTTTTATCTAAAGAGGGGCAAAATTTCTTATCAACTCATTAAGTATCTATTAAACACTTAGCACATGTTAGGTATCAGTTAAATTTGTTATCTGAGGCTCCTTCTTTGAAGGAGAATGACCTTAAACATCATTGACCTTCTTTTAGAAGTTTCAAGTTAATTCTCTACAGCTCAGCACAACACAAACTATCAAAACACAAACAGCTGAGGTTATCAAGGGCAAATCTGTGGTCCCAACTTGACTAAAGTCTAGCCATGAGTTAGACATAGCCACCCATCCCCACTGCCACCATGCTCCCAGCCTTAGTCAACTGTTGCCTTCCTATTGCTCTGGGACAAAAAGGAGTTGGACCTGTCTATTTGTCCTCCTTTTCTCTTGTCTCATAGAAATCAGTACACATGGAAAACCGTACAAGATAGTTCATAGTTGCTGTGATCAGAGCAATCATGAAAGGTTGCACGGCATAGCGGGTAGATCCTTGGATTTGAGATAGGAAGACCTTGGTTCAAATCCTGTCTTAATCACTCGCTAGTTGTATAACCCTTCGCAAATCAATTAACTCCTTAAACCTCAATGTTCTTATCTGTAAAATGGAGGTAATAATAGTTCCTTGGGATAGTTGTGAGGCTTAAATGAGATAATATATGTACTTTGCAAAGCTCAAAGAACTAGATTAATGTAAGCTGTCATTATTACAATGACGATGAGGATGTGTTGTGAGGAGATTTATCAGAGAAAGGAGATCTGTATTCACAAATGGCTCCTGTCTGCATTACCCCATCCCTTGATTCAACAACCCTGATTCTGTAGGTGCTAAAGCTGCTCAGGCTGGCTGTCATTACTAAGAACTATGCCCACCTTCTATTTTAGTCCATCTGTCTATCCTGAACCCAGTTTAGAAGAATTCCCCTTTGTTCTGCCTATACAGAGTTGAAGTTCTTTTAAAAGAAGTTCTATTAATAAAAACACAAATAGATGAGGTTAGTGAGAAAAAATTTATGGTCCCACTTTAACTAAAGTCTAACACAGGATTTAGATTCTCTGGCACAGGAGACCCAGTCCTTAATTCTTTCCCTTCACTTTCGCTGTTGTATTTATTATTCAGTAGTTTTTCAGTCGCATCCAACTCTCCGTGACCCCATTTCAGGTTTTCTTGGCAAAGATATTGGAGTGGTTCGCCATTTCCTTCTCCAGATCATTTGATAGATGAGGAAACTGAGGTAAACAGGGTTAAGGGACTTGCCCAGGATCACACAGCTAGTGAGTGTCTGAGGCCAGATTTGATGTCTTCCTGATTCCAAGCTCAGTGTGTCACCGAGCTGCCCATCCCTTCGCTTTAGCTCCATATTTTTAACTGGATTCTCTGAACCAGGGGTGGGGAACCTGCAGCCTCCAGGCCACATGTGGCCTTCAATTTCCTCAAGTGAGGCCCTTTGACTGAATCCAAACTTCACAGAACAAATCCTTTTATTAAAGATTTGTACTGTGAAGTTTGGATTCAGTCAAAGGGCTGCCCTTGAGAACTTGGAGAGCCACATGCGACCTTGAGGCCATAGGTTCCCCACCCCTGCAGTCTGAACCGTCTGGAAAAGGCTCATTTGTACTTAGACCAAGCATCCTGATCCCATGACTGTCTCCACATATGAGGGGATTATTCAAACAGGAGAGACTTTGAGTCTTCACAGTTGACTCTGACACCATGCCCCTTGTGCTCCCCATTATTATTCAGGTCTGCTTTTCAAATTTTCTGCTGGACATCTTCTCTAAGATGTCCTATGGGAACCTCAAACAATGTCCAAAATAGAACCTACCCTCTTCCCAACAAAAATATGCTTCCCTCCTCCCCAAGTCTAACCTATTTCTATTAATGATGCCACAATCCTCCCACTTACTCAGACTGGAAATTGCCTCAACCCTACATCCAGTCCTTCTGCCTGATGCTGCTGCTTCTAACTCTATGGTACCTTGTAGATTCCTTTCTTTTTCACTCGTACCACCACTAAGAAGGATCACCTCTTCATTGACTTTCATCTGGACTGCTACAGTACACATTCTAACTGGTCTCCTTGCCTGGAATTTCTTCCCTCTCCAACGCATCCTTAGCACACTTGCCAAAATAATCTTCCTGATGTCACCCCATCCCATACTGAAACCTTCAGATCCTCCTAGAGGACAAAACTACCTATGAGATAGAATATACCGAAAACTCTCCACAGTCTAGTTCTAACCTATGCTTCCAAACACATCTTACATTGTTATCATCCATGTACTCTATGTTTCAATCAGACTGTACCACTAGTTATTTAATGATCTTGTCTGGCCTTCGGTCTCTGTGTACAAACTATTTCAGGGATGCTCCAACCTCCATGCTTCTCTTTCTTTTCTATTCTCCATGCACCTTTTACTTGCTAACAATCTTGCTATCCTGGAGAAACTCCTTCATTGGAAATCTGTTGACCTCGTTGGCAAGTGCTCTCCTTGGGCCACTATTTCAGAAAATCCCCAGCCACTGTGCTTTACTTCTCTTCCTGTTCTCCTCCTTCCCTAGCCTTTATTCCCCTTACCAAATCTTTAATCATGAACCACAATCAAAGCAGCTCTTCCATTGTTCCCAGGTAGAGTATGTCAATGCACTGCTCTATGACTCTATTCACCATCCCTGTAACATTTCCTTATCAAAAGTGTTCCTTCCTAGTCATCATTTCTCTTTATGTTTGGGGCTCAAAATCTAGCTTCCCCCACCTCCCCAGACTTCTTACACCTTACTCCTTGCCCTACCCTCTTTGATCCAGTGAAACTGGCCTCCTTGCTATTCCAGAAATAAGATGCCCCATCTCTCACCATCAGGTATTTCCTCTGGCTGTCCCCCAACCTGGAACACTCTCCCTCCTCATCTCTGCCTCCTGGCTTCCTTCAAGTCCCAACCAAAATCCAGTTTCTACAGGAAACCTTTCCCAACCCCTCACATTTCTAGTGCCTTCCCTCTGTGTTAATTGTTTCCTATTTATCTTATGTATAATCTGTCTATATATATATATTTGCTTGCTTGTCTCTTCAATTAGGGGTGGGGAACCTGTGGCCTCAAGGCCACATGTAGCCCTCTAGGTCCTCAAGTGTAGCCTTTTGACTGAATCCACACTTCACAGAACAAATCCCCTTAATAAAAGGATTTGTTCTGTAAAACTTGGACTCAGTCCGAAAGCCTCACCAGAGGACCTAGAAGGTCACATGTGGCCTCAAGGCTGCAGGTTCTCCACCCCTGGTAGAGGGTGAGCTCCTTAAGGAAAGGGACTATTTTTTGCCTCTTTTTATATCTCCAATAAGTAACACTGTCCCTAGCACACAGTAGGTGCTTAATAAATACTTAATGACTGACTGAACAAGTTAACAACTCTACTAAGATGGTTGGTTGGTTGTCCTTGTTCTCAAAGAGGACTAAAATGACATCGCTATGCTAAAGTCAAGTTTCAGTGTGTCCAACTGTGGCTGATCAGACCAATATGAGCTCGGAATACTCTACCACAGGTCAGGCACAAATAGTCCGTATGAACATTTGGGCTGGATTCTCTCAATTTGTGCATCCTGAGTTCCTTTGAGCTGTTTCGATTCTGCTTTGCTCATAGAGCACAGGACCTTCTCTAATGTGGGCACACCATGCTGCATGATCCTGTTCCAGTGTCTCCCATGTCACACAATCAATTCCAAATTTATTAAGAGAGACCTTGAGAGTGTTCTTGTATCACTTCTTCTGACTACCATGTGAACACTTACCCTCTGTGAGTTTTCCATAAAATAGTGTTTTTGGTAAGCTGTGGTTTGCACGTGAACAACATGGTCAGCCCATCTCCATTAAGATCTTGAAGGCTGAAGATTCTCTCTCTCTCTCTCTCTCTCTCTCTCTCTCTCTCTCTCTCTCTCTCTCTCTCTCCCTCCTTCCCTCTCTCTCTCTCTTCCCACATACACAGAGACACATAGACACATGCATATCTGTATGTATATAGTATGAGTATGTATATATATATATACATATACACTATATATACATATACACATACACATACATATATATACATGTATGTATGTATGTATGTATGTATTGTCATTTGTTTGCACTGTGTTTAAGATATAATTGATATTTCTTTCACTCATAATAGTGTTGATGCTATCTGCAGTTATTAACACATTCGAAATAATGCTTGGCAATTCATATATGAAGCAGCTTCAAATGCTCCAACTTACAGATGATATTAGGAAGGATAAATGTCTATTTGTCTGAAGATTTTTGTGATCAATTGACAAATAAAAATCTTCCTATTCTGAATTGTAAGTGGAAAAAAAACAACTGTTGTACATATTATTAAAACTGACATTAGGGAAAATTTGTTACTCTGAAAACCGGCTGAAGTCAATGCCACATCAAAATAAAATAAAACTTCCATATGATTAGTATATTTTTCAAGGAAAATGACAACGTATGAGAAGCATATTGTGATTTGCATGGTCAGAGTTCAGTTAACGAGAGAGTGAAATGCAGGTAGACCCTATACCTTAAACACATCACATGCTTCACAGATAATCACTAGTATTAAGAAATAGGAGGGAAAGACTTCATACCTACAATTTGGCAGAGAAGTAGTCAATTTTGTGAAGACCAGTTCCTTTAAAGGAAGTTTTTTGTTTTTATTTTTGCAAAATTATGTGACAAAATAGAAAGAAAGTACGGCATTTCAATATTAACGAGAATAATGCCGGCTTTCTTATGCCAAAGTACTTCATTGTCATTTGATCTAAAAGAACAAACAATTTTATTAATGATGATAATAAAGATGAAGGAAATTTATGTCTTAAACAAAATTTCCTTCTAAAATATGAATCTGATGGCTTTGTTTTTAATCTAGTAGTTTAAATTAATGCAAAGTTCCCAGTTTCTTACTCTGATCCAGACAAATAAAGTGACTGGAGTTCTTAAAAATTTGGAGGATTAGATAGCAAATTTATAAAATAACATGTTTATATTTTCCAATTAAAAAAATCAATCTCAAAATGAAATAGAAAAAAGTAAAGACCCATTCATCAATCATTTGATTGATCTGTAAAATAAAATCCAATTTTATTTTAATGATCTAAATATTTCTAAATATAAGCAGATAAGCAGCCCATTAGCCATGGAAAAATATGGTACATCTGGTCTTTTTCCAACTGAACAAGAATGATTAATACACTTGTCTTGCAACAGATAGTACATTGAAACAGACATTTGAACCTGAAAACCTTAATCTGTCTAGGATATAGGTAAACAAAGAGTTATATTGTTTGCCAAACAAAATGATACAAATTTTTTCATTGCTCATAGACTCTAATCTGTGTGAAATGGGGTTCTGTTGTAACTGTAATAAAACACCATAAAACAATATAAAAATATTTATATCAATTGATAATTGAAAAAGAATTACAAAAACCAAAATATTATCAGTAGTGCCAGTTTTTAAGAAACCATGCACTGAAAAACAAAACCATTCTGTACATGAAAAAAATTATGATTGTTTTATGTTATAATATGAAAATTATATGTTGCTGTTGAGTTGTGTCCAACTCTGCATGACCCCATTTGGGGTTTTCTTGGCAAAGATACGGAAGTGGTTTGCCATTTCCTTCTCCAGCTCATTTACAGTTGAGGAACTGAGGCAAACAGGGTTAAGTGAGTCATACAGCTAGTAAGTATCTGAGGCTAGATTTGAACTCAGAAAGATGAGTCTTCCTGATTCCAGGCCCAGCACTATCCACTATGCCACCGATGCCACCGAGGTGCCTGAAAATTATATGTGATATGGTAAATGAAAATATGTGTACGGTATTTTATTGTGTGTTTAAGATTTGTTTGGGTGAGTGTTGTGATAAAATGTAAATACATTTGCTTTAATTTTTTTCTTTTTTTAATGTTTATTTTCTCTCAATTACATCTAAACAAAAATTTTTAAACATTCTTTAAAAATTGTTTTGAGTTCCAAATTCTTTCCCTCACTCCCTTCCCTCCCCTGTTCTTTAAATAAATTCTTAATTTCACTTAAAATACAAGCTAGGAAAGTTATTTGTGCAGATGTTTTTGTGAAAAATCAAGGGGAAGGTGACAACTTTTTTTGTAATTATAAATGGAGGTGTCCTTACATAAAGTCTGGAAACCACTGGGTTAGGGAGTGTCCATGCACCTTATCCACATCCCCAGCCCCAGCCCCATCATTTTAATAGGCCAGTCCTTTTAAAGTCCATGGTCAGTGTCTGTGAGGCACGATGCAGTAACAGCCTGTCAATTATCACTTTGGGGCATGCATATTTCATTCACAAATGACCCCAGTAACCCAAACAAGAAAGTAGAAAACTCACAAAGAATTACTATGACCATCTGGAATGCATAAGAGAGGGAGATCTGCAATACATTACATGGTCTGAAAAGTGGATCGTTGAATTCCAGAGAACTAAGATAGACTTCAAAGTCTGGCTGTACATCAGTGAAACTACTGATCAGCTCAGATATTTAAAGTGGGTGTAGATGAATAAATTTATTGCCATTTTTATCTCTAGTCCTCATAAGGGGAAATGAGGCCATAGTCAGGTTGTCCCTTAATTTCACTCTGGATTTTTTTTTCCCCTTAGATTTTTTTTTGTTCTTAATTCTCTATCATTTCACAATTTGGCAGAGTAGGCAGTGGGGGGAGGGGGTCATTGGACATAAAGTTATGTACTTTATCTATGATTCTTCTACAAGATGGCCATATTGCCCAAATGATCTAATTCTATAGAAGCCAGTGGCTCCAGGAAGTATGAAATATTCATAGTATCATAACGTTAGAGCTGGATAGAACATTAGCAGTCCCCTAGAGCTACCTAGAAGCCAGCTAGGTGGTACTGGGTCTGGAGTTAGGAGGACCTGAGTTCAAATCCATTTTCAGACATTTATTAGTTGTGTGACCCAGGCAAGTCACTCGATCCTTTTTGCCTCAGTCTTCTCAGCTGTAAAATGAGCTAGAGGAGGACAGGGCAAAGCACTCCAGTATCTTTGCCAAGAAAACCCCAAACAGGGTCATGGAGAATCTAACACAACTGAAATCTAACAACAAGAGCTACCTAGTCCTATGCTCTCATTTTATAAATGAAGAAACTGAACCCCGGGCAGTTTATTTGCTTTGCCCAAGGTTACATAGGTAACAAAGAGGCAGAGGCAGCTAAGTAGCATCGTGGGTAAAAGGTCGGGCCTAGAGTCAGGAAAATGCGAATTCACATCTGGCCTTTCAGTTCAGTCATTTTTCTGTTCTGTCAGACTCATTGATTTGAAATCCGACCTCAGACACTTACTAGCTGACCCTAGGCAAGTCACTTAACTTCTAACCGCCTGCCTCTCTTTCAACTGTAAAATGAGGACCGTAATAGTACCTATACCCCAGGGTTGTTGTGAGGATCAACTGAGATGATATTTTCAAAGCACTTAGGACAGTGCTTGGAATGTAATAGGCACTTAATAAATAAATACGTTATTTATTAGAAATATTATAAATTTTATTAAATATAAATGTAAATTATAAATTATAATTATTATAAATAATGTAATAAATTATTGATAGTAATTATATAAATTATTATAAATATAAATAATATAAATTTTAATATAAATATAATCAATTTATTATAAATAAATAATGAATAAATAAATAAATAGATAAATGAATGAATGAACAAACAAATGAATGGATAGACAAGTGAATGAATGAATGAATGAATGAATGAATGAATGAATGAATGAATGAGATAGGCACTTCCTTCAGAGTCAGGATTTAAAATCAGTTCCTTTGTCTACAATCCCAGTACTCTTCCCACTGGACCATTCCCCATTTGAGTTTTATCTATTAACAGCCTACCGATTTTCAAGGATTATTTGTTATGGCACCTTCTCTATGAAGGTTTTTCTGCCTACCTCTGCTGGAAATGTTCTGCCTCATTTAATCTCATAACCCTATGTTATGAGATTATCATATTCTATTCTACATCGATTTACATGTATCTCATCACTGGCACTAGATTGCAAGCTCCTTGAGGGCCGAAGTGACATCTTCCCCCAGAATCTAGTATCTAAGTTAGTACACTGAATAAAACGGTAACTTAACGAATGATTACTGATTGATTGATCATACAATAATGTTGCAGCCATTGTTTCTCTAGAGTAATCTAAGCCTAAGCTGTCCTGGGTAAGACTTGGGACACATAGATCATCTGTCTGAAGACAAAAGACCCTCAGATTCCATTTCTAAATTTGGGTCTGATTTATCTTCACTATTGTTTTCCTGAGCCTAATTAGTAACATTTGGTGATTAAATGCGGGATATAATAGGTGGTTTGTGTACAGTCTTCATACGCATCGAGGTATTTTATGGAACCAATCTCTAAGATGAAGAGAATAACTCTTCTTTGGATTTAGAAGGTCTGAAATGTTGGGAAGCAAATCTCTTCCTTCTATCTTGTCAAAGCTAGTTTTGTTCATTCTTTTGTATCAATTTATCTTAACATTCAAAAGAACTTCATAAAAATGGAAAATAATGTCCCAATTGCTCAGTCCTGATCTCTCTTAATGCTAGTATCTTCCCTCTGAGATTATCTATCTCTATCCTGTTTATGGCTTCCTTGTACATGCTGTCAGTAATTAGATTGTCAGGAGGTGAGAACAAAAACTGGCTGGTTGGTTGTTTTTTGTTTGTTTGTTTTGCCTCTCTTTGTCTTTCTAGCACGTAGCACAATGCCTGGAACATGCTGTTGTTCAGTTGTTTCAGTTGTGTCCGACTCTTCTTGACCCCATTTGGGGTTTTCTTGGCAAAGATACTGGACTGGCTTGCCATTTCTTCCTCCGACTTATTTTACAGATGAGGAAACTAAGGCAAATAGGGTGAAATGACTTGCCCAGGGTCACACATCTAGTGAGTATCTGAGGCCAGAACTGAACTCGGGTTTTTCTGACTCCAGGCCCAGCACTCTATCCACTGAGCCATTTAGTAGCCTGGCACATAGTAAGGACTGAGATGCTTTTTGATAACTGATTCAACTCTCATGAGCATTGGAGGACCCTCCAAGTATTTTGAACGCAACTATATGTTACAAAAGAGGCATTCTCCGATGCTTTTTGAACAGACAGAGCAGAGCAGTATATCTTTTCACAAAGATAAGAAAATGAAAAATATGTGTTAAAAGCCAATGTTATATTTTCAGGGATAATATTGACTTTTTTCTTTACCATGATGTAAATATAGGGTTTTCAGGATTAGCCTAATTAAATATATACCTTAATACCTTGCCCTTAATTACATATCATCAATGATAAGGAGAGTCTAGGCCAATATAAAATTATCAAGGTGTGGGGAAATGGAAACAGAATGATTAAGTCACCTGTCCAGTGCAACAATGAGTTTGCTACGGAACATGAGGGATCTGTGCTCTCCTCACTTTTCTCTCCAGAGCAGAAAGAGGCAGGGTTGAAATCTTCATAGACCATGCCTAATGTTGGGACCTTTTCTTCTAGTCCTTTGAACCTTCATCTTCCCTTTGTGGTCAAGCTTTGCTCCTGACATCTAGTACTCACATCCTTAGAGACATCACGGTTTCAATTGTGTATCTCTAGCAACAACATAGGACCAAGCTCATTTATAAAAGAGAATCAAGCTTACAAACCACCATCACCTCTGGGAGATATCACATTCAACTCCACCTAAAATGTATGGAAACCAGAAGAGGAGAAACAAGATGCTCTCAACTGTTTGGACTTTGAAATAGAGAGGCTACAAAATAGAAGATATGTCAATGTACCAGATTACTTTTAGCACCTGTAAAAACAATATCGCTTGCAGTTGCTGTGGAAGTGTAAGGCCAATAACACCAGCATACAGGAGGGCTGCTAGCACAGGTTCTTTGATGTGCTTTTCTAAAAGAAAGCAACTTTAAGGGGTTAATAATCTTACTTTGATTAAACATATCATTCATCAGTTCAGGGGGAAAAGTCAACACACTGAACTTCAGAGAAAATACAAACAGAAATTACAGGCAGAAATTATGAACAGAGAAAATAATACAAGTCAACAGACAGGGCTTCTGTCTGATCAAGATGATACATACATAGTTACCAGAGAAAGAAGCACCAACGTCTGGGTTTTCAAAGCTGGGGGCACTCCTTAAGGGCTACCCAGACTCTCATCTGGCTACATCACATGAACACTCTTCCCATGAGTGAACCCCAAGCAAAATGCTAACCTCACAGTATAAATAGATATAGATATAGATATATAGATATAGATATATATAGATAAATAAATATATATATATATATATACATACTTCTTCAGGATCAGAGGACATGACAACCCTAGTGACCCAGGCTCATGTGATTCAAACTCACGTGACTTAGGCTTTTTTGTGACTTAAGCAGGTCATCAAAGACTCTTGATTCAACCAAAGGTAAGACTCAATCAAAGGCACTTGATTGCCTTAGTGCTGAGAAGAACTAGAACTCCAAAAGACAAAACAGCAAAAAGTCCCACTTTCCTTGCCCTTATACCACCCAAGTCAGATGCATCCAGGAAAACAGCAAATATAGTCCAAGGATCTCTTTCCTTAAGCAGATCAGCAAAACTGATGAGGCAATAGCTACTTACAATTATAGTAGACCCCATAGTCCTTGCAGGGTAACAGTGCCCTTTGCTTTCCATCAACTCCTACTATTAGTGAGACTCCTTCCCTCCCTCCTCTCCAGGATCCTTCTTGGCGAAGTTCCAAGGTTTATTGGTCCTCTTTGAGAATGGAGAACAAACAACAATAACAACAACTCTCTTGAACTTTCACTCTTTCCTTCCAGATAAGAAAACCACCCCTTCTAGAAGCTTTCATGGCTGATTCAGGACTACATCCATAGTACACAGAAAGATAGAACAGAACTGATCTCCTGACTCGTGCTCTAGAACTTTCTCTGGGCTGCCTCCTGTCTATGTAGCTTTGCTATGGTTGCTTTTAGGTGCTCTACCACTTTTTTTCTCTGCATTTTTTTCAACAAATCTTCCTTCTCCAGATCTCTAGTGGTCTTCAACAGATGCCCTCTCTCTAGTCACAAAGGAAAGTAATCTAAAAAACTAATATACAATGAAGTGTGAGGGACTTTATATTGTGCCTTCCAGATGTATTTTTATACTAAAAGTGTGTCATGAAAAGGACATTTAACTCAAACTAACTAATATCTAAGGGTGAACTTCAGGCACTGAGGTAGGTTATTCTACTGGTGGAGAATGCGTATGTTATATTGGGAAGGGGTATGTCTTCCTGGTATTCACAAGATTAGGAATAAAGAGTCCTGGATTCTAGCCTTGACTTCACAACTAATCCTTTGTTGTTATTCAGTCATTTCAGTCACATCCAACTTTTTGTGACTGCAGTTGGGTTTTTCTTGGCAAAGATACTAAAGCTGTTTGCCATTTCCTTCTCCAGTTCATTTTACTGATGAGGAAACTGAGGCAAGCAGGGTTAAATGACTTGCCCAAGGTCATGCAGCTAGTTAAGAGTCTGAGGATGGATTTGAACTCAGATCTTCATGACTCTAGGCCCAGTGCTTTATCCACTGCACCAACTAGCTGCCCATCACTAACTTACTGTTTAACTGTGACAAAGGACTTCCCCTCTCTGGTCCTCAGTTTACTTATCTATGAGATTAAAGGTTGGACCAGCTTATTTCCAAGATTCCTTCCAGATCTAAATTCTGTCATCTTTATATCTATTACAATGTGGGGAGCTATATTCTCTACCTACTTGTAAGGCTGACCCTGAGAACAACTATGATTTCTGGCTATTTTTGATGGTTCAGCAAGCCTTTGGAGTGCTTATATAACTTTTTTCATCCTATCTGTAATAAGTGCTTCTAATGACCCCTGTCTATGCCATAATTCTGACAGAGAAAAAGATCAATGAGACATCTGGGAAAGAAAAGGAAGCTGTATTCTGGATGCACCTCCCCCATTCCAGTCCCCTAGTTACCTTTTCATTTGTCTTTGCAGAGATTTCCAGTTCACTATCCTAATCCATTACTTCTATGTTACTACTAGTAAATCAAGGGTCTACTGTTGGCTTTTGGCTGTTCACCATTTGCTATTAATTGGGTTGCCACACTATAATCCTAGCTAGGACATAGCCTGGTGAGCTGCAGTGGCAAAACTGAAGGACCCCCTCCTTCTGAATGGAGACTGGACTAAAGGTTCATGGTGACAAGACAAACTATTGTTGTAGAGTAGAGCCTGTTACAGAAAAGACAAGATTAGTAGCTGCTATAAAACCTCAGCCAGTGGTGAGATCAGGCTGAGAGACCAATCCCAACCTCAGGGTACTTTCCCTTGTTTTCCTCATTTATTTTCAGAGATCTCATAGGGTTAGAAACCCACAATTCCTTTCCATTAACTAATACCAAGATCCACAGACTGGGAGGAAGTTTGGGAGAAGACACAATCAGGTGATGTACTTTCTTTACAATTTTCTATATGTGACATTGTAAGCAGTTATTTTTTAACTATATAGAGCTTTAATAAACCATATTACCACTGTAATGTAATAGCTTGCCCATCTGAATCTTAGGAATGAGATTGATCAATAGAAAATATGAGATTTCCAAAACACAAAATAGGTATGAAATTGAAAGAGCAACTGAGATTTCCATAATATCCCATTTTCTTTTTTCTCTGTTCTTAGATCATTAATGAATTGAGGCCAGTGCTACACTGGATAAAAGGACTTCTGGTGGCATAACAACAATGTTGCTAGCAGCTGCTGTGGAGGCGTAGGACCAACAATACCAGCACACAGGAGGACTGCTGGCACAGATTCTTTGATCTGATTTTCTAAGGAAAGCTACTTTAAGGGGTTTACAATCTTACTTTAATGAAACATACATGTACCATTCACTTAGTTCAGGGGAAGAAGTCAGCACCCTGAACTTCAGAGAAAACACAAATAGAAATTATATAAACAGAGCAAATAGCACAAATCAACAGACAGACTTCTATCTATCTGACCAAAGCTATACATACATAGTTACCAGAGAAAGAAGCACCAACATCTGGGTTTTCAAAGCCGGGGAAGGGGTGCTCCTTAATGGCTACCCAGAGTCTCCACACCAACAGTCTTCCAATGAGTGAGCCCCAAACAAAATACTAACCTCAGCGAATATATACACCTCCTCAGGGTCAGAGCACTTCACACCTCTCAAGGGTTTCACACTTCTTGTGACCCAATCAGCAAAAGGGTGTGGGTCTTTCTACAAATAAAGACAAGACTCAATCAAAGGCATTTGATTGCCTTAGTGCTGAGAAGCACTCAAGAACAAAAGACAATAAAAAGTCCCACTTTGCTTCCCTTTTCAGGTGGTGAGATAGGAAGTAATCTAAAAGGTTTGCAGATGAGAATTTTCCAATGAGAAGTGAGGATATTAAAGCCTTTGAGAAAGCCAGCATGTTCTCACATTATAACCACTGATAAGACCATCTGGCTTGTGATTTGAGGTGAGGCCATCTACTGGCCAAGTTATATATTTCAATTCCTTCCTGTTTA
The DNA here is from genome assembly GCA_028646595.1 of Phalanger gymnotis. Classification (NCBI taxonomy): domain Eukaryota; kingdom Metazoa; phylum Chordata; class Mammalia; order Diprotodontia; family Phalangeridae; genus Phalanger; species Phalanger gymnotis. The sequence continues at coordinate 399,031,011 of CM053622.1, read as the reverse complement.
ATTATTTAGTTGACAGCATGCTTTTCTATAGACTTGAAGAAATGAAGAAACAAGCCTAGCATGTGCTGATATTGCCACAGCAGCTCCTCAAGAGTCACTTGGGATATTCACAAAATACATGTGTAATATGTACCATCATCATATATACATGAAAATACATTTGCTTTCCTTACTCTGTTTATTCATTCAATAAACATTTAAGTACCTACTATGTGCTAGGCACTGCGCTGGGAGTACAAAAAGAAATAAAAGACAGTCCCTACCCTCAAGTAGCTTATAATCTAATGTTTATTCTCTCCAAATCCCTGATTCCCACATATCTATAACTTCTTTGAAGAACGATGTGGAACTCCAAACTAGACTGGCTACAGATGACATCCACTTACTGTCCTTCATATCTGAATAACAGGTAAATAGTTCTATAATGTTAGAGCCAAGAGCTAGCCACTATTACAATCACCACAGGATGCAACATCATGTTGTAAATGTAGAACACTAGATAAAGAGTCTGAAGTTGTGGAACCTCAAAAGTCAGGAGTCATGTAGTCCTAACACTTAGAATTACATAAATCTTTGGAAAAGTAATTGAAGTCTTAAAGAGAGAGCAGTACTTCTCCCTCCTCATCTCCACCATCATTAATATTATGGAATAACTAGCCATCTGATCCATGTGACTACCACTCTCTACTCTCACCCCACCCCCAGCAAAACTTTACCTAATCTCACTTAATGAGCTCCTGGAGGATAGAGGACAGGACCCAAAAGCAGCAAGATTTGGGATCAAATCACTTTTTGGACATTTACTGGATGAACCTGGGCAAGTCACTTAAGCTTTTTGGGTGTCAATTCCTTCATCTCTAAAATGAGGGGCTCAGACTCAATGATATCAGAGATCCCTTCTAGCTCTAAGTTTATGATCCTATGAATTTAGAGAACTGTGAAGGTTTTCCTTTTCTTTAATTTTTGATGGAGGGAAAAACCCTCTTGTTTTTTGCATGTTTTGTGCCTCAAGAAGAACACTTGACTAACAGGAATATGGCCTTTATTGTGAGTACAAAAGTAGTCACAAGTCTAACTTCATTCATACGTGAGATCATGCATTGTTGTTGTTGTTCAGTCATTTAGTTATGTCCAACTCTGTGTGACCCAGTACTGCCCATAGAATTTTTTGGCAAAGGCAATGAAGTAGGTTGCCATTTCCTTCTCTAGGAGATTAAGAGTTTAAGTGATTTGCCCGAGGTCACAGAGTAAGTGTCTGAGGCTGAATTTGAACTCAAGCCTTCCTGACTCCAGGCCCTATGCTCTATCCATTGAGCCATCGAGCTGTCCCTATGATCATGAATACCACAGACTTTTTTTTCTTACAGTTTTCTTTCTCTCTCCTATAGTGGGGATACTTAGCTCCTCCCTTGGCCTTGAAGCAAGAGACCATTTCTCATTCTAGGCAACTACATGGAACTTCAGGGGACCTATTTTAGGCTGTGTGGTAATCTGGCTTTGTGTAAACCTTGAGTAGTTCTTTGGTCATCCAAAAAAGAGGTAGAATCTGGCTCAGTCTCTTCAAAAAGTCTCTTCACTCTGACTCTTCCATGTATCAAATAGTGCCCTCTGTCTTTAACATTCTATAAAGGGGGAGGGGAATGTGTGTGTCATTTTTCCCTCCTCCCACCCTAAGCCACCATTCACTATGTAGAACATGGACTCCACCAGGTGAACTTGTGCTTAGACCCCTGGAAATCATTTCTGTTTTATATATCCTTGTGTAGATGACTGAAAATAGTTCCTGAAATGTATATGTCTAGACTGGTAGGCAATCTTGTGAGATGAAAAATCCAGAGGTCCTGGGCCCAATGAGAAGAATAGTTGATTGTAGCAGATGTACAAATAGTTGACTGCAGAAATGTCTGAGTAAAAAGTTCAGAGAAGGTTAAGATTAGGAGTGGTATGACAGTGCAGAGCCAAGGTGAAATGCAAAATGCCTAACCAAGAATTTCACAAACTGCTTTAATTCTGTTGAGTTTAAATATCATCTTCCTACTAGGTGGCAACAGTAATTATAAGTCAAGTTAGTGAAATCTTATTAATTCATGCTTTTGAATCTTTTGTGTTCCAGAATTTTTTGAGCATGTAAAAATATATTACTTACTCCACACCTGATTCATATTACACATTGAGTACCTTTTTCACCCTTTCTTTTTTGGAAGGCCCTAGACAGTGAACCATAAGTAAATTTATCCCCCTAGGGGTTCAGGAATGTGCAGCTTAATGAGCCAAAGAACATGAGAACAGAGAACCCTTCTCATTAAAAGCTATATTCTGTAGAAGAGAATCTAGTCCAAAACTGTATGCCTGAGTCCAGGGCAGAAGGACCTCTCATTGGAAATGGGAGTGGGCACAGTACCCTCAGCCTCTGTGATGACCCAGAAACCTTCCTCTACTTTAAACCTTTTTTTTCTCCGTAAAAAAGCATTCCTTATGGTCACAATTATCTAATGAAGGAACACATGAGCTCTTTCTTTCAAAGCCACCCTGGTTCTGGGACTTATGTGTGTCACATTCTCGTGCCAATTTTTCCCTTGGAAAAATCAGGGGTGAAAAGGCCCAGACAAACAAGGCTATACAAACAGCAGTGTGGTTCACTGTGCAATCCATTAGAGACTGCTTTGAAAAAAGAGCCAAATAAAAAGAGCCCGCCAGCTGGTGACTCTTCACATGGCTTAGATGCATAGTATATTTCAACCCATTCCAAAGGAATCAATTCCTGGGTTAAGAATCATAAAAAAAATGAAAATACAAGGGACTTTCAGTTACTCAGTTTCCTGCCTTCAGGCAAATGAAAGGTTAATTCTATAGTAATGATAGTAATTTTATTCTTTTTGAAGCTGTCTCCATATAAGGAATCCCTGACTTCCCTATTAGCATAAATTCAAAGACCTTGGGATGAGTAAGGAAAAGGAGAGTAAGCATAGAGCCCAAAGGAATAGACTAACTCAAAACAGGGAGTAGGAGGATACTCAAAGAGGAAGGGAATACAATTCAACACAGAAGAAATAAATGAGGAAAATACAAACATAACAGTCACTAAAAGTGAGTGACTAATAGTCATTCAGTCATCCGATCAAATGAAAGCATGGCAGAATGGACAAGAAAAGAAAACCCAACAATCTGCTGCTTACAAGAAGCACATCTAAAAAATAAACATGTGCCAAATGTAAATGAAAGGCTGAAACAATTTTTACTGTAATGATTATCAAATTCTCACCATGGCACACCCTCCCCCCACCCCACCCCTTATTCCAATTTCCCTCAAATCCCACCACTCCAATGTTATACTCTATATCTAACCCCTCCTTCCAGTGTGCTTTCTGAAATACGTATTATAGAAATAATAAACTAAAATAGATAATAATAAAATTATTATAGAAATAATAAACTAAAATATAGAAATAAACTAAAATAAATCTTTTCCTTTCCTACTCCTTTCATCTTCTAGCTCTCACTTAGACTTTGCTCCTTCCTTATGACACACCCTTGATGGCCACCCTTCTCAGCACTTTCACTCACCTCCCACTCAAACCCCGACACACACAGATTATGAGGAAGTTAGAATACAATTTACTCCCCATTGCCACTTCTGGGCTTTCCCTCTGCCTCCATCATACAGTAACCTCTCCTCCTTTGAGATTCACTCAATCCATATTTGCTACCCAGTCAAAATTCTGGTAACTGCGATCTATCAAACCCCAGGATACTTCTCTTCTTTCTTCAATGAGTTCAGTGCGTGACTCACAATCATGCTCTTCTCTCCAACTTCCACCCTCATACTAGGGGATTTCAACATATACTGATCCTCTCTCAAACACCTTACTACCCAGTTCCACAATTTTCTTATTTCACAAGACCTAGTCTTCCTGCCCACCTTAGCTACACACAGAGACAGTCATACTCTGTGCCATCATCCATAAATGTTCCACTTCCATGTTCATGAACTCTGAAATTCTCTTATTTGATCACAACATTATTATTGCATCTCTCCCTCTAACTTGCAACTCCAAATCCTGTTCTTAGGCCTTGTTTTGTCATCCAATTCCTTGACTCCTTGGTTCTTTTGCAAGCCATGAGCCCTACATTGGCTAGAATCACCTTCTTTCCCCATTTTGACAACTTACTGAATCAGTCCAATTCTACACTGTCCTCTTCTCTTGAAGACCTTGCCACTTTGTCCTATCACCAATGTTGCCCTGCCATGCCTCAGTATTGGATCACTCCTGCCATCCGTTGCCTTTGCTACTACTCACAGGCTGTTGAATGAAATGAGAAAAGCACAAAACAGTATTGACTAGATCCACTACAAATTTGTTATTTAATCTAGACTGGGCCATCACTGCTGTAAGGTAATCCTTCACACCTCCATAATTAACTGATTATCTCACTCAACAGCAGCTCTTCCCAACCTTTTCTTCCCTATGGTTCCCCCTTCCTTCTCCCTCTCAGCTGAGAGCCTTGCTTCATATTTCACCAAAAAAAAAATTGAGCTTCCTTTTCTCCCCTCCTCCTCAATTCACATCTCCACAATCTCTATCTTTGCCTGTCTCACATAATAAAATGGTCCTTCTTCTTGACAAACTAAACCCCTCTACATGTGAAGTGACATCACTCCATCCCATCTTTTCCAGCAGATTGTCCCCTTTATCACCCCAGCTTTCTCAGTTATGTTCAATCTCTTCTTATCTACTGGTTACTTCCCTACTATTTTAAAGCTTACCCATGTCTCTCCCATTCTCAAAAACTTGTTACTTGATGCATCCACCCCATTAGCTATCATTCTATATCTCTCCTATCTTTTATGACTAAACTCCTTGAAAAGATCATTTACAATATGTGTCTCCATTTCCTTTCCTCTCATTTTCTTCTTCACTTTTTGCAACCTGGCCTCCTGACTTCATCATTCAACCAAAAAAAACCACTTTCTCTAAAGTCACTAGTGATCTTTTAATTGCTAAATCTAATGGCCTTTTCTCAATTTGTACCCTTTGCCACTTTTGATCACCCTCTTCTTCATACTTTCTTCTCTTTAAGTTTTTGGGAAACAACTCTCTCCTCTCCTTTGCTGGATCTTTATCCGGGCCACACCTGATAACTGTGGGTGATCCACAGGGCTCAGTCCTGGGCTCTCTTCCCTTCTCTCTGTATCATTTTCACTTAGTAAATTCATCAGCTCACATAGATTCAATTATTATCTTCAGGCTGATGATTCTCAGATCTACTTCTAGCCCTAACCTCTTCACCAACCTCCTGACTTGCATCTTCAATTGCCTATTGGACATCTTGAGCTGGATATCCCATAGAAATCTTAATCTCATCAATTCCAAAACTGATTTCATTATTTTTCCACTAAACCACCCCATCTTCATAACTTCCCTATTATTATCAAAGATACCTGATCATCCTCCAGGTCACCCAAGCTTACCTTGACTCTTCTTACTCCCTCTCATCATCCCATATCCAAATCTATTGCTGAGATCTGTGGATTTTACCTTTGTAACATCTTTCATACAGGCTTTATTGTCTGCCCTGACAGTGCAACCACCCAGGTGCAAGACATCATCTCAAGAATGCCTGGACTATTGCAATAACCTGTCTGTTGGTCTGCTTTCCATAAGCCTCTCTCCACTCCAGTCACTCCTCTACTCAGTCACCAAAGTAATGTTCCTAAAGCATTGGTCTGACCATGTCACCCTAACCCCCCACTCAATAAATTCTAGGGGATCATACATAAAATCCTTAGGCATTTAAAGCCCTTCACAAACTTCCCTCCACCAAAAAACCCATCTTTTCTGTTTCCTTACCACTTACACTATCCCAGGTACCCTACAATTCAGTAACACTGACCTCTTTGCTGTTCCCTAAACAAGACGCTCCAACACTCAACTCTGAACATTTTCACTGACTGTCCCTTATGCCTCAAATGTTTTCCCTCCTCAGCTGCCTCCTGGCTACCTTGGCTTCTTTCAAGCCCTGGCTAAAATCTCACCTTTTATAGGAAACCTTTCCTTATCCCCTTTAATTTTAGTGCTTTCCTTAGACTAAAAATATTTAGGGAGGTAGATGTATATAATTCTAGCCCAGAACCCTTTCTATGAAAAGAGTAGACTAGTCAGCCTCTGGTGCCAATTTCCCACTTCCCCACCTGGCAGGAAGCAAAGTCTCCCTTGGACAAAGGTGGACAGAAGAGACTAAGATATCTATCCATGCCTCCTTGTGAGCCACATCTAAATAGACCCATATAGATACACACAACCAACATGAGCAGCAATACAGAACACAATACCTTACATTTATATGTGTAACCCTGGGTGAGTCACTTAACCTCTCATTGCTCTAGGCAACTCTCTAAGACTATAAATTACTGAGAAGTTGTGAGCTAGCATTGGTTGAAAATGTTCCTCCCTAGCCCAACCAACACCCCAATTCCTTGGACAACCAATGAAATATCAATGAGATACCCATGAAATTGCAGATCCAGTCTCCATCCCTAGCATTATACATATATATATATATGTTATATATAGATATAGATATACAATATATATTATATGCATGTAGATATATATGTGTATGTAGGTACATGTGTGTATATATGTAAATATATAGATAGATATAGATATAGATGTATGTGTTTGTGTGTGTGTATTGTGTCCCAAGATACGATGTAAACTCCTTCAAGGATAACACTTGTTAATTGATCTGCCCACCAAATAATAACCATAATTCCAAATAATATTTTACATTAAAATGTGAAAACCCTCGGAAAAATATGTTGCCATTTCTGATGCCTTGGCACAGCATTAAAAAGTTCCAGATTTTTAATGAAGGTCAGATTCCTCCATAACAGGAAAACATTTGTCATAAACACTGCACAAATATTTATAGGTCTAAGCTGCCAGCAAGCATCCTCCCCTTTTTCTCCTCTCTTAATCATAACTGAATGCTCCAAGAAAAGCACAACAGGAAAATAGCAAATGAAAGAAAACAAAACCCAAAACTATAATATGAGAAGGGCTGACACCTCTTCAACTCTAAAACCCTTCAAATCAGACAAAGTAAGCACATTGTGAGGGTAGAGTCTGGGAAGAAGTTCCTAGCTCTTTTCTGGTTATGGATCAGGTAGGTCTTTTTGAAGATGATTTGTTCTCCTTGTTTGGGGAAAAATCGTAGTACATTAGAGTCGGAAAGACCCTTACCAGTCACCTGTTCCAACATTTTTGTATTTTAAACAGACTCAGAGAGATTTTTTCTCACAGCATACATCTGATCATGATAAAACCAAGACTTGATCTGGCACTCTTTTAAATCTGTCAATGAATGAGAGTTTGTTAAAGATCTATCATGTCCAGGCACTGTGCTAAGCATTGGGGTTGTACCAGTGAAAGTGAAACAGGCCCTTCACTAATTGATTCTGCCTTTCAAATATTCTGACCCACTTCCTCAATCAAAACTTTTCTTGGGTAGATTCATGCTCAGTGGGGCACTGGGAAAGGAGTAAATTATATATATGCTTCCTGTTCCACCCTCAAAAAATTTATACTAGTTAAATCTAGTTAAAATGAATGTCCAGGGAAGCCACTTGGAGAAAAGACAAAAGCTCAAAAAAGCAGGCTTGAAAGATATGCATAGAAGGGAATAAGGGCAAAGGTGAAGGCTCAGGATGCATGCATCAGCCTCAGGTCTTTTTCAGCACCAGCTGGCCAAGTCAGCTCCATGGCTACCAAGAGCAACTGAACAAAAAATAAAAAATAAAAGAAAGGAAGGAAAGAAGGAAGAAAGAAAAAAGAAAGAAAGAAAAAAGCCTGAACCCTGATATTGGCTAAGGCCTTTTCCCAGAGGCAGGTCAGAATTTGCTCTCATTAGCGCTTTCCCCTTCAGGCCACATCTTGTCTAAATTAGTTTTTAAACCATTTAGCAAAGAACCAAATGTGTTTTACCAAACACTTTTCCCCTTGATTTTTAAATCCATGTGTTATTTCAGGGAAAATTAAAACCATATGTCTTTGATATATTTGCACTTAAATATTTCACCATGAAGTTTTGTCAGAACTTTTTATGTCTTTGGAGCTTTTCTTTTTCAAGAGGTCCCTTTTTCTCTGAAGCCAGAAGTTCTGTTTTGTCAAGATTAAGCAAAAGTTGAACATAAAAAAAAAATTCCATTTCGGTCCCAAAGTCCAACACAGACAAGCATGAAATAGACCCAGAACTTGCCAAATGGTATTGCCTTCTCCTGCCTCAGGAAAGGTAGAGAATAGCATTGGCTGTTGGTTGAACCATTTCCTTCATTGCTTATTTCAGCTTCCAATTTCAGACCTAAACCATAAAACCTAGCTGCTCATGGAGAATCTGGATTACTGATCTGGTCACACTACAAAATTTGCTCCTAAAACTTAAGAAAACCATAACAAACCAAAAGCAATAAATAGAAGAGGAATCTATTTGCCAGATTAAGGATTTTTTTAAAGCCCCAAACCCCAAAGTAAAATGTAGCTTAGAGTATATAATCCATCAGGGAAGTTCAGCCAAAGTCATTCACAGAAGCCTCCTCAAAGGAGTTTGAAATGAATTCTTCATAATCTAGCCATATCAGAATTCTGAATCTCAACAGATGTGCCGAGCTAGTTTAATCTTCTAGATAAATTGTTTTTTAACCAGATTGTAGGGTACACATAATGTCTTAGACTTCTCTTGTCTGTCTTCTCTATGGCATCCAGCTCAGGGCTCCACAAACGAAGTGGCCAAACAACATTTCTTGAGTGGATAAATTACTCAAAAGAGTTCATCACAAAGAAATGTTCAAATCCTCGAAGTAAGTCTCCATACGAGCAATCCTGAATGCTTCAGTGTACCACAACTTTGATCCTCATTATGAATACATTGCTAGTGACTTTCAGAAGTTGCTTCATATTATTACATGTACTTATTCATTATTATGAATAGGCAACATCATTCAGATAAATGTGACTGAACAAAAGGATGGCCTAGTCATGTGGCATTTGAGAGAGACGACCGATGAGCAGCCTATTACTATGAATTGTGAAGAATCTGTAAAATGTCAGAGCATGAGGAAAGTACTCTACACCTTGCGTAGCAAAGGAAGCTTGAGAATTGATGATGAAATGCACCTGCCTCTCCTTCAGTAGACATGTGTGGGACTAGGGACAAGGACTGTGTACAGTCAGATGAAAAAGATTATAATACTCTCTGTAGGAAGAACTTTTGTTGTCCCTTCCAAAATTCTTGAGTTACACGTGGCATCTGCAAATATACAATGCGTGCACCACAATGGATATCAATACTCAAAATGGAACAAGTGCTTTCCCCATCACAAGTAATCATCACATGGTACCATTTATATGGAATCTGCATTAGCAGCTACAAGTAACAGAGCATGATGCATATAGCTTTGCTTGACAGGATGCTTCACCAACTACATGTCTAGAATGTATGAGGAGCATATTACATACATACTTTATGATAGCACATATGTACCCATGGCACATAAACCAATAATAAGAAATAGAAAAATAGATATTTAATAACATTATCAATAATAATAATCAATCAGCATCACTCAATAATAACAGTATTAATGACATACAAATCTTCATTAGCCTTATATACAAGTAAACAAGAGCAGAACAATATATAGTTAACAGACCAATGTAGTTCAATGCATACAGGATATTAGCACATAAGCTGTTGTTTGTCCTTCGTTTTCGAAGAGGACCAATGACATCATGTCATTAATTCCTGTGTGAATTGGATTTAAGTGAGGCAGAATTACACAAAGTCCTCAGTCTCACTCTCTCTTCCAGAGTCATCAAAGTCCAGTGGCAGGACAAAAGTCAGGACAATTGGTGATGGCCCCATAATGCAATGGATGACCTTGGCATCTTCAGTGTCTGACCAAGCTCTAACTACTTCACGGCACCTACTTCAGCTGCCTTCAGAGCCACTGGAAAAGGTGTTCTCATCTGCCCATTCCACCAGGGAAAGTCTTCAAATGCTTGGAATAGAGATCCCACTAATTCACCAACAAGTCTGAAGCTGATAGGTTACCCTCAACTTGGTTTGGCCTGCTGAGAGAGTTTACTGGGGTGCAGCCACTGCACATACTACAGCCTCTCAGAGCTGCAGGTGAGAGGGTATATAAGGAAATAGAGATAAACAGCAGAGTAATAAGCAGTACTAGGACAATCTAGGATCTTAGGTTAGAGATTGGAATTCAATGAGATGCTCAAAGAACATTTGACAATTTTTAAAAAAGAGGTTTAGCAATAACAGAAGGACATTAAGAGAAGGAAAAAAGATATTTAATGAGGATTCAGCCTTACTTCAACTAAACACACCTTTCTATACCACTTTGTGATTGGCCACTGGCATGCTGTCTGGTAGAAATTCCAAACTTTCAGCTGCACTTTAATGATGGCCCAGGTCCTTGGGTATGACATACAGCCTTCGTTCCTTCTTTAGGTCTCACAAAAACATTGATATTTTGCCTTTAGGACAGAACATATATGTCCATGTTCATTTTCTCTGACTGAAAGAGTATGCTGAATTCATAGCTGACTGGTATTGCTACCCATCTTTCATAAGCAGCATGTAACCTGATCAAAGTACATCCATAGATTTTTGTCAGGTCACTTGAAATTTCATTCTATATACAAAGTCTTTGAACTTCTTAGTGACACCTTACTTCAAAGCTAAGAACTGATGCACACTGACTTGTGCATGGAATTGTTAACTTCACTGTCACCATTGAAACTGGTCTCTGGTGACTGTCATTCTCTTGGTACAGGACCGCTTCCAAGTTCAGAAAGCTAGCATCTGTGTGCAGCAGAAAAGATTCGTTTGGGTCTGCATAAGCCACCATTGCTACGTGTATGAAGCCGCCAACCTAATCTTCAAAAACTTATTCCCATTTGTCTGTCTGTTGATCTTTAAACGGTTTGAAAGGTTTTAGAGGAATTTGACCTTTCTTGCACTTCTACTGCTCATTCTCTTTAATCATGTATGCATGACTGAGGTCATTCAGTCATTTAACAGTTGCAGCACCATCCTTATATAATGAAAGCCAAATTCCAGAAAAGCCCTTAGGTCTCGATGGTTCTTTGGACATGGGCAACTCTATAGTATTTCTATCTTCTCTGGATCAGTGTTCATGCCTTGATATGATACTATATAAGCCACATACTTTGTGAAAACTCTGTGTTAGTTGACAGATTCAGACCAGTTTCCTCCAGCTGATCCAACATGTTCATCAGCCTCTGATGTTCTTCCAGTGTCTTTTGGAAGACAATGTGGTCATCAAGACACACCGTCACTTTCCAGTAGGTCATGTCTCTTACTACTTTTTCCTCAGTCAAGCACAGCTGAGATTCTCTGAGACATGAGCTCAAACTAGTAAAATTCAGCTACACAGGTGAAAGTAGCTTTCTCTTTGCCTTCCTCTGCCATAAGAATCTCATAATGCCCACTGAATCTCCAACACAGAGAACTATTGGCTGTGTAACATGCAATCTAAGGCATGGGGGACCAGTCCAAAGTCTGTGAGTCTGAATACATTTATACCTTCAGTTCTTCTGTCCAGTCATTAGATTTTTGGAATTGATGACTATAGCATTGACCCATCACCCTTTAGATGGCTTCAAAGATCTTCAACACAAATTAGGAAGTCTTCTCAGATCTTTCCTGGAATATTTTACTGTTACTTTATAAATTTAGAATTACAAAACCATCTCTCATTTTATTTCCTCCTACTTAGCTTTCCAGAAATTAGGAAACAGTGCTGTCAGGAGGTATAGGTCTTTTAGACAAGACAGGCTGTTCACAGATGTGGTGAGAGACAGACAGGCAGAGACACAAAGAGAGACATACAGAGATAGAAAGAGACAAAGAGAGGTGGCAGGGAGAGAGAGACAGACAGACACAGAGATACAGAGAGAGAAAGAGAGAGAGAGAGAATAACATGGTTTTCCATTTAATTATCATTCATTCATGACTCAGAGGAAGCCTGCTACACTATACAGAAAGCTATATATTACAAACACCTGCTTTAAGAAGAGAACAAAAGTGCTGGATGTGGCAAATACAAAACGAAATCGCACAAAAAAGGAAGCTGATTATATTCTTGTATAAAGGAAATGACTGGATACCCAAGTTGGAATAATTTTTGAATCAGCTACTCAAGTACAATCATACCATAAATTTATTGATGCCATGTGTTTTTATATAACAGTTATTCCTGAATAATAGTATCCCACATTGTCATCCAATGTACTTTTCCTTATAACAACAAATAAAATTATTTAAAGACTAGCCAACACCATAAACACATCTGACAGCATGTGACACTCTTCATCTTTTGTCTCTCAGCTTTCTACACAATGACACAAGGTTATTTCTTTCCTCATCTCTTTTAAGAAATCTTCCTCATTTCTCTTAAGCAAGGTTACTTCTTTCCTCATCTCTTTTAAGAAATCTTCCTCATTTCTCTTAAGCAAAGTTTGTACTCTATATCACTTAAGGTAAAATAAAATCAGGCAGCTAGGTGGTACATTGAGTAGAGCACCAGCCCTGGAGTCAGGAGGACCTGAGTTCAAATTTGACCTCAGACACTTGACACACGTACTAGCTGTGTGACCTTGGGGAAGTCACTTAACCCCAATTTCCCTGCCAAAAAAAGGTAAAATAAAATCGGAATATGGTATACAATTAAGGCATCTCCAACCTGATCTATTTAAATAAACTCTTGATAAAAAAACAGTGGGATAGTTTTAAAATAATTTGTATTGTATTATCATAGGGAAAAGTTTATTGGATGACAATAATATAAAGAAATAATTATTATATAAAAACACATGGCATCAATAATAGAGCTTATTAGGGGGCAGAGCTAAGAAGGCAGAGTAGAATCAGAGCTTCACTTGAGCTCTCCCCCAAACCCCTCTAACTACCCATAAAAGATGACTCTAAACAAATTCTAGAGCACCAGAATCTAAAAAAAGACAATGAAACAAATTTCCAGCCCAAGACAACCTGGAAGGTTGATAGGAAAGGTCTGTTGCCTAAGAGAGGAGTGCAGTCCAGCACAAAACTTGCCAGCATGGACTAGGACCCAGCAAACCAGAGCAGGCCTCAGGGCACTGAATCACTGGCAGCTGTGGTGGTTTCCAGACTTCTCAACCCACAAACATCAAAGAAAACTTAGAAGGTCAGTAGGAAAGGTCTGTTGGAGCTGGGTGAGAGAGGAGCATTCTCCAGCCTCAGCACCTGGGCAGCAGCTGTGGCAGCAGTAGCTTCTTGGGGAGCTCTCAAGATCTCTTGGGGGAATCAAATGGCTGATCACAGGGGGAATGCAAGGATCTCTTTTCTGGCACCGAGGCAGGATTCTCTTGCTTTGTCATGCTGGGATTTGAGTTGCAGTCCTGGGTGGTGGTCCTGGGGTGAGGAGGAACTCTGGTGTGGCAGAGTTTGTGGCAGCAGTGGTCAGGGAATCCTCCTTACAGTTCCAAGGCAGAAAAGAGTACTTGTGGTCATTCACAGACCAGAGCACAGGACAGGCGAAGAGTAAACACTTCTCCTTTGATCATACTAACCTGGAAGAACTGAAAATTTACAAGTCCCTAGAAGTAGCTCTGAAAACAGCTGCACAAAACCCCTGAAGCTTGGGACAGTACGCCCTCCTCACTGGAAGCAGTGTCCTACCTTAACGAAGAGTTAAAAAGTCAAATAATTGGCTGGGAAAATGAGCAAACAGCAGAAAAAAAGTCAGACTATAGAATCTTACTTTGGTGACAAAGAAGATCGAAATGTACAACTAGAAGAAGACCACAAAGCCAAAGCTCCTACATCCAAAGCCTCCAAGAAAAATATGAATTGGTCTCAGGCCATGGAATAGCTCAAAAACGATTTTGAAAATCAAGTAAGAGAAGTAGAGGAAAAACTGGGAAGAGAAATGAAAGTGATGCAAGAACATCATGAAAAGTGAGTCAAGATCCCCCAAAATAGTGAAGAAAATAACTCCTTAAAAATACACTAACCCAAATGGCAAAAGAAGTCCAAAAAGCTAGTAAGGAGAAGAATGTCTTAAAAAGCAGAATTGGCCAAATGGAAAAGGAGGTCCAAAAGTCAACTGAAGAAAATAATTCCTTAAAAATTAGAATGGAGCAAATGGAAACTAAAAACTTTATGAAAAGTCAAGAAATTTAAAAAAAAACAAAAAAATGAAAACAATAGGAGACAATATGAAAAATCTCATTGGAAAAACAACTGACCTGGAAGATAGATCCAAAAGAGAGAATTTAAAAATAATGGGACTACCTGAAAGCCATGATCAAAAAAGAGCCTAGACATCATCTTTCAAGGAATTATCAAGGAAAACTACCCTGATGTTCTGGAACCAGAGGGTAAAATAGAAATTGAGGGAGTCTACAAATCACCTTCTAAAAGAGATCCCAAAAGGAAAACTCCCAGGAATATTATAGGCAAATTCCAGAGTTCTGAGGTCAAGGAGAAAATACTGCAAGCAGCCAGAAAGAAACAATCCAAGTATTATGGAAACACAATGAGGATAACACAAGATCCTTCAGAGGAAAAAAAAATAAACATTCAATGAAATAGAGGACTTTCAAGCATTCTTGATGAAAAGACCAGAGCTGAATAGAAAATTTGACTTTCGAATACAAGACTCAAGAGAAGCATGAAAAGGTACACAGGAAAAAGAAATCATAAGTAACTTATTAAAGTTGAAGTATTTACATTCCCACATGGAAAGATATTTGTAACTTATGAGACCTTTCTCAGTACTGGGGTAGTTGGAGGGAACATATATGTGTGTGTGCGTGTGTGCATATATGTTTGTATATCCATTTCTAGCTATCTATGAGGGCACAGGATGAGTTGAATATGAAAAGATAATATCTAAAAAATAAATTAAGGAGTGAGAGAGGAATGTACTGGGAGAGGAAGAAAGGGAGAGGTAGAATGGGGTAAATTGTCTCACATAAATCAGGCAAGAAAAAGCTTT
>CM053622.1:398997306-399015432 GCA_028646595.1 Phalanger gymnotis | reverse complement strand
GGGAGGTCGGGGCTAGGTCCAGGGAGGCTGACTCACCATGGTCTTTAGGTATCACGACTTGACAATAATAGCAGTTTCTGATGAATATCTTTTCTTTTCAAAGCTTTTACCTGGACCTGACAATCAAACTTTAATTTTTAAAAGAATATCCTAAAAGCCAATTATTAAAAATTAGTCTTACTGACTTTAAAAGCCAGGTTCAGAGGTCAGCTAGTTTCTGACTCCACTGTTCTCTTTTCTTCAGTAAAACTTGCACTTCCAGGCTTTTCCCAACTTATTGTACAAATAGGGATCCCAGTAGTGCTGTTACAAAACCTGGAGGTTCATAACTTCTTAAATTAAACTTCTTTAAAAGACATGGTCATATGAAATGACTTAACAGTTTCCTAATCCATTCATTATTTTAACAGTACAATCATCAATCTAACAACACTTAGAGAAATTGTCTCTCCAACAACACAGATGAACCAAACAGTTGTTACCTAGCAACATGAATTTAATTTGTTACCAAGAAATACAACAAAATTTTAGAAATGCAACAGTATCATAAACAGATGTCATGTATTTAAACCTTTAAAATCATAATTAATTAATTACCAATCTGGCTGGGTGTATTTTCACCTTCATCTTATCACCACTGACATGAAGTTCACATCTGAGAAAATTCACATATGAAGCAATTCTATTTAACTTGAACATTTGTTTTTGCCAATTAATATACTAAATAATTTTTACAATTAAGAATACGATTACAATTTGGAATTACCTGTTATAACCAGGTCAGTTTAAAGTGACATAGTGGACCAATATTCATGTTAAATTTAGTAGAACCTACTCACAGATCTAGTCCAAAGGGTGGGTGGACATAATTCTCTTCTCTCTCTCTATAACTTCATCTATGGGGTTTTTAACTCAGGCTATCAAGCCTTTTACTCTAAGCTGCTTGCTCAAGATTTTTAATTTACTAATCTTCCACTTTTTATCACAGTCTATCTTTTACTTTTCCCATAAACTTTAGTGACAAGCAGTAAATGCACTCTAATTTATCTTAAGCATTAAATTAGGAATGACACATTTTCACTTTTCACTTCTTTACTGGTTGGGTCCCATTACACAAAAACTTTTTCTCCTTTATGTAGGCAGAAAAAGGGTTAAAATATCTCCCTAGCTGTTTCCCTTTTGATCTATAGGGAGGAGTTGACTTTTCCTTATCTTGAAACTTTCTTTAGTGCAGAGAAGTTCAAAGGAACTTTTCCCATGTACCTTTAAGGTTTTTTCCTGAGCAGTTACCTTTAAGTTTTTCTGCTTGGATAACTTTGCCTTTTGAGCAGAAGTTATGCTAGAGCCCTGAGAACTCGGTCTTAACACTTCTCAGGCTTTCTTTTCTCACATACCCTGTTCTATCCCGTCTTCAACATAAATCAATCTCCCCTCACAACTTGACTTTAACTTATGGGTATTTCTCCTTAAGATGTTAAACCTTAACCAGACTACGGACACATAGCATGCTCTGCTCTCTCCTTAGAAATGACAGTGTGATAGGGAGGGGCAAGGGGGGAGTTTACTGCCCGCTGCTGCTGCAGCAGCTGACAGGCTACTCTCACTCAGGGACACACACACACATACAGGCACAGATGGACAGACAAAAAAACACAAAACAGACAGACACCCCGGGACATATACCAGAAACCAGAACAGGCAGAGGCTGGACCGTCTCCAACTTGCCTGGGAGATTGGTACTTTTTTCAGAAGGTGGGCCTGTCAGACTAATTAGGTCTGTCTCCCAGCCTTACTGACAGCTAAAGTCACATCCGACCCCAAATCTCCATCAGAACCAGAAGGGAATTCCCACTAGAAAACAGAAACCTGACTCAACTTACCCTCTGGGGCTCTGGAATGTCTCAGAGATTGTTTTCCCCTAGAGGTTTTTTGTGGTTTTTTTGATCCACAAAGTCCTAATAGAGGGCAGGTCGGTGTCAGGGGGTGGGTTAGCTCTCCCTCTCAAGCTCCAGGGGCTCTGAAATGTCTGGCTTAAAAGCCAATTATTAATGTCTCAGAGGCCTGCTCCCCTAAAAAATTGGGACAAGGAGACTCCCGCTACCCGAGGACAAGACCCTACCTGGCCCAGGTCTTGGGGAGTGCCACAGACCACCCCCAAATCTCACTGGGGCCTCCAGACATGTTGTGCTGAAAAGAAGTGAATGAGACCCAAATATAAATTTAGATGTGGATTTATTGAAGCCCACAACTGTTCGGAGTAATTACTCAAATCGAACAGCCCTGAGCAAAGGGAGAGAAAAAGTATTTAAAGGGAAAGAACACAATTAGATTTCCGTGGACATGGGGACACAAACAGGGGGACAAGCTGAGGCAGGATCATTTCCATGGAGATGGGGACAGATGGAGAAACTGAAAAGGGGGGGGGTAGAGCATAATATTATAAAAAAATAAACAATTCTGAAATATTTTAAAACTCTGATCAGTGCACTGATCAATCTTGTTTCCAGAGCACTGGTGATGAAGAATGTGGACCATCTCATGACAAACAGATGATGAATTAATATGCATAATTAGAAACACATTTTTGGATGTGGCCAATGTTGGGAATTGTTTTACTTAACTATACTTATCGTAAAAAACAAGAGTTTCATATTTTTTCCTGGGGGGTGGGAAGGATGGAATATGGAAAGGAGAAACAAATGAATGTTTGATAATTTTTTGTATATATACATACATATGTGTTCATGTGTGTATTATGACAATTCAATCTTAATTTCTTCTTTTGTTAGTTTAATTTCTCTTTTGAGTCATTCTGAGGTTTTGTGTCATGTTTCTACAATCTCAAGGGAGTGAAAGGGAGAGCATTCATAGGATCCTGGCTCATCAGATATCATTGGCTCCTTTTCCTTTTTTATGGTAATATTTATATTATACACATGCATACACACACCATTAGTGAAAGAGTAAATACATCTAGGGAACATTTGTGGCTAGGGAATTATGAGGAAGCCATATATCTTGGGAATAGTTTCCAGGGTGAACACAAGAAAAGGAATAAATGTAGAGAATACGTGTAGCCATGATGTAAGAGTAGAGAGTCGATGTTGATGAAGCAATATCAAGTGATATTAATTTGTAAGATGAAAGAAAGATATGAGGGCCTGCACATTGATGTGGCCTCAAAGCTGCTGAGCCAGTTTCTGGGCTTCGTCTCATCAAGGCACATACTGTTCATCATAGCTTCCCTCTTTAGTGTGGAACAATTAGAAAGCCTATTTTCCACAAGGTCAGGCTGCTACCTCTTTTGTTATCATTGAAGCTGTGAATCACCACATTCAGCTAAGGGGCAGAGTGCCTCCAGAATAACATTAAGTCTGACTTTTGAACTCTCTATGTCCAGAACTGAATTGCTCTCCTTTATCCCAGACAACTATCTGATTCAGGATTAGAAATTCCCAAGGGACTTTCCAGCTTGGAATGGCAATGAATCTGAGCCAGATCTAAGGCTAAATAAAGCAGACAAGGTCATTATCGTCCATCCAGCTGATCTACGTTCCTGCCTCACTGTTGTAGAGTCATATATTTAGATCTGAGACTTCAGAGGTCATGTGGTTTAGCCCCTTCATCTTTCAAATGAAGAAATCTGGTCCTAGAGAGATTGAATGACTCACCAAAGGTCACAGATAGTAAAATCAGAGGCAGGATCTAAATTTAGCTCCTCTGTCTCTAAAACCAATGTTCATTCCACTGTATATCACCTGTAAGTAGCAAGCAAAAAGTCTCAAAAGCTTATCCTTAGACACTTATCAGTCATGAGCTGTTATGTTATTTCATGTGTGTTGATGTTTTCTATCTAGGTAACTATGTCCTATAGTCAGAGATATGCTGGAGCCAGTTCAAACCAGCTAGTAAGAGCTGATTGTTAAACGTTTAGTATTAACATGTATACCTCAGACACTGGCAAATACTATAAATCCAGGCTTAGTTAATTATTTTGTTGATTGTCTAGGCATAAAGTCTAGAACATGATTGAGGAAATGTCAATAATGAAGATGAAACTTAAAGGTGTGTTGTGAGCACATTTTTCCCCAAAGAACTGGTTATTAAATATTTACCAGAACACCACTGCCTATAATAGTCTTTATAGTCATAGAGCCGGAAAGGACCTCAGATATCATCCTGTTTAATTCCCTCATTTTGCAAATGAAAAAAAAAAAAATTGAGATCCTGGGAAAGGAAGCGTCTTTCTCAAGCTAATACAACTAATAAGTTACAGAGTCAGAAGTTGAACCCAGACCTCTGAAGTCCCAGTCCATTGTGCCACCATGCTATTGTACCTTCCCTACTAATTGCCTTTCGAATGCCAACTGACAGATTCTTACCTCGGCAATTTTGCATTTCACATAATTTTGAATTCTCAGCCATGTGTAATCTATGTGGACAGACATAGTGATGGAAAAAAATAACTACAAATTTACTTTGATTAAACGCAATTAAGCAACATCTATGAACAAGGTATTTTGCTGAAAGAAAGATATGGCAAAACCCCTGTTTTCTAGAGGTACATTTATTATTATTCATTAACATTATAAATTTGGCATGAGGAACATTTTAGTGACAGCTCCATACTTTGGGTCTTTTGGCCTAAGAGGGTCCTGTGGCACTGAATTCATTTATTCATACACAGGATTGGTACCAGAGCACCAAATCCAAAAAACTAAGACAAGTAGTGAAAACTAGTGCACTTGAATAGGGATTCAGGTTAGGAGTTCAATATGGGATCAGGCATAATGATACAAGGAGTTTGCTAGAGGGTGATTTTTATCTAATCTGTCTTCCCCAAAACCTCTTTAACGGAGGTTGCTTGCATTTCCCACACTTGCCCTGTGCTGATGTGCCAGTGTGGCATACCAAGTCAATTGATTGATCAATAAACACTTATTAATCACCTACAATGTACGAAACACTAGGGACACAAAAAGGTTTAAAAAAACCCAGCTCCTGCCCTCAAAGAGTTTACAATCTAATGGAAAGTCCCCTTCACAGTCAGCTACATAAACAAGGGCATGGGTTTGACACCATCCCCACCTCCAGAATACCTCTGGCCTATACTTTGATGAGAAATATGAGATGGAAGGCCTCTATAAATTCTATGCCATACATGTACTATTCGTAAATCCCAATTCCTCTCCTCAGACCAGACCCCTACCTTCCTATTTGGTAATAAAAGGAGACTCTATCATCTATGTGAGTCAAAGACCTCCTAAACACTATATTCTTCCCAACCATAAATAGCTAATAGGGGTGGGAAAGGATTCAAGGGATAGAATTCAAGTCCAATTCAGAGCATCATTCTAATATCTAGTGGAAGATAAGGTAGAAGGAAAGTAAATTCAGTCAATGGTTAAACAAATACTCCTAAGTATTTACTATATTCCAGACACTGGACTAAGTTTTAGAGTTACGATGAAATTTTAAAAAAAGAAAATCTTTTTTAAAAAATTCCATAGTCTCTGTTCTCATGGAGCATATTTTCTAATAAAGGGAAGCAATGTTAAAATATCTAGGTATGTACAAGACATATAGAAACTGTATGAAAGCAATATGAAAGAGAAAGGTGTTAGTAACTGAGAGGACCAGGAAAGACTATCGCTGGGCTTTGTCATGGTATAAAATGCACCTGGCAGGAGATTTCATTCAAGTCCCACAAAATGGGTGGATTATGCAGTGCCAATCAATTGATATCTAGTTCTTTTGGAGTGAGATCGGGGATAGAATAGAAAATGGATCATATTTATGTATCTCAAGAAGTTTCTTCACTTGGTTTCCTAGATCAATGGTCCAGAGAAACATGACTGTCTATTAATTATTTTAACAATTATCAAAGTGGGATTGAATTCATTTGAAATCAATACAAAAATTGAATGACTGGCATCTTCATTATTAAGTACCTGCTATATATACAATGTGCCAGGCATCGTGCTAGGTACTGAGGATGCAAAAACTAGATGAAAAACAATCCCTGAGGTCAGGGAACTTACATTCACACTTGGGCTCAGTGTGGGGATACAAATAAATATCAGATAATTTGAAGAGGCAAAGACACTTCCTAAAGAAAAGCTCCACCTAGAGGTTACTGAGTATCTGGTATCCAGTGTTGTCACATTTTCCCAAAGATAACTTCTGTGAATGGAAATAGAGAGAAGAAAGGGTCTATAGAGCTGTAGACAAGGAGAAGGAAATGGGTGAAAAATGAGAGGTGGGAAGAAGCAGTGCTAAGCTATTGTTTACCTAGTCAAAGGCAATGTTATCCAAAGAGTGTGCTATCTGTGGAATGATAGGTCACCTTCCACTCTTGATGGGAAAGCCATTCCTGACCCTGGTCTTCAGCACCACCATCCTAATCTACTACGCATGAATGCTCGATACTCCCTTACTCCATCCCCTCTTACAGCCAGCCTCCTATGGCTGAGCTGTGATAGTCTTCTGAGGGTGCTAGTCCTCCCTGAACACCCCGTATACCCCTTACCTAGTCAAAGGGACTTTGTCTATGTCTCACCAGTTTTGTGGTACTCCATGCTCAGGCATGTGGGAGCCCTTTGGGCACTTTGGTGTCCACCCAACAATTTCCCATTTTGATGCACTCATGCTCATGCTGGCATGCTCACCCCAGAGTCACTATCTCGTATGACTTTAGCAACACCCTCCCTTAGGCTGGGAGGAAGGTCGATGAGTCACATCTGCCCCTTTCTACGAGTACTAATGTAGGATAATTTCCCAGGGAAATAAGTAGAAGAACACTGGGGATTTCTATCAGCAAGTAGATATGATCTCCATCATCCTGTTACAATAAGCATGCTTGTTTCCAATCAGACAGGGTAATAACAGTTCACATTTATACAGCATTCTAAAGTTTGTAAAGCACATTATCTCACTTGACTCTCAAAACAGCACTGGCAGGTAGGTATTCTTATTACTCACTCCCATTTTACAGATGAGGAAATGGAAGCACTGAGAGAGGTTAAGTATCTTGCCCAGGCTCACACCGCTAGGAAGAGTCTGAGACAGGATTGAAGCTAATATCTTCCTTGCTCCAAATCCAATGTTATATCCATTAAGCCGCAGCACTTTCCCCTCTTATCCACTTTGGCAAATGTACTATTTATATTCTATACAGCTAATAAGTTCAGCATAGGCATTCAAAGGGTTAAAAGGACCAGCGACTGTGTGAGAAAGTTCCTTTTTCATGACATTTCTAACAAGCTGAACCAGATCCAGGCCTCCTTTAATGAGCACATATTTTATACAAATTAGTTCAAAGGCGCTTACCCATCTCTAATTAAACTAGAAAGGAAGCATTTGTTCTAATTGGACTTCATAGCTCAGGAATTAATTGTGAGATTGTTTGGAATTGCCATCTTACAGACCAGTTCACCCAAAAATACCTTCCCAAGGAAAGAGGCCATACGTAATTTTTTCTTGTTTCTGGTGGTTGTTTTTAATCCATAGAAACCTCACCCTTCGGTGCAAGTTGAGCCAATGATTTACAAACAAAAGCAGCCCCCCCAAAGGCTGCTCAGTGTGTAGGCTGATAAAGGCTCTGGCAAAGGTGAAGAAAACAACACAGTTTAGCATAACATTGTAATGTGGCCATGAGAAAATGCTCCCCCCACCCATCACCATAGTTAGGGATTTGCACAGTTTCTATGAGTGGAATTGTTTGCTACCTTATTTGCAAATATCAAAAGAGTCACTTTTGTCTTCCTCGGTTTAGGGTGCCAGAGAACAACAGATATTACCACTTAGTGCTGAGCTTTGAGCCAGTCAAAGGCCTCAGAGGTTTTCAATGGCACATCTGGTGCCCTTACATGGCATTACCTCAAATGGAGTTTCTCAAGACAGGCATGCTAGAGCTTGACATGATTAGTCCTATGGACCGTTACTCCCACCTCCACATAATCTGCATCTTATCTGTATAACCTACTGACAAAAGCTAGTTGTTTTCCTGCCTCCCCCTCAGTCCATCTATGAAACAAGCTGGTTTTCTCTCTCTCTCCCTGTCTCCAACCTGCCCACAACCCAATCCCTATTCACAAACTCAATAACCAGATTATTCCTGATTCTAGTAACAGCATGGCATTGTCATGACCTGTTTTACATGACTGGGAGGATCATGACTGTGACCCCCATGCTCATCTTCAGGTCTTCCAGCCCACAGGCCCCAGGGTACTGGCACTGTCTTCACTAGGAAAGCTCAATGCCCCTGTTGGCAAAACTATGCTACAGGCAAAAAGGAACCCAGTCCAACTGCTAGGAACTAGCTTGAACTTGTACTTCTGTCACTGGGAGAAATCTTGCTTTGACTTGTACTCAGAGTGTATTTCCTATGAATATAGGTGATGGAGAAGAAATGGAAAAGGTAGAGAAGAAATGGGAAAGGTTGAGAAGAACTTTCTGTAGAATTCTGAGTTTTAGCACTTTTGAGAAAATAGGTCAAAATTTCTGTGAGGTCCTTTTTCAGTTTTCATGTAGAAATTCCCATTAACATTTCCCATTAACACTCTCTCAAATGTACAGATATAGATAGATAGATAGATAGATAGATAGATAGATAGATAGATAGATAGATGACAGACACATGCATATATATGTGTGTATGTATGTATGTAAATATAGATTATCATATGCACCCTCAGATTGTCCTTCAGATATTACAAAGTAAGCCTACCTGTTGGAATGCCATACTTAAATATTTTGAAAGATCTATGACCTCATTGGCATCAACTCTTGGCTTGCCTTTCTGTAAATACTCTGTAGAGCATCTCCCCCAAAGGTTTGGTTCTGGCTCTTTTAACATTTTGTGGACTCCAGTAAAGCATTAGTCCATCCATCAGTTTTCCTCCATTACACGACCAGTCCACTTCCTTTCTGATTATATTTACACTGTATGAGGTCCTATACATAATATGTCTAGGTTTAAGGTAGTTGAGTAATATCTGTAAGAGATGTAAATATGGAACAAGTAGAAAAATTACAGATGTTATTACTACCAAAGAAAGGCAGCTATGAGAATGCCAATAACTCTTAGCCTAAATGCCAACTTCCTTGCTTTCATAAAATCTTTATGAGGATAAATTATGCACATATTCAGGGCATACTTGATGGAAAATATTTTTTAAATGAACAGACAGTCTTTCACAAATGATATTCAGTAGCAGACCACAGTTCATATTAGTTTATGCAATTTTTTAGAGTTACACAATTGACTTTATAGTTACACAATTGACTAAAAGGTACAGAGGCTCTAAGTGTGCTTACTATTTGTTAACTATAAAAGCATTTCTGATACAGTAAAGCAAGATAAAACCTTAAGGGCTCTCATCTAATGAAGTGTTTCCCATGTATATATTAAGATTATACAAAATTCCTTGATAGCTGTGTAAGGGATTTCAGCTGATGTAATCACAGAATGTGGTCACATATAATGAGGCTTTAATGTGTAAACAAGCTGCATCTACACTCTCTGATCCCTTTGTAGGGTTCATCAAGAAGGGAACATCGGGATTGGCTGAAAAAACAAGCTAACCAAGCATCCAGGGGCTTTTAGTAGCAGGATGCTTGAGAGTTGAGGCATCAAAACTTAAAAAGCACTTTGTGGAGGCAAACTGCTTCACCTATGCTGGCAGACATCAAGGAGGGAGAAGGAATTTTCTCTCCTTTCTCCTCCCCCACTCCCCATACAGGTCATGTCTTCAGAGCATCTGTAGACATTGCATTTAACCAGAAACAAAGACACAAACTGGAGGACAGACACAGATGCAGAAAGATAGTCACCTGGGGGAGGATGCAGCTTTAGGTACTGTGAGCCTTCATGACAAAGAAGATTGCCAGCAATGGAATAAAGGAAAAAAAAAGATCCTATGAGCCCATCAGAAAGGCCTACCCATCAAAGAAGCTAGAGCAAAGGAGAGATGTATGAAGACTCTATGAAAAGGAAAAAGATTTTGAAGCCCTGCAGAACAAATATTTTAGGTACTATTTATTACACCTATGTCCTACATAAATGTGTCACTACCATCGTACTCTAACTCTGAGCTGACTCTTCCCACAGACATGTATAATTGTGGAAGACTGCATTGGGTTTATGGGTGTGGAATGTTTTGTGACAACTCATTACTATATATTCTTTGCAAATCTCTTTCCTAAAGGATACTAGGATGCACGCCAGTAGGAGCTTGTGAGATATAATCATAATAGAGGTAGCGAACGTGGAGCTTACTCTAGAATCTGAAAGTCATCATCTCTTCTGAGGTTTCAACCTGTGGGCATGAATGCAAATTGATGGAGCAGACTAAAAGGGGTGTTAACAATTAAACAATAGTGGCCCATTGATTATTAATATCAAATGAAATATAAAACAGAGTTTGCCACTGTAATGGAGAAAAACCCAATACAAAGTCAATGTGAAAGAGGGAATCTTTACAGATGGAGAGATTCTTCAGGAGCTTTCATTTGTTTTTGCTACATGATTGGTGCATTTTTAAAATTCTTTTGCTGACATACATAGCTTTGATGTTATCTTTTCTGATACTTCTTAAACTCCATTTTTCATTATTAGCATGACATAATTTATTTATGTCTTCCATATGTCTTTTCATTGTCTTTTGAACGACTCTCAATTTTGACTCTTCAGAGCGTATTTTATGATTTTTAAGTGTGTAGTAACACTAAAACAATATTGAATTTTAAAAGATGAGATTTCGTTTCATGGAAAAATTTTAGGTTGTTGAAAGCATAGCACAATTTTCTACATGCAATTCTGCCTGCTTTCTTCCTCATATTTAATCCTGAGTCCAATTCAATGTTCTTTTACAATACTTATCCAAGTAATATGTACTGATAGACCAACTCAATGGACTGCCAGACTAACTGTATATAATAATCTGGATAGTACTCATTCTTTACTCCTTTGGTTTTTCTTGTGTGGATTGTTAGGCTGAATACTTTTGAGTGGTTGTGAATCTCATTTAGGAGTCTCTACAATGACATCTATAAACAAGTGTATCTAGAGGACTTCATCACTATAGGAAATCCTTCTTCACCATGACATTTTGCCAAGCGTGGTCTCTCATCTGTGCCTTGCCAAGTCAAAGCAATCAGGACAGTCCATTAAGAAAAATGAAAATAAAAATTTAAAAAACCCACCTCAAAGTTTAATTTGGAAAAATTGGTCAGTTTTGCCAGATTGTGGAAAGCAGAAATGAGTCTTATTGTGAGGCTCAAATTCTTCTAAATGCTTGAAAGTATAGTTCCTAGATATGAGGGCTTTGATTCGGACTTGATCAAGCCTCTTTGAACAATATCTTTCTTCCTTTAATACCAATATATAATATGTTTGACGTTCAGTAAAGCACATTAATAATTTATGTGGTTTCTGCTGCCACACATGGGAGGTCTTGATTCCATATTCCAAGATTTTCTTCGTGTGAAAACAAAAAGAAGCAAGACTAGCATTTGTTGAAGTTAAATAACTAAATCAGTATAGATATATTCATTAGATTAAAAAAAAAACTTGAACACCAACAGCAAAGGCTCCACTAAGGGTACAGATTAAAATAACAAAATGCTAAGTCTGTAATGGGGCTGCTAGGTGGCACAGTAGATAGCGTACCAGGGCAGTCAGGAAGGCTCGTCTTCCTCGGTTCAAATCTGGCCTCCGAAACTTGTTAGCTGTGTGACCCTGGACAAGTCACTTAATTCTGTTTGCCTCAGTTTCCTCATCTGTAAAATGAGCTGGAGAAGGAAATGGCAAACCTCTCCAGTATCTCTGCTAGAAGCCCCCAAATGGGGTCAAGAAGAGTTGGACACAACTGAAAAGACTGAACAACAAGTTGAACAAGAAGTCTCTAATGTGCCAAGGCTGTAGCCCAGGAAGATTTGGTGGTTTGCTGGATCAGATAAGATCCAAACTGGGCTTCAATCAATCAGTTGATCAACCAACAAATATTCATAAAGTGCCATTTCTCTGCATCCTCATTGGCTCAGTACAGTGCCTAGCACCTAGCAGGCTTTAATAAATGCTTATTGACAGACTGATTAAAGAAGAGAGAGACTGACTAAAGAAGAGCTAGGAGTGGGAGGAAAGATACACCTTTTGGAACAGGGTGTTCTCTGTAGGTTACTCATTCAAGGCTGCCTTAGTTATTCAGGAATAGGAGTTTGAGCCAACGCTGCGGGCAATGTCTGTCATAGGTAAAGATGTGCTGAACAGAAGCCAATTTTAGCAAAGCTTAAGGCAATATTATGTTATTCATTTGAATGGTTGTGTTTTACCTTGCCAGTGATAACTTGTATTCTGAACTTTTTTTTTACCTTCTAATAATGAATTTTTTTTAAAAAAATATTTATGGCTACACATTCCAAGGAATACACATTGAATTTCCTGCCAGATTCAAGGGACTAAGCCAAATTTAGGTAACATATTTCACAAATCTAATATCTTAAAGTGCCATTTCAAGCTTCCAGAGAGCATCTTCAAATTATTAGTAGGCATTATCAAAAGGTGTTTATTAACCATTGCTGTATTGTGCTGGACACTGTAAAAGACTAGATCTTGTGGCTACCAGTGACTAAGTGGGAGTTACATTCTTAGAGAGATAGACAATATGGATGTGGGTGCACATATTAAAAATACGAATAGTTTCAAGAAATTCAATGGAGAGAAGTAGGTCCAATATGGATTATAGTTTCTCCCATCTTGGAAGAGTTTGGAATCAGATTTGGAGTCAGAGGGTTCAAATTCTGACTCTTCTACTTTAAGAGTTTGGATTGGCCCAAAGAGATCATAAAAATGGGGAAAGGACCCACATACACAAAAATATTTATAGCAGCTCTTTTTGTTGTGGCCAAGAATTAGAAATCAAGGTGATACCCATCAACTGGGGAATGGCTGAACAAATTGTGGTATAGAAATGATGAGCAGGCAGACTTGAGAAAAATCTGAAAATACTTGAATGAACTGGTGCAAAGTGAAGTGAGGAGAACCAGGAGAACATTGTACAGCTACATTATACGATGACTAACTTGATAGACTTAGCTCTTCTCAGCAATGCAAGGATCCAAGACAACTCCAAAACACTCATGATGGAAAATGCCATCTTCATCCGGAGAAAAAACTTTGGAGTCTGAATGCAGATGAAAGCATACTCTCTCTTTCTTTTGTTGTTTTGTTTTGTTTCTTCTTTCTCTTGTTCCTCCCATGGGTTCTAATCCTTCTTTACAGCATGACTAATGTGAAAATATGTTTAATATGAATGTATAAGTAGGGCCTATATCAGATTGCATGCTATCTTGGAGAGGAGGAGAAAATTTAAAACTCAAAATCTTATGGAAGTGAATATTAAGAACTAAAAATAAATTAATAAATTATTTTTTCTTAAAAGAGTTGGGATTGGTCTGGACCAGGATTTCTTAATCTTTTTGGTGTCATGGATTCCTTTGGCATTCTGTAAAGACTGATGCTCTAAGAATAATGTTTCTAAATGCACAAGATACATTGGATAAAGATGCATTTTTTTTCTTATTCTAGTTCATAGACTTCCAGAAATCTAAACCCAAAGGGGTCTGTGGACCCCAGGTCTTAACCTGGTTCTTAAACTCCTGATCTAGATAAACTCTGAGGCCCTTTTCAGCTCTAAATGATTAATGAATGATAAAGCATTTAATAAATGTTGACCATGTCAAACATTGTGCTAAATACAGAGCAAGACAATCCATGCCCTCAAGGAGCTTACATTCTAATTAGGGGAAGATGAGACTTAAAGTGAAGGAGGGATGGGGTCAGGGAGAATGAGTGTAGCGGCATGATTTGAAAGTGGTTTGGGTATGAAGGCCTGTTTCTTGGCAAAAATAGCCCCTGTAATAAGAATCCAGGTTCAGCTGGAAGGCAGTGAGCAGACAAGCCAAAGGGCATGCGTTCCAGGCATAAGAGGCAGCTAGTAAGAGGACCGGTCTGGCCAGAAGGTGGGATGTTTGAAATAACTATGTGCCATAAGCTCAGAAAAGGAGGTAACCTCATATGCTTCAGTTTCCTCATTTGTTAAATGTGGATAATATTAGCACCTACCTCCCACAGCTGTTGGGAGACTGAAATGGGATATTTGTAAACTGCCTAGCACATAGTAATGCACTTGATAAATGATGTTGCAACAATCAGGCTAACAGCTACCGTGGCTGTGTAAAATCAACAACAACCAGCACCCAGAATGCTGCAAGCCCAGGTTCTTTTGATCTGCTTTACTAAGGAAAGCAACGTTAAGGAGTTAACAATCTTACTTTAATCCAGCATACAAATATCATTCACTTAGTTCAGGGGGAAAAGCCAGTACCTTGAACTTCAGAGCAAATACAAACAAATTATAAACATCGACAGACAGACCTTGTCTGATTCAAATCTCAATGCATAGTTACCAGGGTTTAACAAAGTCCAAACATCCGGATTTACAAGCTGGAGGGCTCTTAACTACAGCTGCCCAGAGTCTCCACATCAGCACACCATCAAGAGTGAAAGCCCTAAGCAAATAGCTCTATCTTCTCTTTTTATGCACTCTTTAGCCGTCATCAAATGTCATCTGAGCAACCAGAACTTAAGCTGTTACTATTGGCTCTGATCTTAGCAACTCCCCTTAGGACCCTGGGGGCTTCATGCCTACATCGGCTTAGCTCCTAGTAGCTAGGGGTTTCGGGGCTACTTGGGAGCAAAGATATAATCAGACCTCCCTTCAATGACCCCACCTGGAGCTCCACCTTAGTTACCAAAGCAAATGATTGTTTCTTTTTGCAGAAACACAAGTTTTTCATCAAAGTGAAATTGGAGGCAGACATGGCACATGCCCACATGTAGTCATTTCACTAAGAGAACAGCTGAAGTTGTTGACAATATCCTGAGAACAAAACAGAATGCATCTACAAAAGTATGCGATGCCTCTTGCCTGGCATTTATGTTGGCCAGAAATGGAGATATGAGAAAGGAAACAAAAATTCATGCATGTTGAGGCAGGAAAAGATTTCTTAATTCCATCCTCTGGATACAATTAACTATGTATCAATAAGAAAGGAGCCATAGAGAATCCAAAGAGGGGAGAAAAGCCATCCTCATGGTCTACACAGTCTAAAAATAAGATTTTTATATTAAAATGCTTATTTCAAGACATATATTAACTCACAGGAGTGCACTGGAGTCAGTTTGGAACCTGTGTGAACTCTATTCAACTGTGGACAAAATATAATAAAATTTTTAGATTAAAGTACTTGTTTCAAGACGTCTATTAACTTACAGGAGAGCACTGGAGTCAGCTGGAACCTTTAGTAATACCAACAGAGATTCCCTCTACGAATGCCATAGCCAATTTTCAGAACAGTGACCATTTCTACATAAGCATGCCCATCTCCAAATATCCACATCACCACCACCAAAATGGAAAACGAATCCTCTCTTCACTCTTAAGTGCTACTCTTTACAAAAGGATAGACAAGACCAGCATGTGTGTTGCCTATTTCTTATTACCTCCCTGTCCACAGTTTAACCTGCCCACCTCAAAGTGGGATTGCTTAAAGTGGGTGGTTGGGGATGGTGAGGACGAAAATGTTTGCTTGGTCTTTACAAAGTTCACTTCAATGCAAGGCTTCAGCAATTATTAAGCACCTCTGGAGACATACATGAAAAAGGACACAATCTCTGACTTCAAAGAATTTCCAATATAATATAATGAGCCAATATGGACTCAGAAAAGTGTGGCACACAGTAGAATGGAGCAGGGATAAAGGACAGATGCAGAGTTGTTGAAAGATTTTCAAGCTCTTATAGAAAGTTTCATATCCTGGTGTTTGGCGTTTGGGCCCTTTGGGGCGAGAATTCATTGTAGGAGGAAAGGAATGGATTATAATGTGTGAGGGCTGTTAGGAGGCACAGTAGTTGGGGGACTTTGATGTGAATCCTGACTGTGATGTACAGAAAGTCATTGAACCTCTGTGGGCTTGAATTCCTAGGCTGCTAAGTGGCGCCATAGTGCACAAAGCACCAGGCCACACATCAGTAGGACCACAGTTCAAATGTGACCTCTGACAGTAGTGGTGTGACTTTGCACAAGTCACTTAACCTCTGTTTGCCTCAGTTTTTTAACTGAAAAATGGGGATAATAATAGCTGTTTGCCTCAAGCATGTTTTAAGAAATTAAAATTGCAGGTATATGACTCACTCAGCACATTTCCCTTAATACTACTTCTATACTCCTTGCTAGAAATACTGCAGCATATCAAAAATCAATAGTAGTGTCTATAATCTGTCTCCTTCCCCAAGACATTTTCACGCTTGACCACTATAGTCCTGTGTACCCAGATAGAAACAGGGTACAAAAATAACATTCACATTTGTTTATATGTTCAGCTACTACTTTACATCACCTAGGTATATCCTGGGGCTTAGTTAGAGAATTTTCTTCTCTCCCTACCCAAAGTTTATACATCTTTATGGTATTACCTCCTCTGTCGTCAGTATCTTTCTTCTCTGTGTTATCTCCCTCCTACCAAACAACTATCGTATTTCTAAGTCTTTGATAGTTTTGCTCTCTGCTAACTACTGTTGCTATTAACTTCTGAGACCTTCCCTCAGTTCATTCCAAACTGTATGTTGTGACACTCATTTAAAAAAAAAAAATTGTGTCATGCCCTAGACATTAATGACCACCTATTCAAATAACATACCTAGCTTGAATTTTGCTCAAAGAAAATGAAGAATTATTAAAATTTGCATGATAATACATAGAAGAATCTTTAAAATACAATAAAATAAAGTAACATATTTATTCTAGTAATAATAGCATTATTATCAACAATTAGCATTGGTAATAATTTTCCTAGTTAAAACTTATAAAATAGTGACCACAATATTATTACTAATATAATGGGTGGGCTTACTTTTTCAGCACAAAATCTCTCAAAACATGGTGTCATCTATTATAATATTACTCATAATATTTTCAGGCACTAATCAAGAATGACATTTTTCTAGTTACAGCAGAAGACTGTCGAGCCAAGATGGCGCATGGAAAGCAGGAACTTGCGTGAGCTCCCTGCCAGGTCCCTCTAAAAACCTATAAAAATGGCTCTGAACAAATTCTAGAACTGCAGAACTCACAAAATAGCAGAGGGAAACAGGACTCCAACCCAGGACAGCCTGGATGGTCACTGGATGAGGTCTATCTCACACGGAGCTAGAAGCAGAGCCCAGCATGGGCGGTGGCAGGACCAACCAGACCAGGAGCCGGGCAGAACAGACCCTAGCACCCTGAATCAGTGAGCTGTGACAGTTGCCAGACTTATCAACCCACAAACACCAAAGACAACAGAGAAGGTTAGTGGGAAAAGCTGAGGGGGACAGAGTGGAAGGAGTTCATGGTTAGGCCATCCCCCCCGGGGGCGGCGGAGGTGGTGCAGCTACAGAACTACAGCTGCAGTTGCTTCTGGCCCTAGGTCCACCTGGTGGGAGGGATTACGTGGTGGACCAGAGCGGGAGTGTGGAGCCTGCTTAAGATCTGAGTCAGGTCCAGGTCGGTGGTTCTTGGGGAAGGAGGAATGCTGGTGTGGCAGAGCTGGCTGTATAGAAATAGCTATGAAAACAACAGTACATCCCCTCAAGCTCACAACAAAGGATGCTTTACTCTTTAAGGAGTCATACCCTGACAAAAAACTCATGGGTCAAGTATTTGGCTAGGAACATGGCCAGGCAGTGAAAACACACTCAGATTCAGTCTCAGACTTTGAAATCTTTCTTTGGTGACAAAGAAGCCCAAAACATACAACCAGAAGAAGTCAACAAATTCAAAGAGCCTACATCAAAAGCCTCCAAGAAAAACATGAACTGGTCTCAGGCCATGGAAGAGCTCAAAAAGGATTTGGAAAAGCAAGTTAGAGAAGTAGAGGAAAAATTAGAAAGAGAAATGAGAATGGTGGGAGAAAACCATGAAAAACAAGGCAATGACTTGCTAAAGGAGAACCAAAGAAATACTGAAAAAAATACTGAAAAAAACAACAACTTAAAAAATAGACTAACTCAAATGGCAAAAGAGC
>CM053622.1:398967951-398996806 GCA_028646595.1 Phalanger gymnotis | reverse complement strand
TGGATGAGACAACAGAGCTATCAAAGTATGAAGAGTCAAAATGTCATATATTTGTTTTTATGTTACAACATATGCTGCATATGTTTCTATATATACTTGTCTCCTCCATTACAGTGTAAACAAACTTGCATGTAGGGATTGATTTATTCTTTGTCCTTTTATCTCTAGCAGCTAAGATTCCTTGCTGAATCTGGTTTCAAATTCTGTTTCTCAAGAGGAAGGAAAGACGGGAGGGAAGGAGGAAAGGAGAGAAGGAGGAAGGGGGAGGGAGGGATGAAACAAGAAAGAAATAAGCATTTATTAAGCACCTACCATGTGCCAGGCACTGTGCTAAATGCTTTACAAATATTATTTCATATGATCCTCACAAAAATCCTGAGGTAGGTTCTTTTCTTATATCTATTTTGCAGTTGAGGAAATTGAGGCAGACAGGGAATAAGTAACTTGCCCCAAGTCATACAACTAGTAAATGTCTGAGGATAGATTTAAACTTCAGACTTCCTGACTCCAAGCCCAGGCTCTATCCACTGCACCATCTAACTGCATATATTAGGTGTTTAATAGATATTTGTTGATTGATTGATCATATGATCAAAGAATATAAGCAAGCAGTAGAGCTAGAACTCAGGTGTTCTGACTTCTGGCCCAATGCTCTTTGATTACACTATGCTGCCTTTAGATAAGAGGTAAGTATCATTTTTCCTAAGTATCTTTCATATACTTTCACATACTCGTGGAGTGGGCACAGTGCAAATTATTATTTTCTATGTGACCCTGGGCAAGTCATTTCACCTCTGTCTGCCTCAATGTTCTTCATGTATAAAATGGGGATAACAACAGCCCCAACCTCCCAGAGTTGTTGTAAGGATCAAATGAAACACTACTTGTAAAGCATTCTGCAAACTTTAAATTCCTATATATTAATGTGAAGAAGAAGAAGACAAAGAGGAAGATGAAGAGGAAGAATAAGAAGGAGAACAAGAAGAAGGAGAAGAAGAAGAAGAGAGAGAAGGAGGAGGAGGAGGAGAAGAAGAAGAAGAGAGAGAAGGAGGAGGAGAAGAAGAAGAAGAAGAAGAAGGAGAAGAAGAAGAAGGAGGATGAGGAGGAGGAGGAGGAGAAAAAAAAGAAAAACTTTAATGGAGCTATGATTTTATAGACAAAGAGGAAGAAGAAGGAGAACAAGAAGGAGGAGAAGAAGAAGAAGAAGAGAGAGAAGGAGGAGGAGGAGGAGGAGGAGGAGAAGAAGAAGAAGAAGAAGAAGAAGAAGAAGAAGAAGAAGAAGGAGAAGGAGAAGAAGGAGGATGAGGAGGAGGAGGAGGAGGAGGAGGAGGAAAAAAAAGAAAAACTTTAATGGAGCTATGATTTTATAGACAAAGAGACCTAATGAAGAAATCCCCCATTTGAAATGTGGCCATCTCTCTTCCTCCTCTTCAATGCTGGGCCTAACTGAGCACCAATACGTGGTGTCTGTTTGTCATTGGTACTGACAATACTGCTTTGGGCACCAAGAGGTTAAGTAACTTGCCTGGGGTCACATAGTCAAAAAGCAAGCCTAAACCCATGTCCCTCTGACTCCAATGCTGGCTCTTAAGAACACAAGGTTTCCTCTTTTTTGAAGGATGAAGAAAAGCAGCATGGAGAGCTTTGGTTTAGATAGAAGGATGAGTACTGTGGGACTGAAACTAAGCTAACTTTATTTCATTCTGCTCAGGAGATTCAGTTACAAAGCTCCTGGAATAGTCCCTAGAAATAGGGAGGCATAAACTTAGAGATCAAGTTAAAGTGAATGTCTAGGAAGCTATTTCCAGTTGAACATATGCAAGGTTATGGGGAGCTGATGGCCAAGGGCCCCAGAAGCTCTGGACTCAGACAAACCTAGCCTAGCTCTAGGCTATGAGGGCTTAGAGGGCCAATTTTTCCTCATTGGCTTGTTGCCCCATCCTGGAGTTCCTCCAGGGAAATCTTCCAATATATTGATGGTTTCCCCAGTTCCTGCATGAGCACTGATATACCAATTGCATATTGAGTACAGGACGCTTATTATTTCACTCCACAGAAATGTAGAAGATGCAACATATTCCCAAGAGTTGATAGATACAGAGACCATAAATAGCATTCAAATACCTTCCCACCCCCTGCCTCCTTAAGAAGGAAAATATATTTGGAGTTGCTATCAGAGCAAAACCCTAACATTTTAATAAAATCCAGATACATGAGAGACGTGACCTGTAAAAAATGACTCTAAACAAATTCTAGAGCTGCAGAATTCACAAGAAGACAGAGTGAAACAAATTTTCAGCCTGAGACAACCTGGAAAGTCAAACAGGAAAGGTCTGTTACACCAGACTGAGAGAGGAGTGCAGTCCAGCACAAGCCAGGCCTCAGCAAATCCAGAGCAGGCCTCAGGGAACTGAACCACTGGCAACTGTGGCGGTTTCCAGACTTCTCAACCCACAAATGCCAAGGACAACTTAGAAGGCCGGTAAGAACATTCTGTCAGACCTGGGTGAGAGAGGAGCACAGTCTAGCCCCAGCCCTAGCACAGCCCTGGCCCTAGCAAACCAGGAGCAGGTCGCGACTGAATCAGCAGCAGGGGTGGTAGAAGCTACTGTTTGAAGAGTTCTCAGCCCACAGACAGTAAGGAGATCAAACAAGTGGTCAGAAGGAGATATAAGGGTCTCTTTGCTGGCACTGAGGCAGGAATCTGTTGCTTTGCCCATACTTGGATCTGGGTGGCTGTTCTGGTGCAAGAAGGAGCACTAGCATAGCAAAGCTTGTGGCAGCAGTGAAGAGGGAATCCTCCTCACAGTTCTAAGGCAGAAAAGAGTGCTTGAGGTCACTCACAGACCACAGCACAGGCCAGGAGAGGAGTAAACACCTCCCCTTACATCATACCAACTTGGAAGAACTGAAAACTTATAGATCCCTAGAAGTATCTCTGAAAACAGCTACACAAAATCCCTAAAGCTTGGGACAGTATGCCCTCCACACTGGAAACAGAGTCCTTCCTTAACAAAGAGTTAATAAGTCAAGAAATAGGCTGGGAAAATGAGCAAACAATGGGAAAAAACTCAGACTACAGAAATTTACTTTGGTGACAAAGAAGATCAAAACACACACTCAGAAGAAGACAACAAAGTCAAAGCTCCTACATCCAAAGCCTCCAAGAAAAAAAATGAATTGGTCTCAGGCCATGGAAGAGCTCAAAAATAAAAATGAAAAATAAAAAATAAAAAAATAAAAAAAATTTTTGAAAATCAAATAAGAGAAGTAGAGGAAAAACTGGGAAGAGAAACGAAAGTGATACAAGAAAATCATGAAAAACAAGTCAACAGCTTGCTAAAGGAAAAGCAAAAAAACACTGAAGAAAATAGTACTTTAAAAAAAATAGAGTAGACCAAATGGCAAAAGAGGAAGGGAGAGAATATGGTACTCAAAGTTTTTAAAATAAATGTTAAAAATTGTTTTTACCTGTAACTGGGAAATAAGACACACAGACAATGAGGTATAGAAATCTATCTTACCCTACAGGAAAACAGAAGGAGAAGAGATAAGAGAAGGAGGGGTGGGTGATAGAAGGGAGAGCAGATTGGGAGAAGGGGTAATCAGAAGCAAAACATTTTTGAGCAGGGAGAGGGTGAAAGGAGAGAGAGAATAGAATAAACAGGGGTAGGGAGAATAGGATGGAAGAAAATACAGTTAGCAATAGTAACTGTGAAAAAAATTTTTTTTGAAGTAAGCTTCTCTGATAAAGGCCTCGTTTCTCTAACAGAGATCCATGTCAAATTTATAAAAACAAGAGCCATTCCCCAATTGATAAATGATCAAATTAGATAATCAGTTTCCAGATGAAGTAATTAGAGCTATCTATAGTCATATGAAAAAATATTTCGACTCATTATTGATTGGAGAAATGTCAGTTAAAACAATTCTGAAGTACCACCTCATACCTATTAGATTAAATAATAGGACATAAATGTTGGAGGGGATTAATGTACTGTAGTCGGAGTTGTAAATTGATTAAACCATTCAAAAGAGCAATTTGGAACTATGCCCAAAGGGCTATAAAACCACCCCACTGCTAGGTCCATATCCCAAAAGAGATTAAAAACAAAAAGGAAAAGGACCTATATGTACAAAATATTTATAGCGGCTCTTTTCTGGTGGCAAAAGAATTAGAAATTGAGGGGATGCACATCAATTGCAGAATGACTGAATAAGTTGTGGTATGTAATTATGATGGAATACTATTTATTATAATATAAGAAATGATGAGCAGGATGCTCTCAGAAAAACCTAGAAAGACTTACATGGGTTGATGCTCAGTGAAATGTAATGGGTACAAAGTAACAGCAACACTATAAGGTGATCAGCTATGAATGATTTAGCTATTCTCAGCGATACAACAATCTATGACAACTCTGAAGGACGCAGGATGAAAATGCTGTCCATCTCCAGAGAAAGAACTGATGATGTCTGAATACAGACTGAAGCAACTTTTGTGGGATTTTTCTACTTTCTTCATTTTTCTTGACTTTTTTTGTCTATGTTTTCTTTCACAACATGATTGTTATGGATATGTTTTTCATGACTACACATATATAATCTACATGGAAAAAAAGATGATAACAAGATTAACAATAATAATAGCTAACATTTATATATCAGTTACTATATACCAGGCATTGTGCTAAATGCTTTACAATAATTGTTATTTTATTTGAGTCTAACGACAACCCTGGAAAGTAGGTGCTACTATTATCCCCATTTTACAGATGAAGAAATTGAGGCAAACAAAGGTGAAGTGACTTGCCAAGGCTACACAGCCAGTATGTATCTGAGACTGTATTTGAAGTCTGTTCTATACTGACTCCAGTGCCCTATCTATCCACTGTGGCTCTAGATGCCAATAATAACTCAAATTTATTTAGTTTGTACATTTGTTTTATACCACCTCATATGATGTTCGCAACAGTCCTTTGAGATAGATGCTATTACTATACCCATTTGAAGGTGAAGAAACCAATATAAAAAGATTAAGTGACTGGCCTAGGGTCACACAGCTAGTATCTGTCTGGGGCAGGGTTCATATTCAGGTCTTTCTTACTTCGAGTTCACTACTCTAGTCATTGTCCCATATTATAAAGAGAATTTTTGTAGTTTCCAAAGAAGTTTGTACCCTATCTCCCTAGAAAGACATAGATTTTGGCTACTACTAGTTGGCCTTGAGGGGGCAGGAGATACATCTGCCTTGTTTCCAAACAGCTTTGGCTGGGTTATCAAGGGTTCTATGTGAACTAAACTGTTTGACTAATTCACGCAGGGTTCTAAGATAACTCACCTGCCTCATTCCCAGATGCTAGAGAGAGAAGCAGGAAGTATGGTCTCAAGAAGATAGCTTTGCAGGAAAAAAAAAAAGCATGAAAGTAATTTGCATTAGCGTAATGCTTTATAATTTTCTAAGCACTTTAAAAGTCTTTATTTCATTAGTTTGTGTAGAGGAAAAAGCACCAAATTCAGTCTAAGGTTTGGGTCTTGTATCTGGGTGACCTTAGCTAAATGTATTAAGCTTTCCTCTACTATAAACCACTGGAGTCAATACTCTCTAAGGTTCCTTTCAACTATAAATCTTCAGTCCTGTGCCTTTGAGAGAGACAGGATAGATCTTGTCGTTCAGCTGCTTTTAGTCATGTCCGACTCTTGGTGGCCCCATTTGGGATTTTCTTGGCATAGATGCCAGAGGGGTTTGCTACTTCCTTCTCTAGCTCATTTTATAGATAAGGAAACCAAGGCAGAGTGCAGCAATGTGCCCAGGGTCATACAGCTAGTAAGCGTCTGAAGCTGGTATTGAACTCAGGTCTCCCCGATTGCAAGCCCATCTACTATCTACTGAGCCAGCAAGCTGCCCTGGCATATTTCTCGTTACTGTTTAATCATTTTTTTCAATTGTTTCTGACTCCTCATGACCTGATTTGAGGTTTTCATGGCAAAGATACTGGAATGGTTTGCCATTTCCTTCTCTAGCTCATTTTACAGATAAGGAAACTGAGGCAAACGGGGTAAAGTGACTTGCCCAGGGTCACACAGCTAGTAAGTCTCTGAGGCTGTATTTGAACTGAGGAAGAAGAGTCTTCCTGATTGCAGGCCCAGCACCCTATCCACTGATACCACCTAATTGCCCCAATGGGATAGATCTTACTGTTTTCATTTTACAGATAAGGAAACTGAAATGGCCCAGATAAGTTAGGTGACTTGCTCACAGTCATATGGCTACTAAGTGGCAGAACCAGGACCAAAATGCAGATCTTCTGACTCCTAGGCTAGTTCTTTTTCCACCATCCCCTAAGACCTTATCTTAATCCTGAATTTCTGAGTCTATTTGTCTTGGCCTAGACTACAGAGGATGTCTCCATTATTCACTTTGCTCATGCATTTGTACTCTCAAAGACAGCCTTCCTCCAACCAGAATGTACTTTCTCTGCTCTGCTGCTAAAGTCCTGTTGATGAAACGTCAGCCATGAACTAACTCTATGCCAACTATTTGGGTTTTCAACACCACGTGGAAGGAATGGGGGTGGGGAATGTAACAAAGCAGTCCTGTCTTGTTTTCCAAAATACCCTCATCATTGTACCCTTTGCCTGATTCTGCACATAATTCCTGATGCCCCTTGGCCAAGATCAACTCTTCCAGTAGCTGGAACATGTGTGGTCATGCCATGATGTGACAGTAAAATACCATCAGATTCTGGGAGAGGAATTTTTCTACTTGTCTAGAAGTTTCCACAGAGTTTGGCTGCTATAATATGGTCTAAGCACGCAGTCACTGGAAGCTGCTGATATCCTGAACATAGGGGATGTTGGCAGTATTCATGTTTTTAGAATTTCCAATGAAGTCTTAGACAAAGGAAAGCTAAATTGGAAGGGGACTAACTGGATGAGCAAAAAATACTATCCAAATGAAGGAATTATGAACAGAAAGAGGAATCTATTGGGTTTTTATTTCATTTGGTCCCTACCATTTTAATCCGGCCAGTTGTGGTATAGCGCAAAGAGCACCAAATTTAGATCCAAAGACTTGAGTTCATCCTGGTTCTGCTACCAGTGTGACTTTGGGCAAGACACCAAACCTCAGTTTCCTGATCTGTAAAATGAGAAAATTGGAGTAGATCATCTCATAAGTCTCCATTAGCTCTACCTCTCACAATGTCTACGGTGAAAAAGTTTTGGAGGTGGGCATTCTAGTTATTTACCAAAAATACCTTGTAGTCAGGTTGCAATGCAGCATGACTCCTTTTCTCAACTTTCCCAACAGTGTAATAGCATTTTAATATGTGAGCCCCTGGCAACATACAGGAAAACATGCAGAGACAGAGCTGCACCCTGAGGGGTTCATAACCAATTCAGACAGGTTGCTGACTAGAGAAAGTCCATTCAGAGAGAAAAAGAAGTCACTGGAATTCTTGCCCTAATTCAAATCAAAGTGAATTGACATGGTTTTAAGCTGACTTCTTGGGTGAGTGACTCTTCTTATCTTAATCAGGGTCAGTTCCCACATTCCCAGGGCTTCAGCTCTACAAGGATACTAACTTATGACATCATGCCTAGGCCCACTTAATAATGATGATGATTCATTGAACCAATCTAGTTTTCATGCAAAAATGATCTCAAGAGGTTTCTAAGTATGATTTTTTTTCCAATTTAGAGAGATGAAATAATTACGTATATCTGGTGAGGTTGTAGAGGGTCTTACTTTTTTTTTAATAGTGACTAATTTAAATCCCAAAGAAGTCAAAGACAGAAAGAAAGGTCCTACATAGGCTAAAATATTCATAGCAGCCCCTTTATTATGGAAAAAAATTAATTGGAAACAAAGTAGATGCTTGTCAAAAGGAGAATGGCTAAGCAAGTTACGATGCACAAACACAATGCCACAAGAATTACTAATTGCAATTACTATGAAGAGTACAGAACATCATAGGGAGACATACAAACTAATGAAAGTATGGCAGAATGAAGAAAACAATTTATATGATTACAATGATGTCAAGGAAATGAACAACAGCAACAAAAATCCCTGAAAGCTGTGCTATTATAATGGTGTAATTATAATTGTCACTGAAGAAGAGATGAGAAAATGAATCCCCCTCTCTTCTTTGCGGAAGTGGAGGATTATTGGTGCGCAATATTACATCTACCAACCAATACAATTGAGGTATTAGTTGGGTTTGCTGAACTGCTTTTTTTTCTCTTTCTTTTTTATTCTTTCTTGTAATACAAAATCTTCTATCACTTGATAAAAGAGGAAGGAAGAAGCTTTAGATATGAAAAGAATGTAAAAACAAAAGATATTAATAAAAATTTCAAAAACATCCATGACTAATTTCAAGCAAAATTTACTAGGGATCCACCTCTGTAGTCAAAAAAAAAAGCCTAGTCTCTCCTATGGACAGCCCATGATCTCCCCTAGAAAGATCCTTATGTTCTTTGCCCTTTTCTTGTTTCCTCTGTTTGGGATTTAGAGCAAGAAATAATTTGCTAAGTCAAACTGGCCTACCTGCCTTCCTGCAATAGGATATTCAATCTCACGCCTGTGTGTCTTTTCCTGGGCAGGCCTCCCCCAACATTCGAAATGCTCTCCTTCCTCCCCTTTACCCCTTAGAATCACTTAGAACATATTCAATTCTGCTATTATTCTCATTTTACTGATTTTGTTCCAACTCAACTGATTATGCAAATTTCAAGTTCATTGATATACTATTTTTTTTCCATGAGAAACAGCAACATTTTCTCCTCAAAAAAGAACAAAAAGACAAGAAGCTGTACCACTTCACAATTATTTGCTAGCTATAACCCTTTCACCCACTGCCACAAGCAAATTTTAGGTCTTTTCAGGTAAAGCGCCAAGTTTATTGCATATTTTATAGTGCAGGAAGAGCTGTGGGCAAGAGGAAAACAGAACCACACCCTTTGCCACCACCCTCTGCCATGGCCAAGACCCAGAGTTGTGGCCTGCCCAACTTGCACAACACAGCCCTGGGCTGGTGGGAACCAAACTACAGATGCTGCCACTCTTAATTGCAGTATTGATGTATCTGTTAAGTGTTTGATGTGCATAAAACTGCTATTGTATATTATTAGGTTCCTCCATTTTTTTTAATGTGTCACTGATAGTTTTTGAACATCGTATCCTTAGCCGCATTTTCCCATAAGCCCTGTGGTTTTCATTGTGTGATTTTTGCATAGTACAGCACTTTTGGGGAACAACTCTGTGAAGTTACAGTGGTATTGCTTCCTTCAAGGCTCAGCTCACATCCTTCCTACAGCCTTTACCTCATGTCCCTGGTCTTTAATGTTCTCTCTCTTTCAAATTATTTTTGTTCAGTCCTTTTTCAGTCATGTCTGACTCTCTGTGACCCCATTTGGGGTTTTCTTGGCAAAAATATCTGAGTGGTTTGCCATTTTACAGATGAAGAAACTGAGGCAGACAGAATGAAGTGACTTGCCCAGGGTCACATAGGCTAGTTAATATGTGAGGCTAGATTTGAACTCAGGAAGATGAGTCTTTCTGACTGCAGGCCCAGAACTCTATCCACTATACCTCAAGCTTAATCACAAGGAGCTGAGGAGAGAGTGGGTAGTTTTAAAAAAAAAAAAAAGGAGAGACATAAGGGGCAGACAGCTTATTCAAGCAGTTTGTCAGGAAATGACAGGAGAAAAAATGCGACCATACCAACATGGGCTAGAAGAGTCAAGGGCAGACTTACTTTAGGCCTGGGGAGACCTGAGCACCTTTAAGATGTGAGGGAAGGAAGAGCTGTTTCCAGAAACAGTTATTTAACTCCAAAGTTACTTTTAGGGCTCAGGAAGAGCAATGCCAAAAGCCCCCTAGAGGCTTTAGAAAAGAACTAAACTTATGTTTTTATATACATATATATATATATGTTTATATAAGCTTATGCTTATACAAACTTATGTTTATATAAACTTATGTTAAGAAGGGGAATTTGGAATCATGTTAGACAAGGTAGTCAATTGATACAGAAAATCACTGGGGATGCCAACCCACAGTCTACAGGACAGGCCACCCATACGTGGGATGGAGCCATTGTGTGAAGAGTCCCTGGGAATGGTGCTGAGTTAAGAAAGGACTTATTTACCTTTTAGGGAAGGCCATAGCATGAAAACCACACTAAGGGAGAGGACCCGGTGTAGTAAAATGGAAATGATTCAGATCTGAATCCTTGCTAGACTTCTATGGAACTATGAGCAAATAAACTTAATCTTTGTGAACCTCAGGGTACTCATCTGTAAACGAAGAGGCTGGATGGATTAAATGACCCTGTGATCTCCCAGGGCTCTTCCAGCTCTAAAACATGCCAAGCTAGTGAACTGAGTGTCACGATAGTCTCTTAATCTTTGGGTGCCGTTTCAAGCCGTAATTGAAATAGACTGATCTCAGCCCTTTCATTTCTGCTACACAGCATGACCTCTGGAAAGTTACCTAAGTGGGGTTCTAGGCTCAATGGGCAAAGAAGCTATTTCTTGACTGAACTGAAGGAAATTATTTCAATTATGTGGGACTTTTATAATTAATTACCTATAAAAATCACAAGGTTGTAGGATTATATATTTAGAGCGAGAAGAGAATTTAGAAGTCATCTAGTCAAATATTCTTCATTTTACAGATGAAGAAACTGAGGCCCATAGAGGTGTAATAGCTTGCTCAAGATCTCGTAGGTAGTGAAAGAGATGGAATCTCAATCCTGTTCTCCTGACTCTAGATTCCAAAGTGCTCCCACCATACTGTGCTGCCCTTCAATTAATTGCATTTCCATAAACTTTTAAAATTAAACTACTTTGTTCAAGGCACTGTGATCAACCAGTGCTAGTGATACACAAAGTTGAAAAAGTTTTTGCCCCCAAGGGCATTCTACTCGCGGCGGGGGGGGGGGGGGGGGGGGGGGGGGAGGAGGGGGGGTCACCATATAAATAAATAAGTACTAGATAATCTGAGGGCAGCTAGTGACTCAGTGAATAGAGTGTCAGACTTGGAGTCAGGAAGACCTGAGTTCAAATCTGACCTCATTTACTAGCTATGTGACCTTGGATAGGTCACTTAACTTTGTTTGCCTCAGTTTCCTCATCTGTCATTCCCTGTTTCT
This sequence comes from Phalanger gymnotis, assembly GCA_028646595.1. Lineage (NCBI taxonomy): Eukaryota > Metazoa > Chordata > Mammalia > Diprotodontia > Phalangeridae > Phalanger > Phalanger gymnotis. The sequence continues at coordinate 398,985,644 of CM053622.1, read as the reverse complement.
CTCTTGGTAATCTCAACTCTCATTTTTCATATTTAGTCAGTTAGGAAGTATGTTCAGCTATACTTCTGCGATACCTCTCACATCCATCCCCTCCTTTCTATTGCTTTTTCTACCCAACTACAGGTCCTGGCTCCCACAAACCTAGATCATATAATAGCCTCTTCATAGTCCTTCCTGACTCTAGCAATGGTAAGCTTGAGACAACTTATGCAGACTCAAGAAAGCCCATTGTTAAATTTTCAGAGTGAGAAGTTACACCTGCTCATTCTGCAACTTCAAATTGGGGCGTAATTTAGTGTTTTGTTGATTGTCTACACTTAAGAAAGTGATAGAGAAAATGTTAATAATGCAAATTAAACTTAAAAGTATATCATGAGAACCTTTCCCCCCTTCCCCCCCTCCAGAGATCCAGTTGTTAAACATTAACCATCATGCCCCTGGATCTCTAATGTGTCTGTCAAACTCTGCTAAGCTAGTCTTTCTTATATAAAGGTAAAGTCATACATTGTTGCCTGTCCCCCTCCCCCCCAAAAAAATCTTCAGTGAGTCCTGATTGAATTTGGTTTTTTGTCTCACTCCACAATATGACATCATTGAACTTTTCCAGGCATGTCCTTCCTTCCTCTCTTTGTTTTTTTAAAATAATAATTATTATTCTTGGACTATACTATATATAGCCCAGCAAAAATGTTATCTTCTCATCGAAGCTTTCCCTGATCATTCTCTCTTCAAAAGTGACCCTCCAGTCATCCTGAGATTATGGAATAAGAGCTAACAAACTAGAAAAAAAAATTTTCCCAGAATGGAACAAGAGATTTCAAAAAAGACCAGAAGAGAATTAAAAGAAACCATCACAAGGCAATTCTTATGGAAAAAAAATAACTGAAGACCATACCAACAAATTTTTCTTGGCTTTTCCAACCTCAGGGCCTGCCCTTCTCCTGCCACCAACAGACACATTCGTTTGGACAGGGGATAAGGGAAGGAATGTTTGCTTGTCATCTGTCTCTTGATTGCGTAATTGGTAATTGCAGGTTAGAGCAAGACAGGTTAGTAAGACTAAAAGAGAACCATTGGACTTCACTCATCCTTGCCAAATTGTCACTTACTCACATCTGGGCCCAGTGACACGGCCTCCCAATGAGGAAAGATGATCATCATGATGGCTGCTGTCGCTGTGACCCCTGCTCCTCAACAGTTGTGTTTATCTCTTCAACGACAACGTGACACCATCTGCAAGGGGAGATCAACTTTACTTAGTGGCAAATGGAGTATATCAGCCTGATAACATCTTTTAATAGAGAGAAATGCCTACTCATGCAGGGCAGCTAGGTGCCATGGTGGTTAAAGTGCCAAGGCACTGGTCAGGAAGACCTGAGGTCAAACCTGGCTTCACACATTATCTGTGTGACCCTGGATAAGTCACTTACCCCTGTTTGTTTCAGTTTCTTCATCTGTAAAATGAGCTGGAGAAGGAAATAGCGAACCTTTCCAGTATCTTTGCCAAGAAAACTCCAGATAAGGTCATGAAGATAGGGTCATGACTGAAACAACTGAGCAACAACATGTCTATTCATGGTTTGTCTTTATAGTCTCTACTCTTTGAACCAGTGCTACCATCAGTTTGCCATTTAGTAAAAGAGCTCCCCACTCATATTATCCAGCCACATAGCCTGCCTTATGGCACCATGTCAGATGAAGAAAAATATTTAAGCAAATTGTTTGGGGCAGTGTCTATGCATTGCCACCTCTAAGGACACCAAGATGAGAGTGTAGGACACAGAGCAATTCTTAGAAACAATGCCAGTCACAAGAACTGGTGGAAGCTGAAATGTAACGGAGTTATACAATGGGAGTAGTTTAGCAGTGCTTAGAAAAAAAATTCTTAGCACTGGCACTAGCTATTAATTACTTCATTCAGTGATTTTGCTATCTGAGAGAACTTGCCTGTACTGAAACTGAAATTTTAATTATGATGAACTTTGTGTGCAGTTCTGACCTCCAGAGGTTGATGCAAACACTAACAATCAATACATGAACTCAGCTGGCATTTATTTTATGACTTTGCTCATTCTATTGCTAGAATGCATGGGCTCAAGGATAAAAGGTTCTTGTATAAATAAAATAAATGTAGTCAAAATCAAAAGGAACAAAAAGGTGCAAGGTGAGAGACCCATCTCAGTAGCAAGACAGTAACTCAAAATTTATTACTCTCCATCACTGGTACAGTGGCGTTTGTGGACCTTGATATACCTGGCCCCCCACCAAGAAGAGAGCAATACTCTCAGTAGAGAGAATGGCCATACCCCTAAACTAGACCCTTCACACAGCTGAGCTCATGCTCTGGCCTTGTGACACAGGATGTCATGGACCCTGATTGCCAAAAAGAAATGTCTAATGATTTATTCATTAGTGGTCAAAAGTAGTCAGTGTCTGTCAATCGGGGAATGACTAAACAAGTTGTGGTATATGACCACGATGGAATGAGCTGTATGAAACGATGCACTCATTAATTTTAGAAAAACATGAATAGACTTGTACAAAATAACAATAGACTTTTCACTGGGCCCTAGGAAACTAGATGGCTAGAAACTGTTTTGATTTCTTCATTGGAAAACTACATGTTCATATCCTTTGACCATTTACCAATTGGCAAATGACTCTTATTCTTATAGATTTGACAAAGTTTGCCCTTTATAGGATAAACCGTCTGTCAATTGTTTTTGTCTCAGTTTTCTGCTTTCCTTTTGATCTTGTCTATATTTGTTTTATTTATACAAGGACCTTTTAATTTAATGTAATCAAAATTATCTACTTTATACTTAACTTTGTTATCTGTCACTTGTTTCTTCATAAATTGTCTGATAGGTAATATATTAGATGTTCTTCAGATTTTTCTTATAATATCTCTTTTTATATCTAGGTCATGTATCCATTTTGACCTTATCTTGCTAAAAGATATTGTTCTATGCCCAATTTTTGCCAGACAGCTTTCCAGTTTTCCCAACGATTTTTACCAAATAATGAATTCTTATCCCAAAAACTTAAGTCTTTACACTTGTCAAATACAAGGTGGCTAATTCATTTGTAGCTGTCTACAAATATGTGTATGTCTACTCTGTTTCGCTGTTCCGCTATTTTTCAGCCAGTGCCAGATAGATTGGATAATTACTGCCTTGTAATTATGTTTAAGATCTGGTACTGCTAAAGCTCCATCCTTTACATTTTTTTATTAGTTCCTTTGATACTCTTGACTTTTTGTTCTTCCAAAAGAATTTTGTTATTATTTTTTCTAATTCAACAAAATAATTTTTGGCAACTTAATTCGGATGATGTTGAAGATAGAAATTAGTTTAGATAAAATCGATGTTTTTTTATCATATTGGCTCTGCCTACCCATGAATAATTACTCTTTCTCCAATTAGTTAAACCTGATTTTATTTGCAGAAAAAGATTTTTTTTTATTTTGTTCATATAGTTCCTGGGTCTGTTTTGGCAGGTGTACTCCCAGGTATTTTATACTGTCTAGAATTATTTTAAATGGGATATCTCTTACTATTGCTTCTTCTGGGATCTTATTTGTGATATATATATATATATATATGAATACTGATGATTTGTGTGGATTTACTTTATATCCTGCTACTTCACTCAAATTATTAATTATTTCAACTAACTTTTTAGTTGAGTCTTTGGGATTTTCCAAGTATATCATCATATTGTCTGCAAAAATATAGTTTTATTATCTTATTCTCTCTTCTGATTTTTTTTCTTCTCTTATTGCTATTGCTAAGATTTTCAATACAATATTGAATAATATTGGTGACAGTGGGCATCCTTGTTTCACTTGATCTTACTGGGAAGGCTTCTAGCTTAGCCCCGTTACAAATAATGTTTGCTGATGGTTTTATTATTATTCTTCCAAGAATATTATTATATATTCTTTCATTTCACTTAATTTGTTAAATTTATTGGCCTATAATTGGGCAAAATTACTCCTTATAATTGTTTTAATTTCATCTTCATTAGTGGTATATTAACCCTTTTCATATTTAATACTGGCGACTAGATTTTCTTCTCTTTTTAAATCAAATTGACCAATGGTTTATCTATTTTATTGGGTTTTTTCTTAAAAATAACTCCTAGCTTTACTCATTAATTCAGTTTTTACACTCTATTTTATTAATCTCACTTTTAATTTTTAGGATTTCTAATTGAGTGTTTAATTAGAGATTATTAGTTTGTCCTTTTTCCAGTTTTTTTTAATTGCATATCCAATTCATTGGTCTGCTCTTTCCCTGTTTTATTGATGTAAATATTTAGAGATAAAATTTTCCTTTGATCATCGCTTTTGCTACATCCTATAGGTTTTGATATGTTATTTCATTATCTTTATTCTCTAATGAAATTATTGATTGTTTCTATGAATTCTAATAAAAACAATTTATAGCCATATAAAAATGCTCTAAGTCAGTATTGATTAGAGAAATGCAAATTAAAACAACTGTCAGATTGGCTGAAATGATTGAAAGGGAAAGTAACAAATGTTGGAGGGGATGTAGAAAAATTGGGACACTAATTCACTATTAGTGGAACTGTCAGCTGACCTAACCATTTTGGAAAGTAATCTGAAATTACGGCCAAAGAGTTATACCCTTTGACCCAGCAATACCACTACTAGGTCTGTTTCCAAAGACGATTAGGGAAAAAGGAAAAGAACTTACACATTCTAAAATATTTATAGCAGCTCTCTTTGAGGTGGCAAAGAACTGGAAATTGTGGGAATGCCTGACAACTGGGGAATGACTAAACAAGTTGTGATATATGATCATTATGGAATGCACTGTATGAAATGCGCTATAAGAAATGACGAGCTCACTGATTTTAGAGAAACATGAATAAGCTTGCACAAAATAATGAAGAGTAAAATGAGTAGCACCAAGGGAATATTGTATACGGTAACAGCAATATTTTTTTAAGAACATCTAATCTACCTCAATTTGCTAGTCACTAATAAAAACATTTATAACTTATCAGGGGATGGAATGAAATGGTCTAATATTTCATGATTTTGTATGGTAGTGCCTTGAGCTATCTTGTAGTTTCCTGTTATAAGCCAAGTTTCAAATAGGTAGCATTTTGCCTAAGATTCTCCTAACTGATGGAGAGAATGGTGACTCCATGCTATGTGCCTGAATGAGGTACAGAATTGGTATGATAGCTTTGGAGAGGAGAGACATTCTTTATTTCTGCTTTAAGAGAGAAGCATTTGTGGTTCTAGATTCTTTGTGAGTAGCCAGGGACGATAAAGAAAAGACTCTCTTGTAGACATGTAAGGGGAAGCTGGCTCTTCAACATACCTCTAATGTCCAGCTTGACATCTTAGAGACTTCAGGGAACTTCCCCTTGAATGAAAATGGTCTGCATGCAAACATTTGCATGAAATCTCAGCTCACTCCCATCTTTAAAAATCCTTTGTTGATGTTTTTCTGGTATATTCTAATCTGTAGATTTTTGTTTTTCACCTGCTTAAATAACTGGGTTTACTTGCTATTTACTACTTACGATGAGAAAGAGTCAAGCTGTAGGGTATAAGCCCGAGTTCCCTTTCTTTCTCTCTAAGGGTTTGGAACCAGGGAAGCTAGCAACTTTGTCACTTTTGAACCTAAAAAAATTGTGCCCTTAAGAGATACAGACATATATACTTCAATTTTAATATCCCTTCTCAGAGATGGCCAGTGGCTCCTTCTCCTGTTCCTGTCCAAGCAAGAAACAAAGTCTCCTTTGAAGAGGCGTAGGCGATATTCTAGAAATAGCTTTCCATGATATCCACATTTTGACGACTCATGTGGATATACACATCTTACATGCAACACACCCATCTTATACTATCTTTACCCAGCCCAGGAGTTGTAAAGATTTCCCTGTCATGATTAGTCAAACAGAATGTTCATCTTCCTTGCTATGAATGATCCCCACTGGGCCATTTCTTGGGGCTGTGGCCTGATATATTCATTCTGACTCATAGTATTTGCTACATAAAAGTTCACATTAGCTAGTACTTACCATCTGGGTCACTTCAGCTAAGAGCCATTAGTTCTGGACAACACCTATGAATTTCTCAATTAGTGAAAGCTCCATGCCATCTGACATTAAAACCGCTGCGTATTCTGGAGTCTGGGAATTCTGGGACCTGGGAATGACCGTATGATAAATATAGCATGTATTTTTACATATATTCTTTCCCTAAATAAACAGCCTGATATGTTCTATCAGCAATGAGTGTGGCTGTGTATTCCATGGCTCATCTCCAGTATCTGAGAAGTACAAGTGGTGAGATGGATGTAAGATACCCTTCAGGCTAGGGGTTTGGAGAGAGAGAGACAGAGAGACAGAGAGAGAGAGAGAGAGAGACAGAGAGAGAGAGACAGAGAGAGAGAGACAGAGAGAGAGAGAGAGAGAGAGAGAGACAGAGAGACAGAGAGAGACAGAGACAGAGAGACAGAGACAGAGAGACAGAAACAGAGACAGAGAGACAGAGAGTCAGAGGGAGCCAGAGGGAGCCAGAGAGAGTGCTCTCTTATTTGTGTGTGTGTAGAAGAGATTTATGGATCCTGGCAGAGAAGGGTTACCTGGAGAGATGTCTTGAGCTAAGGCAGGCTTTTGGTTGGAAGAACAACCCCCTGACACATTTGCAAAGCTTGGGGACTCCAAGGAGAGTTGATCTAAGTTAACCCTTAGAGAACCCGAGGAGGAAGAGATCCCTAAGCAGAACTTCTTAACCTGAGATCTATGTATCTATGTATGCCTTGGGTAAATTCAAAGAGTTTCATGAACTTGGATGTTTGTGGGGGCTTGGGGGGAGGGAAGGGATTACATCTTTATTTCAATATAATTGGTTTCTTCTGTGATCCTATGTGTGTTATTTTATGTATTGAAAAATATTCTAAAAAGTATCGCATAGGATTCACCATTCTGCTAAAAGGAGTCCATGACCCCCCAAAAGTTAAGAATTTCTGTCCCTGAAAAAGTGTTGGAAAGTAGTGTGTTCTTAGAGTGTCAGGAAGTAGAAAGGAAGACATTGCCACTACCACCACAACCCCCATTGTATTGGGAAGAGTGCTTTGGACAACTGCCCCAACCTGCCCCAAATTTGACCTCAGACACTTAAGAAGTCTTGCTGTCTTCAGAAAAGGTCTGAGATGAATAATAGGTCAGTTGTTCCAAGGAGAAGATCATTATGTAGACCTGGCTAGGTCCCCCTGTGGCCAAGAGACTCTTGGGATATATAACCGGTTGGGAAGTACCAAATATTGGGTCTGTAGAAATTCCAAAAATAAGAGGGAGCAACGGAAGGAATACAAGATCTTTAATAAGAAAAACACAAGTTCAAATTTTGTCCTGCTCAATATTTTCTATGTGATTTTAAACTAGTCAATTTTCTTTAATGAGCTTCATTGTAAAATGAAGAGGTGGGACTAGAATCATTAACATTTCTTAACTGCTGGTCCATAAATTTGTTTTAAAAGATTTTAAAGCTTCTGATGATTTCTAAAGATTTGCATTTCAATATAAATGGTTTTCTATGTAATACTATTTTTTTTTATTTTACAAATTTAAAACCATTATTCTGAGGAGGGATATATAGGCTTCGCCAGACTGCCAAAGCGGTCCATAACACACACGCAGAAAAGTTAAGAACCCCCTGACCAACTCCACATCCTGGAAACAAGGGTCATCTCTCTGCTATAATGAGGCCTAAAGAAGGACTTTTATAGAGGCCGACCCACCAAATATTAGATTTTTAGACATTAAAATGTTTCTGCATAAAAAAAAAATGTTTCTGAACTGACAGAAATCATTACATCATGATTATCTTCTTTCTAAGGTTTGTCTAAGGTTCAAGTTCTAGTATTAGTGGCACTTTTTCTCCCATATTTGTTGTTGTTTTAGGGCAACTGGAAGTAGGTGCTAAGAACAGCAGAAAAGCCAGTAGAATGAAACCAGAGATATAATTCCATATTTCCTTCTCCATTTCAGATTCTTTTTTCCGTCTTTCTTTCCTCCCTCTGTCCCTGCTCCCCTTATTCCTTCCTTCCTTCTTCTATTCCTTCCTTCTTTCTCCGCTTCCTTCCCTTCCAAGAGTGTGTGGTATCTATTGTGTGGTACAGATTTATGAATCCAAGAATTAAAAATGAGGCATCTCAAGATTAAAGTAGAAAGGAAAATTTATTACGATCCCGCGGGAAAGGGCAACTCCAGGCACCAAAAGGACCGGGAGTCCTCTCAGTGTCAGAGCGCACTGAACACAGAGAATTGGGGTGTTTATATAGGTCCCTAACTGCAATTCCCCCTCCCAACCTCCTTCCTCTCAGCTTGCAGATGTAAGCTTTGAGTGTACAATCTGGACGCGATAAATCTATCCCAGGGACAATGGCAAGGAACAAATAGGATGGTTATTTTTGACAAGCAGGTGATGGGCATAACCTTCCCACCATTCTTATCCCATTCTCCAATCAATCTGAAGTGATAAATCTATCTTAATGACAATGACAATGAACAAATGGTTTGGTTATCTGTGACAGGCAGAAAGCAGTTGTTGGTTACCTTATCTTCACATCTGTGGCAAACTAGCCTTTTCCATCACCCATACATCTGTGACAGATATCCCCAGCACCCTTACACCTTGTCTCCCATCATTCATATACTTAACTGGTCTTGCATGTCTACATTGCACCTGGCTTTCAAGCTTTTCATCCATTCTTCTCCCAAGCCGAGGGTCCCTTATCCTGGGGTCAATGCACAGGAGGTGAGCATCCTGTGTCCTATCCTTACTTTCAGAGGATTTTATGGTTGCTGACTTATTCACCTCAACCCTTCTTTCTTTCAGGCCTCTCGCCATTAGGTAAATACACAAGATGTGAGCGTCCTGTGTCCTATTCTTAACCTTGAGGGCCTTATGGTCACTAGCTTGGCTTATGGAGGGGAAAACATCTAAGTACAGAAAGGGCTTTACGGAAAGGAAAATGTCTAAGTAGAGAAATGGGACTCACTATCCTACTTATTTCCCCTTTTACTTATTATTTATTATTATTAATATTAATATTTTTAATATTTATATATAAATATGTTTAATGATGATGATATTATTATTTTATTAATTAATTTTTTATTTTATTTATTAATTTTTAATTATTATTTATTTAATATTTAATTAATTTTTATTTTAATTAATTTTATTAAATTTATTTATATTAAAATTAATTTTAATTAATTTAATCAATATTTAATCAATTTAATTAAAAATAATATTTAAATATTGTTTATTAATATTAATTAATTAATATTATTATTACTTATGTCCCCTTTTACGGGAGGTCTTCACTCATTCTACACACTATGAAGCATCTTATTTACTCAAATCGACATTTTCTGGTGAGTTCACACATAGCATTTGCTTCCAGAGAGCACTTACTTTCTCCATATTGTCATTCCATTCCCCCAAGTTTCCCCACCAACTTCCTTTTACACAACCAAAAATTTATCCTATTATTATGATACAGTAATCATAGGTTCTGGCCAACTCCACCATCTTGTATTTGTATGCTGTCTCTTTTGAGTTAACATTTTATTTTTGTGCTGCCAATCTTTTCTAAATAACCTCCCCCCATATTACCTTCTTGCAAAAATAATGAAGCAAAGTTATCCAATATATTGATTACAACTAATCGCACACACTATTTTTTTTAACCCTATTGAGTTCATTAACAAAACAGAAAGAAATACATTTTACCCTCAGTCTTCTGGAACCAATGTTAATCACCATGTTTGACCCCAATTCTGTTTACTTTTAGTGTTGCCTTCATTTACATTATTATAGCTTTTGTGTATTTTGTTCTTTTGTTTCTGTATTCTTAGTTCAGCATCAGGTTAGATAGATCTCTTTCTGTTTCTCAGACTTCTTGATATGCATTCATTCTTTATCGTACAATAATACCCTATTACATTCCCATGTCACAATTTGTTCTGCCAATCCCAATCATAGGATTATGGAATTGGAAAAAGGCCTTTGCAGATGAAAACACTGAGGCTGCGAGAAGGTGACTTCTTTAACTTCAAATAAGTAGTAAGTAGCAGAGGTAGGATTTGAACCCAGGTCCTCTGGAGCAGTGGCTAGAGTGCTGGGCTGAGAATCAGGAAGACTCTCCTTTAAGAGTTCAACTCATTTTACAAATGAGGAAGTTCAAGTAAACAGGGTGAAGAAACTCGCCCAGAGTCACACAGCTAGTAAGTGTCTGAGGCCAGATATGAATTCAGGTCTTTCTGACTCCAGACCCAGTTTAGTCACTGCACCACTTGGCTGCCTAGCTGTAAAGATACTGGAATGGTTTGCCATTTTCATCCTAGTTCATTTTACGGAGGAGGAAACTAAGGTAAATCCGGTTAAATGACTTGCCCAAGGCTGCACAGTTAGTAAGTGTCTAAGACCAGATTTGAGCTCAGAAAGAGGAGGCCTGGCACTCTCTCCACTGTGCCACCTGACTGCCCTTCTATTAGTTCGGTTTCATTTTAACTGGTCTTCCTGTTAAGCCTCTACTTCTCTAATCCATGCCACACATGCCTTCCAAAGCCTTGACACTCCCCCACCACTCTAGTCACTGCAATTTTCACTGGTGTAAGGGAATTTCTGTTCTGAAAACTAACTGTGTGACCCTGGGCAAGTCATTTCATCCTGTTTGCCTCAGTTTCCTCATCTATAAAATGAGCTTGAGAAGGAAATGGCAAACTACTCCAGTATCTTTGCCAAGAAAACCCCCAATGGGGTCATGAAGAATCAGACACGACTAAAATGACACAACCTCCAGTTCCAAAGGCAATACTCTGTCTATAGCACCACTCTGAAAAGAACTCAATACCTAAAGTAAACTTTATATTTTTAACTTCCTGAAAACAACTCAAGAGAAAGTTTTGAGGTCTTTTAACTTTGTTCTAACCTTGAAAAAATCAGCACTAATAATGGTGTTCAGTAATGAAAACATAGAATATTCATTTAAGGAATTGTTTCCATTCTCAGATTGATACCTAGAACTCCCACTGGCCAAATTACTCTGGATATAGTAATGCTTTCACCCACCTTATATTTTCTACCAGAAAAGGTCGACTGTGAAAAGACTGAAAGTCAAGGTCAAAGCAAACTTGCAAAGCCGTTATAAATAAATACATATGTGTGTGTATATGTGTGTGCATGTATGTGTGTGTGTATATTTAACAAGTTGATTGCTCAGCTCCCTTCCATCTACTAAATCTATGAACCTCTCCCCTAGGAATAGCAATTAAAGATGTGGAGATCAACAGGCGTTTTTTAATGTTCAAGGAAAGTACAGATTACTAGTACTGGTCTAAGGGGGAAAAGGAATGTGTCTGTAGAAAGCCAGCCCTGGAAACAAAGGTCTTCAGTGAAACTTTTTCAATTCCTTTTATTCCAAAAATAGAAGCTAGCAAGGCTTTGATGTGAATAAGTATCCCAGAACCAAATACTATTCTACTTACTGAAAAGCCAGTAGTACCCATGGCACCTGCTAAGTCCCACTGATCCTGGCTTGCTCCCAGGAAGATTTAAAGCTTGAGGTTGATTTCCACCTAGAGAGCCTAAGTCCTCCAGTACATTTCACATCATTGCTCCCTACCTATTGCTTATATTGGCTTTAATCGCCATGTCCCATATTATAGAACTCTGATATCAATCTCTCTTCTATGTTATGCCATCCTAACACTTTTACTGAGAGAAATAGATAATTCAGAATAATCAATGAGGACAAAAAAACACAATAGAAATTCAGAGACAGAAGACACTAGTGTAGTCCATAATTGCTAGGAAAAGCTTAATTGGGAAAACAAGACTTCATCTGGGTCTTGAGGATTAATAGGATTTGAATTGTCAGAATAGAGGTTATGATAATAGTCCAAGTGAAAGGAAAACCATGAAGAATGGAGGGAAGCTAAAAACAGTTTGAGTTGTATTTTGGGGACAATGAATTGACTAGTCTGGTTAGAATAGAGGATTGATATTACAGAGTAATAGGAGTGATGAGAAAGGTAATTCAGAGCCGGATTGAGGAAGATCTTAGAGAAAAGAAAATAGGAGTTGAATTTTATTTTATTTTATTTTATAGATAGTAAGGAGCTATGAAAACTTTCTCAAGAAAGGTGTGACATGATAAAAGCAGAATTTTTGGAAGATTACCCAGGCATGGCACAGTGGATCGAGGATTGGCTCTAGAGTAAGGAAGACCTCCATTCAATTTCTGCCTCTCACCCATACTAGCTGTGTAACCAGGAGCAAGTTACTCCATACTCTCAGTCCCACAGTCAGCTTGCTAAGACTATAAGTTAGAGATGGGCTGGAGATGTGCATCTGTAGCAGTTTTCACACCAGGAATTCCTTATACCAGTGAAATTGCAGGACTAGGGTGGTGGGGGAGTCTCAAGGATTTGGAAGGCATGTGTAGCGTGGATTGGAGAGGTAGCAGCTTAATAGGCAGACCAGTTGAAAGGAAACTGCCCTAATAGAAGGGCAGTCAGGTGGCACAGTGGATTGAGTGTCAGGCCTGAAGTCAAGAGGACTTTTCTTTCTGAATTCAAATCTGGTCTCAGATACTTACTAACTGTGCAGCCCTGGGCAAGTCATTTAACCAGATTTATTTTAGTTTTCTCCTCTGTAAAACAGACTAGAGATGGAAATGGCAAACCTTTCCAGTATCTTCTCAGCTAGGCAGCCAGGTGGTGCAGTGGCTAGAGCACTGGGTCTGGAGTCAGAAAGACCAGAATTCATATCTGGCCTCAGACACTTACTAGCTATGTGACCCTGGGTGAGTTTCTTCACCCTGTTTATGTCAGTTTCCTCATCTGTAAAATGAGCTGCAGAAGGAAATGGCAAACCACTCCAGTATTGTGGCCAAGAAAACCTCAAATAGGATCACAGAGTCAGACATGACTAAAATGACTAAACAACATCACTAATATAGGTGAGGTGTGCTGGAACCAGCTCTGACTGGCTCACAGGTGCTGATTATCAAATTCTCAATGGGAGCCTTTACATCTCAGAAATCAGCAAAAGATATAAATCAGAGCTTAATTTCTTACTTAGTCGATTGTCTAGACTCAAGAAAGTAATAGAGGAAATGTTAACAATGCATATTAAACCCCAGAGGTGTTCAACATTTACCAGTATGCCACTGAATTAGTCCTGAAGGGTCTGGAGTTCGTGGCAGTAGGAATGAAAGGAAGGAAGGAATTTCATGGATTCTATGGAAAAAGAATCCATAGGAACTGAAATGGAATCACAGAGACAGGGAGAAGTAAAAAAAAAATAATTATCTTGATCTATGATACAAAACAGGGCTGTCCAAAATGGGGCTCATGGGTTGCATGCTGCCCACAGTAGGATTTTTGTGGCCTGCCTACAAGCATAGAAATTTATGTAAATGCTTTAGCAAACGAAGCCGAGCTACCACTGAGCTCTCACTAAAAAGGCAAATCAAAATATATTGTCTATTGTTTCAATAAAAACCTAACGTTGGACAGCCCTAATATAAAAGATCTATGATCTTAAGCATGAGTGACTAGGAAAAGATAAGCCAGAAGGGAGGAGATGAGTTCAGATTTAGATGTATTAAATTTGAGATAACAGCAAGTGGGAATATCCAGTGGGTCAACTATGAACAACTTAGCTATTCCCAGAAATACAAAGATCCAAGAAAATTATGAAATGCTTACTATGAAAAATGCTGTCTACTTCCAGAGAAAGAACTTCTGGAGTCTGAATGCAGATTGAAGTATACTAATATTTTACTTTATTTTCCTTGGGTTTTTTTTCCTCCATGCTTTCTTTCACAACATGACTAATATGGAAATATATTTTGCATGACTGCGCACGTATAACCTATATCAAATTGCTTGCCTTCTCAGTGATGAGGGAGACAAGGGAAGGTGGGAGAAAATTCAGAACTCAAAATTGTAAAAACCAAAGGTTAAAAATTGTTTTTACCTGTAATTGGTGGGGGGAATAAAATGGTTTTTAAAAAAAAGAAAAAGAATTATCCAGTAGGTCACTGAAAAAGTCCTCAGTCTCTAGGAAGGGTCCCGAGAATTGAGTCCTATATTTCACCTAAGACTCCATCAGTCCATGTGCTCTCCCTGTTAGAATATATCACTTAATATAACACTTAGGATAAATTGCTTTATCTTCTCCCCACCTATAAAATAAAACTGACATAGATTTGGATCACAAGACTAGTACTATTTAATTACTTTGTATCTTTAATATAATAATATTATATTTAACAATATCTTTAATAGCAATTCCTTTAATCAGGTACAACACACTATAAAAAAATCAAGGCATTATTATCAGTGATTCATCTGTCTCTTAAGTCGTATCTATGGTGTTACCGAGCAAACTAGTTACAACAGTGAGAGCAGAACATATTATTTGTGGTACAACTGTTGCCTTTACTAGTTGTCTGGATACTTTCTAGATTAAGAAGTTAGTCTTGGGCTATATTTCATTGTTCAGCTGTGTTTCAGTCCTGTTCAACTCTTCATGACCTCATTTGGGGTTTTCTTGGCAAAGATACTGGAGTGGTTTGCTATTTCCTTCTCCAGCTCATTTCACAAATGAGGAAACTGAGGCAAATAAGGTTAAGTGACTTACCCAGGGTCACATAGGGCCAGATTTGAACTCAGAAAGATGAGTCTTCCTGACTCCACAGCCAAAGCTCTATCCACACCACCTAACTGCCTTTTGGACAATATTAAGCTCTTAAAAAATTTCCAAATTTCCTCTCTAAATAAACAGACATGGAAAGGAAGAAAAAGAGTGAGCTAGGTCCCTCATTCATAAAATAAGGAAGTTAGAGTAGATCATTCTAAGGTCTCCTCCAATTCTGAGATTATATGCTCTCTCTTTACCTAATAGTTTAGCATCTACTTTTCCTCCCTAACACTGAGGTCACAATGATAAACCACATGATACCTTAGAAGTTCAATGAAGTGTTTTGCAGCCTTAACCAGGTGGGATAAGGTGGGAAATAGAGGGAGAACAAATATTTCCTGGATGGTGACATGCAATTGGAGGGAAACCACACTAAGTTAGGAAACCAGCATTTGGATAGAGCCCTGACTTTGAATCAGAAATGTAAAAGTTTAAACTCTGCCTCTTGACACTATTTATTTTACGCTGGTGAGATGGGCCAGCCTCAATTTCCTCACCTGTAAAGCAGGGAGAGGAGGCGTGGGACAGAAAAAAAAAAGGCCCTCTGTCCTCTGTCTCTTATTACTTGTGTGTTCTTGGACAAGTCACCTCATACGAGTTTCACTTCCTCATCTGAAAAAATGGACTCAAATGTTCTCTTCTGGTCTAGGCAAGGGTTTCACAGCTGCCACAACCTCTGAAGTTTCTTAAAGTTCTAACTCTATGTCTTCATTACTACACAAGCCCGTCTCCTTAACTCCAACAATCTCCTGATGATGCCATGTGACTATAAATCCTGGAACACCACAGCTTTAGAAGAATCATAGGATTCTTCTGTGAAGATTCAGAAGAACTCAAAATGTATAAAGGACAATTGGAAGATGGATAGTAGATTAAAATTAACTTTAAGTCAAACATTAAGTCAGTTCTTTTCATCTTAGTGGTGAAATAGACAAAAATAATCATCAGTACACAATGAACTCATGAAAATAATCAACAATAATACACAAGAACCATAGTCTTCACTAGTACATAACATTCTCAAGATTTTTTTTCAGAATATGAATCTTAAATGCCTTAAATAATGGGATACCATACTTATTAGCCATATTTGGTGCTAAGTTTTCATTCATTTCACTGGAATCATTTAATACTTTTTGAATAACTATGGCACTTAACCTCCCAGAACACTTTAAAAGATTAAAGAATTTTCACTTTATGCCTATTCATGTCATTACCTGTATATTGAACAATGAGCTGAACTTCAGATTGAAAATTAATAGATTGAATTGCACTACATTTTTGAAATTGCATAATATTTTCAATGATCTTTAAGCCATCCATTGCTACAAACACCCAACTCTTTTCACACCAACATTCTCTCAATGATGCTAGATGGCTATCAATATTGGAGTACTATAACCTCAGAAGAATCCCAACTTTAATCAAAAGATTTATGGTGGATTGGCACATGACTAGCAATATAAAAGAAATCAACAAAACTACTTGAGACTGGAAAAGGAAGTGGGCCAGTGCTGTAGTAAGGATGAGAGATAACAAATGGATAGCGCAAACTTTTTACCACTTTCCATGAAATATAACAAAAATCTGATAGACCTATGATTCTACCTAAAGAGAACTAGAAGAATAACCTATATCTTAACATCAATAATTTCTTTAAAAAATCAAATAATTTTGAAGACTTGTATAAACTGGCAAAAAATGAAATGAACAGAAATAGTAGTACAATTTATACCATAGCAATAACACTATAAAGACAAAGAACTTTGAAAGCTATGAGAACCAATCAACACAATGACCATCTATGATTCCAGAGGGTTGATGAGGAAACTTACTACCCACTTTGTAACAGAGAAGTAACAGATTCAGGGTACAGAATGAAATATATGCGTATATGTATGCATGTATATATATCTAGTCATATGTATATGTACATATTTTTTTAATACAACCCAGTAGGGAATTTGTTTTGCTTGACTATGCATATTTTTTCACAAGGGATTTGTTTTTTTTTCTTTTTCCAGTGAAGTGGAGGATGGGAGGCAGCAAAGAGAGATTTTGGTAAAAAAAAAAATTAATTTTTTTTGAAGGAATGACTAAGCTTAGAGAAGAGAATTCTTAGGACAAGATAGCTTTCTTCAATTATTTAGAGAACTGTCTCTTAGAAGAGAGATTAGACTTCTTTTTTTGGCCCCAAAAGGCAAAACTAAAAACAATGAATGAAAATCAATTCCATAACATTAACTGATTGATAATTTTAAGTAAATCATTATGCTAAGCACCTGTGATACAAAGACAGAAACAAAATAGTCCCTGTACTCAAAGAACTTCAATTTTCCTAGGGGAATATGGTGTGTACAATAAGGAAATAGAAAATAATTTCAGGAAATTTTCACTAAAAATGGGGATGCAGGAGGGAGAAAAAGGGAAGCACTGTTGAGAAAAGTCTTTACGACAAGAAGTAGCTGGGTGATGAAGTAGGTAGAACACCAGGCCTACAGTCAGATTTGAAACCTGACTTCAAATATAGCCTCAGACACTGTGTAACCCTGAGCAAGTGACTTAACTTCTGGCTACCTCAGGTTTTTCAACCACAAAATAAGGATAATAATAACACCTTCCTCCCAGTGTTATTCTGAAGATCAAATGAGTTACTATTTATAAAGTCCTTAGCATAATGTCTTAGTATGTAGTAGAGAAGATGGTGTGCCAGTAAGGCAAAATGGGCTTAGTTTAACAGGTGCCCTTGAGGAGTTTGGCTTTTGTTTATGGTGAAAGTACTTTCACCTGTTAAATGCTAAGCCCCAGGCCCAAAGCCCTATCATGTGTGAAACCTGTGTGGGCGTAGATTAAGGACTTAAAAGGGGCCAATTAGGGAACCAATGGGTCTCTGGACTCTGGTCTCTAGTCGTTGAGGCAG
>CM053622.1:398941942-398967451 GCA_028646595.1 Phalanger gymnotis | reverse complement strand
GACTGGGGAACAGGGCAACCAGAATATATGCCATCTTGGAGTGAGGGGAGGGTAGAAATCAGGAGAAAATCTGTAATTCAAACTCTTGTGAAAATCAATGCTGAAAACTAAATATATTAAATAAATTAAATTTTTAAAAAATAAAATAAAGAGCAGACCAATGAATTGGGTATGCAATTTAAAAACTAGAAAAAGAACAACCTAAAAATCCCCAATTAAACACTAAATTAGAAGTCCTAAAAATTAAAAGTGAGATTAATAAAATTGAGTGTAAAAAAAACATTGAGTTAATAAATAAAACTAAGAGTTGGTTTTATGAAAAAATGAATAAAATAAACCATTGGTTAATTTAATTTTGTAAAAAAGAGAAGAAACCCAAATCACTACTATCAAAAACCAAAACAGTAAATACACCACTCGGGAAGGTGAAAATAAAGCAATTATAAGGAGTTATTTTGTCCAATTATATGGCAATAAATTTAAGTGAAATGGAAAACATTTACAAAAATATAAATTGCCTAAATTAGCAGAAAAGGAAATAGAATATCTAAATAGACCCATTTTGGAAAAAGAAATTGAACAAGCCATAAATGAGTGTCCTAAGGAAAAAACACCAGGACCAGATGAATTTACAAGAAAATTCTATCGAACATTTAAAGATCAACCAATTCCAATATTAAATAAATTATTTGGAATAATACACAAAGAAAGAGTCTCATCAAACTCCTCTTATGAAACAAACATGATATTGATAGCTAAGCTAGAAAGAGTAAGAACAGAGAAAGAAAATTGTAGATCAATTTCATTAATGAATATTGATGCAAAAATCCTAAATAATTTATTAGCTAAAAGATTAAAATCTTGCAAAGATTATACATTATGATCAAGTGGAGTTTATGCCAGGAATTCAGGGATGTTTTAATATAAAGAAAACTATTAATAAAATTGATTATATCAATAATAGTAGTAAAAAATCATATGATCATATTCATAGATGCAGAAAAAAGCTTTTGATAAAATACAACACTCATTTCTATTAAAAAACACTTGAAAGCATAGATATAAATGATTTTTCCTTCAATTGATAAAAAAGCATTTATCTAAAACCATGAGCAAGCATTATTTGTAATGGGACTAAGCTATAAAGATCGTAAGATCTTTATAGTAAGATCGGGTGTGAAAAAAGGATGCCCACTGTCATCAATACTATTAATATTGTATTGGAAATCCTAGCAATAGCAATAAGAGAAGAAAAAGAAATAGAAGTAATCAGAAAAGAGAATGAGGTAATAAAACTATCTCTTTTTGCAGACAATATGGTGATATACTTGGAAAATCCCAAAGGCTCAGCTAAAAAGTTAGTTAAAACAATTCACAATTTTAGCAAAGTAGCAGAATATAAAGCAAATCCACATAAATCATCAGCATTCATATATATACATATATGTATTATGTAAGTATGTATATAAACAAAACCCTGCAAGAAGTGATAGTTTACTCTAGATAGTATAAAGTACTTGGGAGTACACCTGCCAAAACAAACCCAAGAACCATATAAACAAAATTATAAGAAATTATAAAATCATACAAAATTATAAAAAATTATAAGAAAAAAAACTTTATACAAATATAATTGGATTTAAATAATTGGAGAAATACTAATTGTCCATGGGTAGGCAGGGTCAATATTTTTTTAATGATGATTTTACCCAAACTAATTTATATATTCAACATCATCCCAATTAAATTACCAAAAAATTATTTTACTGAATTAGAAAAAATAAAAATTAATCTCATTTAGAGCAAAAAGTCAAGACGTAAAGGAAGGAGGTTTAGCAAATCTTAAACTATATTATAAGGCAGTAATTATGAAAACTATCTGGTACTGACTAAGAAGTGGAAAGTTAGATCAATGGAAGAGAGTAGACATACAATTTACAGCAGCAAATAAATATAAGAGCCTTGTATTTGGTAAACATAAAGACAAGGTTTTGGGATAATAATTTGTTGTTTGGTAAAAATTTTTGGGAAAACTGGAAAGCAGAATGGCAGAAACTGGGCATAGACCAACATCTTACCACATTTAGCAAGAGAAGGTCAAAATGGATACGTGACCTATATATAAAGAGAGATATTACAAGAAAATTAGAAGATCATGGAGCATATTACTTATCATACTTATGAATAGGTGAATAGTTTATGACTAAACCAGAAGTAGAGGGCAAAGTTATGTATAAAATGGGTGATTTCAATTACAGTAAATTTAAAATGTCTTGTAAAAATAAAACAAATGTAGCCAAGATCAGAAAGAAAGCAGAAAATTTGAGGGAAACCTTTTATAGACTTTCTCAGATTAAGGTCTCATATCAAAAATATAAAAAACTTTGTCAAATCTATAAGAATATGAGTCATTCCCCAACTGATAAATGGTCAAAAGATACAAACAGGCAGTTTTCTAATGAAATCGAAACAATTTATAGTCATATGAGAAAATGCTCTAAATCATTATTGATTAGAGAGATGCAAATTAAAACAACCTTGAGATATCATTTTACATCTATCAAATTGGCTAAAATGATTGAAGGGGAAAACAACAAATGTTGGATGAGATGTGGAAAAATTGGGACACTAATTCACTGTTGGTAGAACTGTGAACCGATCCAACTGCTTTGGAAAGCAATCTGGAATTATGCCCAAAGAGCTATTAAATTGCCTATACCCTTTGACCTAGTAACACTACTACTCGGTCCATTTCCAAAAATTATTAGGGAAAAAGGAAAAGAACCTATATGTTCTAAAATGTTTATAGCAGCTCTCTTTGTGGTAGAAAAGAACTGGAAATTTCAGGAATGCCCATTAGTTAGGGAATAGCTGAATGAGTTGTGGTATATGATTGTGAAGGAATACTACTGTGCTGGAAGAAATGATAAGCTCAGTGATCTTAGAAAAACCCAGAAAGATTTGCACGAAATAATAAAGAACAAAATGAGCATAACCGAGAGAACATTGTATACAGTAAGAACAATATTGTTTTAAGAGCAACTTTAAGGGAATAGTCATTTTGACTATTACAAATACCCAAATTAACTATAAAGAACATATGAAGAAAAATGCTGCTATCAGTATCCAGAGAAAGAACTGATAAATAAAAGAATGTATAGAATAATTTTACACACATACACATACACACACACACACACACACATGTAACAGTAGCCATCTCTAGAGTGGGAAGGGAAGAGAAAAAAGAAATTTATATGATGACTATATTATATATTTAAAAGGAATAGCAAGTTGTACATAATGGATTTGTAGTTTTATGTGCAATCATCTTTTTTATTATTTTATGTTATGGGAATTCTTGTTTTATTCCATAAATTTAAAAAATTTTAAGTTTAAAAAAAAAGAAAAGGCATGGAGGCGCTAGAGTATACAATGGTGATGGTGATACCCTCAACAATGAGATTTTATAGTCTTATGTAAAGACACTTTCCGCTTTATAGGAACCTACTACGATTACATAAATGGAAGTGGAGTCTTAGAGTGGAAATCCATTCTTATAGTAAAAGCTGTAAGAGGCAATGGGATTGACTCCTTTGTGATGTAGAATAAGGAAGGGGAAGGGTGTCATGATTTGATCACACATAATGGTATTGTCAAGCTGTATCACAAAACCAGAGTTTGGAATTATAAATTTTAAAATGCTTCCTCTAGGGACATCACCCCTAATTCTCTTTTAACTGGCTTAGTTCTGTCTTTTTAATATGCTGAGAAAGATATTTTGTGTTTACTTTCCATATACTTTCCTATACTATATACTTTTCTATATCATATATGCTATATATATTCCTATACCATATACTTTCATATACTATGTATCTGAGTATATGTTATTTCCTTCCCATGGAAAGCAAGCTCTTTGAGGGAAGGGACAATTTTAATTTTTGTCTTTATATTTATATTGCTTTCTCCACAGAGTCTTGATCTAACCCATCATGGTGGAATGAAAATGAGCTGTTGCAGGCTATGCTAGCAAAGTACAAGTTTTGGTAGGTTCTGCCATACTCGAAAAGCTTTAAGTAGGATCCCAGCAGCAGACCAATTCTGTTTTCCAAAGACCAATCTAGCTAAGTAGGTTGACTATTTGGTGATGAATTTTTTGGCCACGGCAATGATGAAACAAAGAAAGATATAACATGACTCTCAGTCCTTTCCGCTCTGGCAATGATAGTGATACAATGGTGAAAGGCAGGGTAAGGTAGAAGTTACTAAATGTAACATTAATATGGGGTATCCTTAGCATAGAACCCCTGGTTACTCTCTGGTCTGACTCACTCACCTTAACCTGCTTCACAACAGCAAGTTCCCCGGAAAGGACCATCACTACTTAGCTACAGTCAAACTCTCTCAGGGTCCCAGTGGTGAGATGTGAGAGGATATATTCCCCCTGCTTACTACTGTAGATTTAGAGCCTTCATCAGTATACTTTCATTTACACAAACCCAGTCATTCACAATGATGACACATTAGAACTTAAACATAACCACTTATTTAACAATAAGAGGAAAACAACAATAATAACATCGCAGGTACTCATACAAGGCAAATACAGGATTAAAAAATATCGTACACTCTTCTCTCTAATGCAGTCAGTATCTAAGGGGAAGAGTGGGCACACACTCACAGAAATCTGGCTAGAACGTCCACATGTGAGCAAAACTCAAGTACTTGGAGCAACTCACAACTTTGGAACTTTGTGTCCTCTTTCTTGCTAGGAATTGTTTATTAAAAGGTCCTTGGTAAATGTAGCTTCTGTGTTAAACTGTTGCTTTCACTGCTAAGTTTATTTGATCCATGCTGTGATTGACTAACACTTCACTGGGCACTAATAGTGTCATCTATTCCATCTGCTGGGCAACTTCCCTGATTGTCTCCTTCCGGCCCATTCCTCTGCTTAGCCAGACTTGCTCCTCAACAGCAACTGTAGTATAGCATCCAGACTTAGTTAAGCTGAAGAAATATTGTTCTTTTAAGAAAAGGCAATAATTTTAACCCTAAAGTTGTCTAAAAAGTCTCCCAACTCTGCTTTTTTGTGAGATTCTTCTTCCTCTTCTTTCTCCTCCTCCTTATTCCTCTTCCTCCTCCTCCTCTTTCGTCTTTTCCTTCTTCTCCTCCTCCTCCTTCTTTCTTCTCCTCCTCCTTCTCCTTCTTTCTACAACAGGTCACAATGAAGAGAAATATTTTCTGTCTTCTCTTCTTTTTAGCAGAAGGTCATAATAGAATGAGGTGCATTCTCTCCATGCCTTTTCTTCAGATCAATAAGTCATAACAGAGAAAATAATATGTTCTTTCTATTCTTTCTTCCTCTAAGCAGTAGGTACAGTACAAGGCACTCCTGGCTTTCATTGGCTAATCATCTGTCTTGCAACAAGTGACAGTGGAGAGAGAAACCAAAGCGAGAAAGTTATGGTGTTTCTTTAAAAAAAGTTCTTTAAACTGCCCTTTTACCTCTCCCTCTTCTATTTTTCTGTATTTAAGCTCTAGGTCATCTCTGTGAGCAATTCTGCATTAGCTTATGGCTAATAACCAAATTCTCATCTTCTATCTATGATCAGGTAAATTGCATTTGTCTCATAATCATAAAATCATTCTAATGTCCATATTTGCTCATTTATTAACCTAAATTATCTAATTCTTCATATACAAAGCACCGAGACAAATACTGTATTCTCTATTTGTTCCCATATTTTACAGCTTGTCACACCCAAATGAGCAAATGCTCTCTGAGAACCCTGAATTAGACTTAACTTCAGTAATTGCTTTTCTTAGAAATCTGAGCAGCCCTTTGCCCCAGACAAGTGAACAGTTAAAACAGACAACTCAGCAACTGCTTTTCTCAGAAGCAGACATGCTCCAGACAAGTAAACTGACTCCCTTAAAGGGTCATTCCCTTACATAAGAATCACAGAGTCATTAGACCATCTATAAACTTTATGGGAAGACTTAGACAAGAGGTGTACAGGATAAGCAGTCTTGAGTAAGTTACAAACTGAATCACTGAATGAGACATCCAAATCTATAAAATGGCCTTTTGAATAGTTGAGTATGTTTAGTGCCTAACACAGTACCTGGAACAGAGGTGCTTAATAAATGTTGGTCAAAGCCATTTTGGAGAGTAGAATTATGCCCAAAGGGCTATAAAAATGTGCATACCCTTTGACCCAGCAATACCACTCCTAGGGCTATATCCCAAAGAGATCACACAAGTGGGAAAGGGATCTGTATGTACAAAAATATTTATAGCTGCTCTTTTTGTGGTGGCAAAGAAGTGGAAATCAAGGAGATGCCCATCAATTGGAGAATGGCTGAACAAGCCATGGTATATGATTCTAATGGAATACTGTTGTGCTATAAGGAATGGGAAAGATAAGGACTTCATAATAACCTGGAAAGACCTACTTGATACGATGCTGAGTGAGAGGAACAGAACCAGGAAAACACACTGCAAAACCATAGATATACTGATTCTGTGATGACTAACTTTGATAGACGTGGCTCAAAGACAGCTCCAAAGGACTCACAATGGAAAAAGCGAGCTACATCCAGAGAAAGAACTGGGGAGTCTGAATGCAGACTGAGGCACACTGTTTGCTCTCTTTTTTTCTCTTCTTTTTTGGTTTTGTTTCTTCTTTGTCATGATTCATTCCATTGGTCATAATTCTTCTTTGCACCTTGACTATCGTGTAAATAAGTTTAATGCGAAAGTTTATGTAGAATCTATAGCGACTGCATGCCGTTTTGGGGAGAAGGGGGAGGGGAGGGAAGGGAAGAAAACTTGAAACTCAAGAACATATAGAGCTAAGTGCTGTAAACTAAAAATAAAAATCTAATTTAAAAAAAATGCTGGTTGAATTGAATTGCATTAAACTGACCTGAAAAGGCAAACTTCTATTTTACTTCTCAACTGGGGAGTGAAGCAGCCAATGTGGGAAAAGTTTTGAGAAGATTGTTACCAACCCTTGTAATCTGACTAACTCTTCTGATGTATCAGAAGAAACGAACCTTCTCTCAGTGTTACATCTGAAGTAAAGTGAAGGTAAGGAATGCTTCCTAATTACAAAACTAGTGAAAACAGCTGCCCAACCTGAAATAGTTTCATGGCATGAAGGCAAGCACACCCAGAGAAATACATTCCTTTTGGCGCTAAAGTAAGTCTCTGGGCTGTATTAACTCATCTATCCCCAAAGTTCTCTTGCCTTGGCTAATACGATACTCTGTTGTTCCTTTCCTCAGTTAGGATTTTTCTTCTCTTCCTGTTGGGGAAAAACACATGCTGAGGATTTTCTTACTTCTTCAGAAGCTGCTTATTTTAAGAGAAGTAATGAGGTTCAGAAAGGAAATATATCTCAGAACAATAAGTGGGGCCAAGACCTTAGGGAAAAAGAAAATGGGAATTCCATGGGTTCATTATCAACTTTCAGGACTTACTCTTTCCCATTTCTCTGCTCCAGAATTTCTAAGATGCTCTTTAGTTTGGCATTATAGAATTAGAGAGTAATGTGCTCCCAAATAGAGTCACCTCTTAGTGAATCAGTGGTAACTAGATAATTGAAACCCACAGAACTATAACTAAGGTGAGATAATTAGGACTTTGCCCTTGGTTCCCAAATTTAGACAATCACTGAAAGCACATTGCAGTCCCTCTGCAGCGTGGGAACAACAAAGCTTAACACCGTGTCACAGATAGCAATCAAATGGTCAAAGTATTTATTGTCTACAGTGCACTATGTTAAACTCTGGGGGACACAAGACAAAAAGGAAACGGTCTATACCCTGCTAAGAAGCATTTAAATAAGAAGCTACAAGATGTCTCACTTCTCTCTAATTACTGCACCCCAAGTGAGTACCACCGCAGTCTAACTTCATCCTAATACCTCCTCCATCATTCCTCCCAGATCGCCATTCTACCCTATTAGTGACCACTCCAGCACTGCCCTGGCTTAAAAAAGGCAAGGGAAAGGAACCTCCCGTCACTTCTCATGTTAACAGTTTGCACTACCTAGAGTGAAAAATGCAAAGTGCGGGCTCTACCCTAATCACTAACAGAACCAAGTCTAATAAGTTGTTTCCCATCTTCTCTGTCCCTTCAATGAGTAGTAGTAGGAGGAGGACGAGGAAGAGGAGGAGGAGGAGGAGGAATAGTAGTAGTAGTAGTGGTAGTAGTAATAGTAATAGTAGTAGGAATAATAGTAGTAGTAGTAATAATAGCAGTAGCAATAGTAATAGTAGTAGTAGTGGCAGTAATAGTAATAGTAGTAGTAGTAGTAATGATAATAGTAGTAGTAGTAATAAGAGCAGTAGCAATAGTAATAGTAGTAGTAGTAATAGCAGTAGCAATAGTAATAGTAGTAGTAATAATAGCAATAGTAATAGTAGTAGTAGTGGCAGTAATAGTAATAGTAGTAGTAGTAGTAATGATAATAGTAGTAGTAGTAATAAGAGCAGTAGCAATAGTAATAGTAGTAGTAGTAATAGCAGTAGTAGTAATAGCAGTAGCAATAGTAATAGTAGTAGTAATAATAGCAATAGTAATAGTAGTAGCAATAGCAATAGTAGTAATAGTAGTGGGAATAATAATAGTAGTAATAACAGCAGTAGCAATAGTAGTAGTAATAGTAGTAGTAGTGGTAATAGCAGTAGCAATAGTAATAGTAGTAGTAATAACAGTAGTAGGAATAGTAGTAGTAGTAGTAGTAACAATAGCAGTAGCAATAGTAATAGTAGTAGTAATAGTAGTGGGAATAATGATAGTAGTAGTAGTAATATCAGTAGCAATAGTAGTAGTAGTAATAGCAGTAGCAATAGTAATAGTAGTAGTAGTAATAGTAGCAGGAATAATGATAGTAGTAGTAGTAATAGCAGTAGCAATAGTAGTAGTAATAGTAGTAGTAATAGCAGTAGCAATAGTAATAGTAGTAGTAGGAATAGTAGTAGGAATAATCATAGTAGTAGTAATAATAGCAGTAGCAATAGTAGTAGTAGTAGGAATAATCATAGTAGTAGTAATAATAGTAGTAGCAATAGTAATAGTAGTAGTAGTAGGAATAATAATAGTAGTAGTAATAATAGCAGTAGCAATAGTAATAGTAGTAGTAGTAGTAGCAGTAGTGGTGGTGGCAGTAGTAGTAGTAGGAATAATAATAGTAGTAGTAGTAGTAGTAATAGCAGTAGCAATAGTAATAGTAGTAGTAGTAGGAATAATAGTAGTAGGAATAATAATAGTAGTAGTAGTAGTAATAGCAGTAGCAATAGTAATAGTAGTAGTAGGAATAGTAGTAGGAATAATCATAGTAGTAGTAATAATAGCAGTAGCAATAGTAATAGTAATAGGAATAATAATAGTAGTAGTAGTAGTAGTAGGAATAGTAGTAGGAATAATCATAGTAGTAGTAATAGCAGTAGCAATAGTAATAGTAGTAGTAGAAGGAATAATAGTAGTAGGAATAATAATAGTAGTAGTAGTAGTAGGAATAATCATAGTAGTAGTAATAATAGTAGTAGCAATAGTAATAGTAGTAGTAGTAGGAATAATAATAGTAGTAGTAATAATAGCAATAGTAATAGTAGTAGTAGTAGTAGGAATAATAATAATAGTAGTAGTAATAATAGCAGTAGCAATAGTAATAGTAGTAGTAGTAGGAATAATAATAGTAGTAGTAATAGTAGTAGTAACAATAGCAGTAGCAATAGTAATAGTAGTAGTAATTGTAGCAGTAGGAATAATAGTAGTAGTAATAATAGCAGTAGCAATAGTAGTAGTAATAATATTGCTATAAGACAGTTGAAAAAATCTTGAGAAAGATTAAGAGACTTGCCCAAGATCACATAGCCAGTAAGTGCCTGAAGTCATACTGAACCCTCTTCTTCCTGACTTCATCACCTTATTCAATATGCTTCCACCACCACCATCCCTTCTTACTATATGCGTATATCAAAATAGTCAAAATGCAGACCTCAAAGCGAGCAAAACACTAGTTTAGAGTCAAATCTTCAAATCAGTCTAGAAAATTCACTAACCATAGCCCAGAAAAAAAGTGAAGATTTGGCTTTAAACTAGTGATGCTGTGAGCAACAGATCTTATCCAGTGAGGTCATGGAAGGTAATGATGCTCCTTACCGAAATGGAATTCTGTGTAGTTCATCAAATTAGCTTTGGAAACGAGAGAAAAACAATAGTGTTTCTAAATTTGCTCTGCAGACCTTTAGTTCTGTAACCTCTTATCATACATCACATACATCATGATGATTGAGAGGCTGTGTAGATAATAAATATAGTGTGGTGCTGGATTTGGAACCAGGAGGATCTGCATTCAAATCTCACCTCGAATACTTACTAGCTGTGATTCTGAGCAAGTAGCTTAATCTCAAACAAAACTTCTTGACTGACCAATCGTTATCTAAGACAAGGTGCTAAGCTGTTGTTTCTGTACTGCTGAAGGACGGAAAGGACTTGCCTAAACTTTAGAACCCAGGACAAAATCCTTATTGTCCTGCCCTGGTTATGGCTCTGGTTTAGACAGTCTTTGTTATGAGTTAAGTGTAAAGTGAGGTTAATATGTTTGACAAACATCTGAGGACTAGCCCAGTAAAATGGGAGCATGAATAACACCCAACTCCCTGAACTGTTGGGAGGATCAGATGAGAGAGTATTTATAAAGTACTGTGCAAAACTTAAAGTTGTATACAAGTGAAGGAGGAGGAGGAGGAGGAGGAGGAGGAGGAGGAGGAGGAAGAGGAGGAGGAGGAGAAGGAGGAGGAGGAGGAGGAGGAGGAGGAGGAAGAGAACAATAGCAACAACAAGAAAGCCTCTAGTACAGCATCTCAGTTTTCCCTCTCCCTTTCGGGCTCAGAGCTGCCCATAGTATTTTTGGATAGGTTTCCATGCTAAATCCACACGTGTGATCTTCTGGAGTTGAGATGCAGAAAAACCACTGAGAGTTTTGCAGCAAAACAGATACTTCCCTGATGATGTACAATATCAAGGCATCTATGCTTTGTTCATGGAATCAATGATTTAGAGCTGGAAGTGACCATGGAGGCTGTGTAATAAGAACCCTTCTTTTCACACCAGAGAAAACAGAGGTACAGGGAGTACAAGTTGCAGGTGGCAGAGATGGGATTTGAACTCAGTTCCTCTATCACTGAAGCCAGTTCTTTCCACTGTACCACACTGCTCCCGTGTTCAGAGACTCAACCAAAGCATTTGAAACCATTAATGTGTCATGGACCCATTGAAACTCATTTTTCTCTAGTGTACACTATCCAGGAATGGGGAACCTGCAGCCTCAAGGCCACACGTGGCCCTCTAGGTCCTTGGATGCAGCCTTTTGACTGAGTCCAAGTTTTATAGAACAAATCCAAGGAGATTTGTTCTGTGAAGTTTGGACTCAGTCAAAGGGCCACCCTTGAGGACCTAGAGGGCCACATGTGGAGGCCGCAGGTTCCCCACCCCTGCAGTAATACTCTTCCTATGCTCCCCAAATTGAGATTCATTTTAGAAATGAATATGACTTTCTGGGGACCTAGATCTGGACAAATCATACACAGATGATGGAAAATCTTTGTCTTACACCCTACAAACTGCTCAGGAATCCACAGCTGAATGTATGCACTCTCACGCCCGCACACACACATACACATACACGCACACACACACACACACACACCTCACTTGTAATTCACTAATTTCTCTCTTACCCTCCACTGCCCTGATGAAATATTGCCATCAATACCAATGCTCTTATCCAATGAGCTAACATATGTGAGGTGTTTTGTAAACTTCAAAGCACTTCTGTGAATTCAGGCTATGGCTGCCAGGTGATATGGCGGATAGAGTGCCCAGCTAGAAGATTCAAATCTTCCCTCAGATACTTACTTAGCTATGTGGCCCTGGGCAAGTCACTTAAATCTTGTCCACCTCTTGTCTTTCCTCAACTGCAAAATAAGGATGATAACGGCAGCTACCTTCCAGTATTGTTGTTAGGATTGAATTGTAAGGAATATTCAGGACAAAGGCCGGCACACACTTCATAAATGCTTGTTCTCTCTCTTTCTCTCCATACTATCCACCTGATGACCGCCATCAGCAGAACATCCCCACTGGGGAAAATGAACCACTGGGAGTCCTCTTGAATTCAGATTCACAGTTTCTGCCTCTTCCACATCTATGACCGGACCTGGAGACCCAAAGACTAATGAACAAAACTGGGTATCTGGTCAAGTGCATTGTGAGGCTATAAACATCTATGACTTTGGTTTATGCATATCAGAGTTGATAACATCCATTGAATATGTCTCCCATCATCTTGCATTGTAGTTGGGTGGTTGAGAGGAAAGGACTCAGCACATGGGCTCCTCCTTTATCCTCTAGTCCTCTCATTCTTTGTTCTTAGTCATTCTAAGGAGGAAATCTTAGATTACGTAAAGCTATGATCCATAATCCCCACCCCACCCCAGGGCTGAGGGCTCAGAGTTACTTGGCTAAGATTTTCCAATCACTTTGCTTTAGTGGTGAGTTTGCTTTAATAATAGTGTTGATAGCTGATTCTGTGATACAGTATTGTTTTTTCTTCAGTAAGTGCATTTTTTTAATTCCCTGCCTGTAGATATCTAGCTATGGAAGAAGTGCATCTACGCCAGAAGGAAAACAGTCCAAATTTCCCCTTCAGCTGAAATGAGACAAAAAGCACCGAGAATGGGGGAGGGAGCGCGGAGGGGTGTGGGAGGGAAGGAAAGGTTCTAAAAATTTCTATATAATAGTTCTGGTTCTATCACTAACTAGCTGTGTGACCACGGACAAGTCACTTGACCTATTTGGATCTCAATTTACTTTGCTCATCTGTAAAATGACAGGGTTGGACTCTCAGGTCCCTTCCAGCTCCAACATTCTCTGAATCTGTGATCCCTAATACCCTTCTATTGTATTGATTCCTTCTGTTTCTGAAAATAATCACAACAAGGGCTTTGTCAGAAGAGATCAGAACAGTGATCCAGTAGGCCCAGCTTCCTGCCTTTTGGATGGGTCTGATCTGTGATACTTGAGCAAGAGGCAAAAATGCTTAGCAACCCCTAAGGCATCCAAGCAATATTGCATATTGTAAATGGAATGAAAAATCCTTTCTGACCCTTGGACCTACTTCATTAAATCCCCCTTAAGCAGGGGATTTAATGAAATAGAATGGCCAGGTGAGGTCATAGACCAAATTCCAGGCATGTTTCACACCCCCAGATGGAAGAGTCTCTTCAAATCTCCCTATCAGATTTATTGAAACATCTGAATCTCATTTTTAAAATTCCAGACTCTCAGCTTTGATCTCTTCCTTCTAATACTTTTCTGCTGTGGCCTGAGGAAGCAGAGGAAACCTAGCAACTATACACTGCATATGAGCCTTACTGTTAGGGGAGAATCCTGAATACAAACAAATTCTATCTATAATTGTATTAACACAATCCAATTTGCAATGCATTTGCAATATTTCCATATATACACTCTCTTGAGAGAATGACGGTAAAAATTCACATTCATGTAGTTATTGGTTTTGTTTTTAAAATATGATTCCCTTGTTTAGGCCTCCAGGCAAATGTTACTAAGATTCTCTTACTGAACAGAAGTACCATTTTATATCCTATCCTAAACTGACGCTTCCCTGGAAAGGCAGATTGAAGTCCGACTAAGTCTGGGCCTTGCCTTGGACCCTGGTGGGCTTTTGGATGCTGGTCTGCTTAGATCTCGATAAGAAAATAACTTTGAAAGACGAAAGCCCCAACCCCCACAGAAACGATTCTGGCTTTTGGCCTCCTCAACAAAAATCTGGGAACTGTTAGCAAAAATATTGGAGTTCACATCAGTAGTTGTGAATTGCACAGGGAAAGAGGCCTTCTTTAAGCTAATTAAGGGCCTAGATTCCAAAGCCTCATAGATTAAAAATTGCCATTTGGAAATTAAGAGGCAACTAGGCTGACTGGTACCTAAGCAGCACTTTGAGTCATGACTGAGTTCATTGGTTGTGGGATCTGAAGTTAGCACTGATTCAGGTTCTGAGAACTCTAAGGAGCTGAGCCCTAAATATTTTTCCAATTATTTCTCAGCTGACTAATGGATCTAGATGTATTCCGTTTAGTCTATAGTATTTTTATTATAATCTATCTATCTCAAAGGAGGTAGGGAAGTGCTTTGCAGAAGCAAGACTGCCAACCCAACACTTCTGGCCTCATTCATTCTGTGAGAATCAGATTAATGGGTCTCAAGGAATTGGCTAAGAACTACCTCAGATTGCTGGAGGAGCTATTTAAAGTCTGTGCTTTCAGGCACCTACTGGCACAATGAGTAGAGCACCGTCCCTGGAGTCAGGAGGACCTAAGTTCAAAGCCAGCCTCAGACACTTACACATGACCTCGGGCAAGTCACTTAACCCCAATTTCCCTACCCAAAAAAATCAAACAAAAAAATAAAGTCTGGGCTTTAACCAAGCCCTTTGGGTGATGCCATTTCCCAGAAAATTTACGAGGCAAGATTGACATCCAATGAAGTACATTCATAAATGTAAGTTCCCTGAGAATAGGGACTGTTTAGTTCTATATATTCGTACCCCCTTGTACCTAGAACAGTGTCTAGAACATAGTAGACAATTGTTAGGTTAGATTGTTAGGAAGATAGAAAATTTGGTTGGCCCTAATAATAACAACAAAGGGCTCTGGTTGAGTAACTTAGAATTTTGAGTAAATTAGCTGATATTTATATAGCCCTTTCCATAAAGTAAATTTTTGGTGAGTCATTTCAGTCATGTCCAACTCTCTGTGACCCCATTTGGGGTTTTCTTGGCAAGGATACTGAAGTGGTTTACCATTTCCTTCACCAGCCCATTTTTACAGATGAGTAACCTAAAGGCAAACGGGGTTAGGTGACTTGCCCAAGGTCACACCGCTAGTGTCTGAAGCCAGATTTGAATTCATGAAGATGAGTCTTCCTGATTCCAAGCCCAGTGCTCTACCCACTGCACCACCTAGCTGCCCTAAAAATAAATAGGCATGAATAAAATAGAGAGGGAGCCTAGTATAATGGATAGAAAGGCAACCAGGAAGGCCTGCCTGTGACATTTAGTAGCTAACAGGGATGGAGAACCAGTGGCCTGCTAGGTCCTTGGGTGGGGCCTTTTGACTGCGTCCAAGTTTTACAGAATAAATCCTTTTATTAAGGAAATTTTTTCTGTGAAGTTTGGATTCAGTCAAAGGGCTGCACTTGAGGACCTAGAGGGCCACATGTGGCCATGAGGCCACTGGTTCTCCACCCCTGATAGATGATGATTGGGCAAGTCACTTATCCTCTCAATGTTCTAGGCAATATTCTAAGACTATAAATTACAAAGAAAGTGATGACCTGAATTTATAGAAAGCATCTCCTCACCCGGGAGTTCACTACACAGGGCTGCGCAGAAGTCAGTTCGAACCAACTGACTAGGGAGAGCTGATTGTTAAATTTTCAGTGGGAGCATTGACATTTCTGCAAATGTCAGGGCTTGATTTATTTTCTTGATTGTCTAAACTTAGGAACGTTTGAATAGTGCAAATTACATTTTAAAGTGTGTCTCATACATTCCTACTCCCTTCCCACCAGCTGTTAAGCATTTACCAGTACCCCTGTTCAGTCCCTATCATTCACATGATTCATTACTGCAGCCCCATAAGACAGAAACTATAGTTTGTTTCTTAATTTTATTTTGTTTTGTTTGGGGGTAAAGGGAGATTGGGCATGTAATTTCTTTAGTATCAGGAACCTCCAATGTGGGAATTCTCTCCAGAAATGCAGATGGACATTTCAGTTGTAATTTATAAAGCCTTGGAGTTGCCTGAGGCACTGAGAAATTGGGTGATTTACTGTGGTCACATAGCTAATAAGCATCAGAGGTGAAAATGATCCCAGGACTTCCTGACTCCAAGCCTAGCATTCTATCCATCATGCCTTGATGCATCTCACTTTTGTTATGGAAACAAACAAAACTGTTTGTATTGGACCAACATTCAGATAATCTCTCCCAGATAATGGAAGATGTTAAAACAAAGAAAAAAGAAAGTTAATGCCCAAGTGGAAAAAAAAATGCTATGGCCTCCAGGGTGCTGAATTAGTAGGGACTAAAATCTGTGCTTTGAGCCTTTTCTGCCCATGGCTACTTGTGGTTAGGTAGAAAAGTCAAATTGACAAGAAGTGATGTGGAAATATTTGAGTGCCTCTCTTGGGTAATACACATTATTTTAATTAGACCAGAATATTTTAAGCTTTGACATTCTGGGTAAGTCATGTAGGTTATTTCTTCTCCCACCATCTTCCCTCTTGACACTCCTCCTCCTTTTCAAATGAAGCAATTATTTTACTGACCCTAGGACAGCATTTTAAAAGGAACTGAAACAGGCTTAGGCCTGTTGCTATATAGTGAATTCCAAGCACCCAATTACTGACCCCAGAAAGAGTCAACATTCCAAAGATTAGCTTCATAGGGAGTTTACTTCACAAACTCACTTCTAATAATATACCCCAGTTCAGATGCTATTAACCTGCCTATTCCAGTTAGCCAATAAGATATATCTAGGGGCAAAATTGTTATCAACAGTCAAGGGGTCAAAGCTGTATCTCTAATTAGAAACAGCAGCATCTGCAAGGGAAAGTAGTAAAGGCATCTAACAAGTACTCCAATAATGAATTGAGGCAAGGTGATAGAAATTGCAGAGTCAATCAGAGTTCAGACCTTTTTATTTTTTTTTACTAGCAAATTTATTCTGTTCTCCATTCCCCACCCCCCAACACACACACACACACACATGCACACACACACACTCACACACATGCACACACACACACTCACACATGCGCACACACACATGCACACACACACTCTCACACATGCACACACACACTCACACACATGCACACACACACATGCACACACACACACTCACGCACACACACACACACACTCACACATGCACCCACACGTACTCTCACACATGTGCGCCCTTATCTCCTCAGGTCAGCAAATACGTGGTACTCCATTTAAATTCTCTCCCTTGATGGTTGCTACACGACCTTGATTAGCCTTTCTTAACTTCAGCACTTATCTGTAAAATTATCAATGTACTAGCTACTTCATAGAATTATTGAGAATGTGGCACCAGCACAGAACATGACCGCCTGTGTGGATTGCTGCTGTTTAGTTGGTTTTGGTCGTGTCTGGCTCTTTGTGACACCATTTGGGGGGTTTTCTTGGCAAAGACACTAGAATGGTTTGCTATTTCCTTCTCCAGCTCATTTTACAGATGAGGAAACTGAGGCAATCAGGGTGAAGTGACTTGCCCAGGGTCACACGGCAGTAAAAGTCTAAGGCTGGAGTTGAACTCGAATCTTTCTGACTTAAGACCTGGCACTCTAACGACTGTGCCACCCAACTGACTAACAGCAAAGTTGTATGGTCTTTCAATCAGCGGGATCTCAAACTTTTCTTCAGTGAATCCACAAAGCAGTGCTTTTTCCTACACTCAACCGCCTTCTCCCGCCGGCACCTTTTTAACCTCTTTCCTGCCATCTCTTCTCAATTGTGCCTGTTGCATCCTCTTTTGTTGGGTTCCCCACTGCCACAGATGGCTCAAACCAGACCCTCCTGCTACTCATCTTTCCCTTATGAAATAAAACTCAGGAAATCCAACTTTTTGACCATTATGAAACAAATATTCCCGATGTCATATTTTCTATTTTCTCCAAACAGTTATTTAATGTATCACTTTGTGAATTTTGACCTCTCCGATTCTGAAAATAGTCACATGTAAATGAAATTAAGAGGCTTCAATGTCCTGCAGCCTCAGTCATTTCTCTGCCTTCAAACAGGTTCTCTTAGTTTTCTTTCTCATCCTCTTGTGTCTGTTCTCATGTTTTAACAGAAAAAAAAACAGCATTTCTTCACACGTGGATTTCACACGCGAACAAAAAAGTTTTCTTTTATACTCCTTCTAGCCATAGAATTGTTTGCATACAAAAGGGGTAATATTTTACTCAGCAGCTTGCAAAATTTGATCAGAATTCTAAAGTGTTGCCCAAACCAGATTAAAATGTAATTGGGAAATATTTAACAAAATAAATTTTTAAAATAATACAACATAGACAATGGTAATTTGTGGTTTTCTAGGTCAATATGCTGACTGAAGTTTGACACCACTACTTCCATCCTTCACAATTTGATTAATTCTTTTATTTTACACATTAGTTGTTTTCTGCCCTTTCAACTACTCCCATATGAAAGGATGCAACTGAATCTTCTTGTAAACTCTTATAAGAGGGTGAAATGAGACAACTCAAACTCATTCAGTACAACGAGCACTTGACTGGCACTGTACAAGGCTGATGATACAAAGATAAAAAGCGAAAATCATCCCCTCCCTAAAAAGAAGCTTCCATTTTACTGAAATTCTGCTCTGATTCTACTTTTTTATACATGAAACAATTAATAAAAATCAAGAGCTAGTTTAAGTACCTATGAATAGGCACGAGAGAACCAAAGACAAAAATGAAAAGTTCCTGACCTCAAATAAATTATTTTCAATCCAATAAATGATATTTTAAAAATCAGCTAATGTTACATTAATACTTTTACTATTGTAAAGACTACTCTCTTCCTTGCCCCACCAACTAATCCCTTCTCCCTCCCACAAACCTGGAGACTTTCCTTTTAAAATATTTTGGTATTTTTTAAAAAATAATTAGTAAGCATTTTAAAATTGGTCAGCTACAGTAGATCAATACTGGGACTAAAGAAAGACCTGAGTCTAAATCTTGCCTCAAACACATGCTATTTGTGTGACCTTGGACAAGTCACTTAACCTGTATCTGCTTCAGAGGCTTCAACTATAAAAATCAGGGTCATACTAGCACGTATCTCACAGAGTTGTTAATGAGGACTAAATGAAACATTTACAAGTGCTTAGCACAGGCTAAAGGCTAAATGCTCAGTAAAAGCTTGTTCCTTTCTTTGAAATATGAGAAAATTTGGGGTTTAACTTTCTCATTGCCATTTACTTAAGATGAGCAGATCATGTAACTAACTACAGCTCCAATGTTAATAGTTTGCGAACTCCAGCAATATCCCCAGTATTTACTGACTAGTTTACTAGTTTATCTAATATAGATCTTCCCCTTCTTCTAGCTGTTCTTTGATGTGCAAATCATTACCTTCCCCTTCTGCCTTATGTGAAATTTCATTCTGCCCATTCTCCTTATGTAATTAAAACCTATATGATTGCCAAAATTGCTGCTCAAAGCACTGTTTTTTTGTATAGAGTGAGTCTATGATTTGAACATATTATAAACCATTTTTTCTACATCTCCTTATGTTACTTATGATTGTCAGAAGTATCTATTAACAAATACCCTCCCCAACTGAACAATTTCTAAAAAAACACTGAAAAATAAATCCCTGAATATACAGGTGCAGAGTCACATCCAAAAAAAAAGTCCCACCTTAGTCATATCTGAAAATGTATATGTCTTTCTGCATATTAAGTTCATCACCTCCCTATCAGGAGGTGAATACTGCATCATCATCATTCTTTTACACTCATTGTTTATAATTGTTTGATCAGAATTCTAAAATCTTTCAAAATTGTTTTTCTCTGCAATATTATCATTGTATAAATTATCATTGTATAAATTGTCCTGGTTCTGCTCCCTTTGCTTTGCATCAAATAATAGATTTATTCCTAATTTTCTCGGAAATTATCATTTCTCATGGCACAGTCATATTCCATTACATTCATATTCCAGAATTTGTATCTCTAGTCCACAGTAAGACACCTCCTTAATTTCCAATTTTGGGCTATCACAAACGACCTGCTATAAATATTTTTGTACCTATAGATACTTCTCCTCTATATTTGATATCTTTTAGACCCTATAGTAGTAAAGTTGTGTCAAACGGTATGTACAATTTGGTAACTTTCTGGATATTGTTCCAAATTGCTTTCCAGAATGTCTAGATCAAATCAAAGTTACTTTAATTTGCATTTATCTAGTTCTTAGTGATTTAGAGCATTTTTATATGATTGTCAATTACTTGATTTTTTTCGTTCGAAAATTACATATTCATATTCTTTAATTATCTATTGGGGCATAGCTATAAATCTTATAAATTTGAATCAGCCGCTAATATATTTTGGATATGAGGCCTTTAGCAGACAAACTGGTTGCAAAGTTTTTTTTTTTTCTACTAGTTATCTGTTTCCTTTAAATTTTTCTTACATTAGATTTGTTTGTGCAAAAACTTTTTAGTTTTATATAATCAGGATCATCTGTTTTACCTTGTATGATCCTCACTAACACTTGTTTAGTCATAAACTTTTCTCCTATCCATATATCCCAGATTTTTTAAAATAAATTTTCAGGGGGTGGGGGAGACAACAAAAAAAAAGTTTTTTTTCAAAAATTTTCCCAACTATACACAGGAAGGAGGTTGCTCTTTTAGTTTGTTTATATCACACTTGATTCAATTTTATATGTCCTTGACCCTCTAGTTTGTTTATATGACCTTTTTTTCTAGGTCATATATCTACTTAGAACTTACGATGTATGTATTAAACCTAATTTCTACCAAACTGCTTGTCCAGTTTCTCAATTTGTTGTTGGCAGTCGCTTTTCAGACATGTCCAACTTTTTTGACCCCATTTTGGGATTTTCTTGGCAAAGATACTGGAGTGGTTTGCCATTTCCTTCTCCAGCTCATTTTACAGATAAGGAAACGGAGGCCAATAGGATTAAGTGACTCGCCCAGGGCCACATAGCTAGAGTATCTGGAGCCAGATCTGAATTCACAAAGATGAGTCTTCTCAATGTCAGACCCTAAATACTGGAGGAAGAATTCACTATTTGACAAAAACTTTACCTTTGTTCCTATTATTTGGTCCAATCTAGTCTTCTAGACTCTTGAGATCTTTTTGATGTAGAGGACAGAACACTTGGAAGGAGGATTTTAGTGGAGTTGCCCCAGGATCTGTGCTTGGTCCTATACAGTTTAATTTTTTAAAAAACAATAACTTGGAAAAAAGTAACTTGGACAAATCAAATTCTCAGATAACATGAAGCTGGGAAAAAATGGTTCACATACTGGATGACACATAGAAGGTAGGATTTCAATTGAATCTTGAAGGAAATGGGGAATTCTAAGATGCAAAGTTGAAAGTGAAGTGTATCCCAGGCATGAGAGATGGCTACTCCAGATGTCAAATGTGAGGAAGAGCAAGAAGGCTAGCTTGATTGGATCACAAAATATATGAAGGGAAATAATGTATAATAGGGCTGGAAAGTTGGGCGGGACCCAAGTTGTAAAGGGTTTTAATTGCTAAGCAGAGCTTATATTTATTCCTAGAAATAATAAGGAGCCACCAGAGTTTACTGAGTAGGGGAGTAACAAGGTCAGACTTATGGAAAATCTCTTTGGCAACTGTGGGTTAGGGTGAGCTGAGATGAGTCAAAAATACTAATTAGAAGGCTACCACAATAGTTTCGATGAGTGTTGTAAGGTCTAGAAGTAGGATGGTGACTATATAAATGGAGGGAAGAAGACTGATATGAGAGATGTTAAGGAAGTAGAAAGGACAACTGATTAGATATGGAGGGGAGAGTGAAAATGAGAAATCAAGGATGATGCAAAGGCTGCGTCATGAGTGACTAGAAGAATGGTTGTGCTCTTGCCAGCAATAGCAAAGTCTAGAAGGGGATGGCTTTGGGGGGGAAAGTAATAAGTTCTGTTTTGGACATGTTGAGTTAAAGATTCTTAAGAGACATTCAGGTCGACGTGTCAAAGCAGAACTAGAGCTCAATAAAGAAATTCAGACAAGATATATAGGTCTGGGGACCATGAATAGAGATGATGACTAAACTCATGGTAGCCAATGAGATCATTAAGAGAATGCAGAGGTAGAAGAGAATGGGGCTCAGACCAGAGACCTGGGGTATACTGTTCCAATTAGAAAGCTTTATATGAATGGTGATGCAGTAAAGGAGACTGAAAAAGAGACATCAGAGAAATAGGAGAACCAAAAGAGAGCAGGGTCACAAAAAACTACTCAGGAGAGAGAATTCAGGTAGAGAGAGTGTCAATATTGTCAAATTCTGCAGAGGTCAAGAGGACTCAGGATCGAGACAAGGCCTTCAAGAGATCACTGGTAATTTTGGAGACGATAGTTTCAGTTGAGTAATAAAGTAAGGTGACAGACTGCAAATGATTGATACAGTTATTGAATCATGGACAGATAAAAAAGATTTGTGAAGAGCCACTGAGCACCCTAGTTTGAAGATACCAGGAGAAGTTAAGGGAAGAAGCCATAGTGTCTAATGTCCTGTGTCCCAGTTCCTTTCTACCCCAAATTCTGGGAATTCAAGTACAATGACCTTTACATGTGGAGCAACGGTACCCAGATCCAACTAGTCCTAACACCTAGGCCAGGGGTAAGGAATCTGTGGCCTCAAAACCACATGTGGCCCTCTAGGTCCTCAAGTGTGGCCCCTTGACTAAATCCAAACTTCATAGAACAAATCTCCTTAATAAAAGGATTTGTTCTGTAAAACTTGGACTCAGTCAAAACGTCACACCCAAGGACCTAAAAGGCCATATGTGGCCTTAAGGTCACAAGTTTCCCACCCCTGTCCTAGGCCAATTGAGGATGGGAAACCCTACACTGGATTCACCATCAGGTTGGCTGAAGGAAGGGAACAGTTCCATAGGGGGCTGCTCAGTGCAGGAAGCCAGGTCACCAGAGTCCCAAGG
Organism: Phalanger gymnotis; assembly: GCA_028646595.1. Taxonomy (NCBI): domain Eukaryota; kingdom Metazoa; phylum Chordata; class Mammalia; order Diprotodontia; family Phalangeridae; genus Phalanger; species Phalanger gymnotis. The sequence continues at coordinate 398,944,592 of CM053622.1, read as the reverse complement.
ACCTAGCCTATGCAAGGCAAGAAAATCCCATTTAGTTCTTGAGGAGGCTTTAGGGAAAGACTCATCTAGGGAGAAAATATTAATAATGCAAATTAAACCTAAAAGTTTGTCATAGGTACATTTTAACAGAGAGAGCCAGTAGTTAAACATTTGTCAGTACCTCACCGCCAGCAGTATTTTGCAACATGCTCCTGAAGGAACAAGATAACAAAGTTTGAAATTCACTAAGGTTAATGTGAACATACAAAAATAACTCTAATACAAAATAAAATAAGTGTCCAGGAAGCATACGAAGTGCCGGATGTGGTCTGAAAGAGGAAAAATTTTATTGAAGCTAATTCTACCCCTAACTTGGAAAAAATGTTAAAAATGGGAGTGGGGAAGATGGAGGTATTCTTCCCCTGTTCCCTCTTGGTTTTAACAATCTAATGCATCACTTTCATTAAGATTGCTCTGCCATTAAATTTTTCTTTTACAGTAACAGGCAGTTGTGAATACAAGCTCACAATGAAAAATTGAAAAGCATATCAGCCTCTTCCACTCTTCTTTCTGAATTAAGACATATCCTGAGCTTGTAGATTCAAGTCCCGTAGACAAATCAGTTACATGTGGTCACTGCTATCTTTTGAAATACTCAGTTTTTTCAAAATCCTATTTCTCAGAACAAAGTTTAAGCTTTTCTGCTGTAATTTTAAGTATGCCAATTTTGAAAGAAAACAGGACTGAATGGAACATTTTGGCCACGATGGCTGAGGTTGGGGTGGGTCAGTAGGAGTGAGATTTCTACATCAGAACAGCAACTGAACAATTTTTATATCTCTGCATCTCTTTTGTGGGGAGGTTTTTGCAAAAAGTGAAAGGATTTATATTTCTGATACCTATGCTCCTTAATGACACTTTCAAGTGAGCTGAACTCAAAAAGAAAGTGATAAGTAATCCTATTTCCATCCTAATTAGTATTTTTTGGATGAAATAAGCCTTAACTACCCCACTGGATAGAATGCAAAATATCTCTTTGATTGTGCTGCCGTGGTTACTGTCAAGTAAAAGGCTTCCCCATCTGCCTACATTTTTGCTTTTTAAAAGTTTCCGGGTTTTATACAGTTTTTCAACTTTGCAACCTTCATTTTTTTTTAAATCATTATGCCTACATAACATGTCATTGCTAAGCAGAAATTTTGGCAGATCACACTTTATCTACCAACACTAATCCATCATCTTCCTAGTCATCCTAACCTTTTTACATTTCTTTTCATATCAATAAGCAGAGAGAAAAACTTACCTATTAGTTATAGTTTCATAGTTTTTCCATTTACATGGACCATTATTAAAATTCTCACACAAAAGGAATGAGAAGGAGACATAAAATTCCCTTTAGTTTCAGAGTTGAATTTCCTTTATAGACTCAAATGGCCTGTTTTATCTCTTTGTGCTGGGGAACACAAATTCCTAGGGAATGGAGGGAGGAACCCTGGAACCTTCCTTTTACACTGAAGCCAAATTTGCTGACTTCTGCAGGATGACTCGGAAGAAACGATAATTCTGATCATGAGTTAGAAGACTGTCTGCTGACACAATTTGTGCAGGCTGGGGGAAAAATTCTGATCTGTAGAAGCAGACAACAGAAAGTCACATGTGGAGTTCTGCCCTAATATGCCCAATGACCCCAGCTGTACCTCACCCCTTGATCGACTTCCTTTTTGGCTTACACATCAGCCTCTCAGGATAAACACTTGAACCTCTGCCTTTGTACTGGCAATTTCACCCACTTTGGAACACTGTACATTGGCCAAAATGTTGGAAGAAAGGGGTAAAAGTGTGACCTCAAATGGAGAACATTTAACTATAGTCATATCCCACTGAACTCCTGCAGATACAAAAGATTAGGGACCTGGAATCTCAGTAGAAACTTTAGGCTCTTGCAATTTATAAAGTTTCCCTTGAACAAAAAATAAAATGTAGAACTAGTTATAACTATACTCTGTAGTCTTAGTAAACTTTCTATAAAGTGTTTATAGAATGCAAAGTACACACATGTTTCTTTTTCTATTTTAGACCCATAGTGGAGAGTTTGATTTCAGCCCACCACATATCAGTTGTTCCCAAAATACTTGAAAATTTTCTTTCTAAATAGAATCCATGGGGAATAGGGTTGTTGCCATTTTCCCTGTATAGAACTTAAGCTGTATCAGTTTATCAATTGTCGCTATTATCCACAACGGAAAAAATATGAAATTTTACCTCATTAAAAATTCAGCTAGGGAAAATCCTACTGAGGTGGAGCCAAGATGGCAACTGGAACGCAGTAACTGGCGTGAACTCCCCACCAAGTCCCTCCAAAAACCTATAAAAAAATGGCTCTGAACCAATTCTAGAACTGCAGAACCCACAAAGTGGCAGAGGGAAGCAGGGCTCCAGCCCAGGACAGCCTGGATGGTCTCGGGGTAAGGTCTGTCTCGAACAGAACTCCCAGCCTCCAGCTGAGGGGAGCGGAGCTGAGCCAAGCAGAGCCCAGCGCGCGAGGCGCGGTGCGGCAGACCATGGACCCACGAGACAAGGAGTGGAGCAGAGAGTGCCCTAGCATGCTGAATTACTGAGCTGTGGCATGTACCAGACCTCACAACCCACAAACAGCAAAGACAACACAGAA
>CM053622.1:398887415-398941442 GCA_028646595.1 Phalanger gymnotis | reverse complement strand
CCTCCTCCAGCCTTCCACAATTACTCAGGAAATGTCTTTCCCTCTGGGGATGGAGGCTGCTGGGTTCATGGTAAAGAGATGATTCTAAGTAAATTTCCCCTACAACAAAGAAGGCCAACTAAGAAGCAAAGGCTGAACCGCAAGTGCGAAGGAAGTGGTCTTGGACTGTCATTTTTCATTCTCTTCAGAGGAAAACAGTCCACCCAGCTGATCACAAAGAAGCTGATGCCATTGGTACAGCTTTCTTAAGTATGATGATAACTCCACCTGGCTTTCTGAGTTTTTATGCTCATCTGGCTCTCTCTCTACTGCTTCCTGAGATGTATATGGAACACAGCCCCAAGGGAGCCACCCTAAGAAGCAGAGCCAGACCCTAATTTTCCACTTCCAGATTTCCAATGGTGGAGGAGGCCATTCCACAAACTGAGTGTTATTCACAATCTAGCCATAGTTAGTTGTACCTATGCAGACATTAATGGAGAAAACAAGATGAACTCATTCCTAAATTTAAATTGAGACATGAATATAAAGCTAACATAAATAGAAAATGTTTTGTCTGATAAGGTGTCAGGACCAAACAGAGGGTATAGGCATTGTGGATTCTGCCATAGGCAAATCCCTATTCCCAAACCATCTGTCTTCCTTTTCCGTTATTGTCCAACAAATTCCTACCCACACTTTAAAGTTGAGAGAGAAATAATTATTTCTTATATTAATAGCCAATTGTTAAAATCAGGGAGACCCAAGCTTCTTTTCCAGGCCCTTTTTCCTTGTCCAACCTTCCAAGGACAGGGCTGATAGAAGATAAGATTAACATTCTCTTAATTCTGGGTATTGCTACTCCACCCAATTGGATCAGATTTCTAATCTAAGGTGAAACTCCCTTCTGCTTAGGCTTGGGTGGGGGATAAATTCTTTAAATGGACTGCCCAAGACCGGGCATAACTTAGAAGTAAATGACATAATCAAAGTTCATTAGAATATGGTCAGTTCCTCACTGTAATATTCATTCTCTCATTAATCATTAACCAATCAGAGTTGATCGCCACTCTTGGGAACACCCCTCTTCCAAGGGCAAATAAGCCATGATTGTCTTTGCCATTCAAGAGTGACACAGACCTCCTTTTATTAAAATATTGGCATTATTAATAAAATGATTACTTACCCAGAAATTATGATGTCTCTCAAATTTTTTAAATGTCACAGTTGAGAAGTAGCATAACATAGTAGAAAGAGGGCTAGACCTAGAAATAGGAAGTCCTGGGTTCAAAGCCTATATTGACTGCTTCTAAGTTGAATGACCATAGACAAGTCATTTAAATTCTCTGAGCTTTATATAACTCTTTAAGACCTAGCCAGTAAGTTATCAACCAGTTGCCATCTGTCTGAGGAGCCAATAATCTTAAGTGACACAATCCACCCATCCACTCCACCCAGGAAGCCTTCCCTGAAGAGGGGAGGTGTGAGATAGTGGAAAGAGTTTGGAATTTGGAGTTTTGAAGCCAAGTTTGAATCCAGGCTCAGGTATCTTCTGTGTGACCATGGATACTGTGACTATAGGAAAGTCATTTTTGTCTCTAGACTTCAGTTTATTCATTATAAAATGAAAACTAGGTTATCTTACAGCTCTAAATCTATGGCTCCCACATCACCTCATTAGTAATAGGTTCAGATGACACGTAGAATTTTTTTACTTCTCTAGAGCAGTTAGGTGGTATAAGATAGAGCACTAAGCCTGGAATCATGAAGACCTGAGATCAAATCCGACCTTAGATTACCAGCTCTATGATCCTGGTCAAGTCACTTAACCCTGTTTGCCTCCATTTCCTCATCTGTAAAATGAGCTGGGGAAGGAAATGGAAAGCCACTCCAGTATCTTTTATAAGAAAATCCTAAATGGGTTCATGAAGAGTCAAATGTGACTGAAATGGCTGAAATGACTGAACAACAACAGTGTGCTTAACATTTAATAGTGTGTATTCTAACAACTGTTTATGTATCTGTAGCGGCAATCACATTGGCATACTCAGGATGGCTGCTAGCACAGGTTCTTAGATCTGCTTTACTAGGAAAGATAGCTGTTTCAGAGGTCAACAATCTTCTTTAATTACATAAAATACAAACAGAGGAAATACAAACAGAGGACCAACAGACAGGGCTCTACTGCCTGAATCACAGCAAAACTGCTATATATACTTTACGTTCACCACTGGATCAAGAGAGCCTTTACTTCTGAGCAGTCAGGGAGCTCTGAACATTTGGCTACTCAGAGTCTAGACCAGGGAATTACAAAGTCCTTCTCATAAGTGAGCCCCCAAAGCAAAAAGCTCACCTCTTAGAATATATACTTTTTCAGCTAACAGGCTCAGAGCCAGAAGGCATCACAACCCTCCTGACTCAGTGCCTAAGTAGAAATTAACAAAAAGTGTGTAAGCCTTGCTACAAGCAAGCAAGCTTCACTTACTGGGCTCCATATGAGGCCTGTCGATGGGAGGAGAAGATCTTATTCCCCATTAACCTTATACTATCATACACTGCTGCAGAACTCTGAGCTTCATAGGAGCAGAGCTGCTGTTTTACCAAAATTTTGCATCTATTCCAAAAACTAGTACTGAGCCCTGTACACCCTAGTTGCTTAATAAATAATTGAACATAAAGAATTCAGAGGGTTAAGACTCAGGAACTTTTCAGACCTACGAAAGGCTTGGGGTGATGCCAGGGATCTGAGTATGATTTTATAGGAAATGTTATAAAACAGCATGCCCAGGTGTTCCACAGGCATAGCCCCAAGTGTGAATCAGCCATAGTGTAACGGAAAAAAGAGCGCACTGACAGTAGACCTGGATTTGGGACTTCAGTTCTTTCTTCCTCTGTAAGAGAAAGAAGATGGTCTAAATCTGGGATTTTCAACCTGAGATCCATGAACTTGAGGGGCTTTGATATTTTTAAATGATAACTATTTCAGTATATGTAATTTTACGTATGTTATTTTGTGCTTTTAAAAATATTATTCTGAGAAAAGGTCATATAGGCTTCACTAGATCACTAAAAAGTTCATAACTCAAAAAAAGTTAAAAACCTCCATTCTAAATGATGTCTTGTTGTTGAGTTGTTTTTCGGTTGTGTCTTACTTTTCATGACTCCATCTGGGGTTTTCTTGGCAGAACTACAGGAAAGGTTTGCCAATTCTTTCTCCAGCTCATTTTAGAGGAGGTAAACAAGGTTAAGTGACTTGCCCAGGGTCATATAGCTAGTAAGTGTCTGAGGCCGTATTTGAACTCAGGTCTTTCTGACTCTAGGCCCAGCATTCTCCCCACTGAGCCATTTGGTTGCCCAAATGATCTCTTACTTAAATTCTAATATTCTGATTAACACTACATGTTAACTGCTTTAAGAACTCTGAAGTGCACACTAGATTTGAGAAAGAGGAGCCCCCAAAGATATGTAATCCTGCCTCAGAAACCCTTTCTGTAAAACTGAATTTTATCAAGTCTAGAAAAAAAACTCTCCCAGATTATTTGCTCTTAGCTTCTCTTGTATCAGGCTATGCCTCTGTATTTCAGATAAAATCTTTTTTTTTTCTCCCAAACAACAACCCTGGCTTCTTCTACCCCAATTATTCCCTTCCTTTTTCTTAAAATGTTCAAGCCAGGAGTTTCCATGTGCGATTATACAGTGGAGGGTTTCCTACAACCAATTCCTAGTTCTTTCCTTAATTTGACACCAGAGATGGAAAACCAATCACGTGTATGCAGTGCATAGAGCCCTGGGCTTGGAATTAGGAAGACTCATCTTTCTGGATTCAAATCTGGACTCAGACACTTACTAGCTGGGTGACCCTGGGCAAGTCACTCAACCTTGTTTGCCTCAGTTTCCTCATCTGTAAGATGAGCTGGAGAAGGAAATGCCAAACCACTCCAGGATCTTTGCCAAGAAAATCCCAAAATGACAAAGAGTCAGACATGACTGAAACAAGTAAACAGCAGCAACAAGATTCTATGTCATGCCCCCACCCTCAAACCTATGGTATTATCTGGTCCTGAGATTGCTACTTTGGTTTTATCCTTCTCTTGTTTCTCTTGACCCTATACTTCCAGACACACACCCCACCTTCCCTCTCTACTCTCCCACCCCATCCCCATGTGTCTTTTTAAGCCTTGCCTTGGGTGAATTAAAACATCTAGTAATAAAGGTCTGTTGCTTTAAACATTTACTGGAAGGTCTAGTTCTTTTATGAAGCCTCCTTCGAGTCCCCAAACGCTTGCAGCAGTTAGGACACCAGGCCAGGAGACTAGGGGAATCCTAGGTTCAATCACCATCGATTCAGTAAGATTCAAATCTAAAGAATATCAGCAAAAAAAAAAAAATCTATTTGAGTATCTGCCAGGAAAATTTTAGGGGAGTAATGTGATCTCTAAACTACCCAGAACCAAAACCATATGTGATTTTTAAATCTAACTTCTCAAATTGCATTTTGTAGAGAATATTTCCCAGTGCAGATACCTATGTGATCTTAGGACCTCTCTAGGCCTCAGCTCTGGTCCAGAGCCTAGACCAGATGTGTCTAAGATCCCTTTCAGCTCTTTATCTATGACACTATGATTCTATGAAACTAGATGGAAGGAGCTATCTGTAACAGCAAGTGCCCTGGCATACCCAGGATGTCCTGCTAGCACAAGTTCTTTGCTTTTGAAGGAAAGATAGCTTTTAAAGGGGTCAATAATTTTACTTTAATTACATTCACTAGTTCAGGGAAAGGTCAGCACCCTGAACATGGAGAAAATACAAGCAGAGAAAATAGCACAAAGACCAACAGACAGGGCTCCAGCTAACTGATCAAAGTAATACGACCACCTACATATACCACTGGACTGGAGGAGCACAGACACATCTGAGTAGTTGGGGACTCTTAACAAATGACTACTCAGAGTCCCATCCAGGGAATCAAAAGGCCCTTCTCATAAGTGAACCCCCAAAGCCAAATACCAATCTCAGGTTATATATAAACTTTTGGTTAATAGGCACAGAGCCAGGAGGCATCACAGCCCTCATGACTCAGTGCCTAATTTGCTTACTGCCAAAAGGTGTGAAAGCTTTCCTACAAGCAAGCCCCCCCAGCCATGAGCAAGCTTCTCCATTAAGCAAGTTTCTCTTAGGCAATTTCCTCCCCCAATGGGCTCTATGTGACTCAGGATGTATTACAGCTGTGAGCTGGCTTAGAGCTCAAAGCAGATCACATAGGCCTGTTAATGGATGGGGAAGATCTTCCTGTTCCAGTAACATTACAGTACCACAAAGTCCCTCAAAGACTTGGGGCTGGCTGTATCTGCTCATGAAAAGCCCAGGAATACAGCTATGTAGAAAGAAGAGACCTTGCCCAAAGGGCTTAGCTTCTGCATGGCCTTCTTCCTTGCCCACTCCTCTATGAGAAGAACAGATGAAGCTTAAGCTTGAAAAGATGAAGAATCAGAATCCCCAGAGCTATTTGGCTGATATTGGGCAAATTACCAAGAAAAACTCCAAAATGGGTTCACAGAATTACCAAGAAAACCTCAAAATGGGGTTACTTGGCTCATAGTGTAACACTCAGAAATGAAAATTGGAAAGTTTTATGGAATACTTACCATGAGCTAGAGTCTCATAGCTGCCTATAGAGACCTGAAGCCTAGCAACCAGAAAGTAAAACTCAATGAAAAGACTCAACTTAAGCACTGGAAGAATCCCGCCTCTTGTGCACTTAGGCCTGAGACTCTCTTACTGGAAAGATATGAAGCTTCATAGTCAAAATTCTGAAGGAATGAGCCAGGAGAACCTGAGCAGAACTGGTTTTATTTTATTTTATTCTTATTCTACTTTTTACTGATTCCAGGAAAGAGAAACTAGCCTTTTCAAAAAGAGCTATAGCAAAAAAAAATCGATGGCTTTAAGCTAAAACAATATGGTAGCAGCTTACTCTCCCTGGAACAAAGACAAAGGCAAGGATTTCAGCTGATCCAGAAGCCGGAGACAAGGAGTATCCAATGAAGAATGTGTCCAACAGGCCAGTGTTCATCTGAGAAGGATCCAGCAGAGTCTAAGTAAACTTTCTGTGAAAAACATTCAATGGCACAGTATTCAGAGAAGCAAGATAAGGACTATCCAGGAGCTCTACAGCACCAGTCATGATCCTCCATATGTGTGTCCTGGCCACATAACCTACCTATACGTGCATCCTTCCTCACATGTGCTCTATGTATGCCTACTCTTTCCAACGATGTTGCGTGCATTTGTGAAAAAGTGGGCTCCAGGTTTATGGGGAAACTTTTTAATATCACTCTTCTTACTCTATTTTAATTTTATTAATTTATTTTCTATTTATTTTACAATTTATTTATGGATTAAAACAAGTATTTCCATAACATAGTATAATGAATAATTACACATGAAACTACAAATCTACTATGTACAACTTGTTATTCCTTTTAAATATGCAACAAAGTTATCATGTAAATTTCTTTTTTTTTTCCCTTTTTTTCTTCCCTCCTCCCCTACCCTAGAGATGGCCACTGTTAGACACAAATAAGTATATATCTGTAAAATTATTCTATACCTACTTCTATTTGTGTTCTTTCTCTGGATGCAGATAGTGTCTGCCTTCACGTGCCCTTCACGATTAATCTGGGTATTTATAATAGTCACAATAAGTCATTCACTCAAAGTCATTCTTAAAACCATATTGCTGTTACTATATAGAATGTTCTCTTGCTTTTGCTCCTTTTGCTCTTCATTATTCTGTGCAAGTCTTTTCATGTTTTTTTTTCTAAGATTGTTGAACTCATCGTTTCTTATAGCACAGTAGAATTCCATCACAATCGTATACCACAACTTGTTCAGCCATTCCCCAATTGTTGGTCATCCCTGAAATTTCCAGTTCTTTGCCACCACAAAGAGAGCTGCTATAAATATTTTTAAAACATATAGATTCTTTTCCTTTTTCCCTAATCCTCTTTGGAAATAGACCTAGTAGTGGTATTCTTACTGTATTTTATTAAGTATCTAATTGCATTATCTACATTCCTATTAAAGGTCAATACATCAATAGTGACTGTGAACCTTGAATCTGCAATAGCCATTCCCTGGGGAATCCTGTGATTGTGCCACCAGGTACCACACATACATACTGGGGTCTACATTTGAGCCAATAATTCAGTGACACAACCTTGAAGTGACTTGAATGCATCTGCCATTTCAGCTAAAGGAAATCTGAATGAGTCCATGCCAATTACAATCAAACAACCTTGCCACGCTGCTGCAGTCTTGCCTGTGCAAAGGTTTTATAGGCATTGGCAAGAACCTCCCAGAAGAACATCCTTTTAGAATGTTTAAATAAGCTGATTGGGTACAAGATGGAGTTGGGATTCACTCATTTCCAAAGTTTGAGGATGATTATCACTGTTCTCTGTCTCTGTTTATGTCTCTCTTGATTTCTCTATTTTTTTCTCTTTGTTTTTCTCCAACATGACCTATAAACACTAGTGTCATAGGAACATCACACCCTAGAGAAAATAACCTGTTGCTAACAACATACCCTTAAGTTTCTCTCTGGTTGACAAGGATGATTCCAAACAAAGTATATCCTTGTCACCTATTCTGCACTTTTTTGGACTATATAGTCTGTAGTAAATATAGTAACAGCAAACCACTCCAGTATCTTTGCCAAGAAAACCCCAAATGGGATCATGAAGAGTCAGACATGGCTGAAACAACTGAACAACAAAAATATAGCTTTGATTCATTCCAATTTGCCAAATATTTGTCGATCCTCTCCTATAGTTGAGACATTGTTTTAGAAGCTAAGATGGATGTTCTGATGAATAAGACAAAGGCCGTGCACCTAGAGAAATCTAGATGTTACAATGAATAGAGCACTGGTTCTGGAATGCAGAAGAACTGAGTTCATATTTGACCTCAGAACCTTGCTATATTACCCTGGGCAAGTCACTTAACCTCTGTTTGCCTCAGCTTCCACAATTCTAAAATAGCAATAATAGTGGCATTTACCTTCCAGGGTTTTTGAGGATCAAAACAAATAAGATAATATGTGTAAAGCAATTAGTGCAGTGTCTGGCACACAGTAGGTGCTTATTAAATGCATGTTGCCTTCCCTCCCTTTCCCCCTCTAAGAGCTTACAATCTAGTAGATGTAAAGAATAAAATAGGTGATGTTTGCAGTGGTCCATACTAATAATAAGAATAAATAAATTGACAAGTAATAGGTGAACTAGAGCTTTGACTATCAAGTGATGGATTCTTTGGGTCATAGCAGTTCCTGAAGCCCATTTGCTATGGCAAGATGGTATTAGTAAGGGAAGTACCCATACTGGTAAAGCATGGATCTTTTTCAAACTAGCACTGGTGCTGGGGTAGGGTAGTTAAGTAGGATGTTCTGTATCCGATAGTCATGGAACACTCTAGTATGAAAAATCAGAAATGAGTGAGACAGTGGAAGAGGCATGTGGTGAAGGTCAGTAGGTTACAACACATAACCGTTGAGAAAATGCAATGAAGAACTCAAGAGTTGAATTGACTCACCAAGTTTCACACACACACACACACACACACACACACACACACACACACACACACTGGGATCTAAACCTAAAACTTTGACTCCAAGTACGAAATGTTTTCAGCTGCTCCATAAGGAATTCTAGAATTATCTCAAGTCTTTTAATCTGAGTGGGGAACAAGGACATCAGCAACACAGCTTCCATCCCAAAACACCTTGTGCCACATTAGCCCAAATAGCCCACCTCTTTCTTTCTGGCAGCCACTTCCATTCTTCCAGATTCATATGGCCTCCTATTCTTGATTCATCTTCAACTCATCATACCAGGAGCGGAGTTTCTCTCTGAGTCTCTCCTGGACTCCCCGAAACTAATTTTTTAAAGGTCAACTGGAAGCATGGCCTATCATTCTTCAGTCTATGGGCACTGCTTCCTTTCCGATTCTTTCAAGGGATTTATTCAAACCTCATAAAGGGATCACCTAGTGTGGCCACATTTTTGCCATTAGATTAACTAGTTTTTCTGTGATTAAACCAATAAAAAAACTAACTCCCTTACATATTCATCCCTCTCGGGGTTTTTAGAGTTCAGTAAAGGCCCTCAGAAACAAGACAACATTATAAAGGAGAAAGAACAATGGATTTGGAACTAGGAGAGACCTATGCTTGGATCCAGACTCTGATCCTGTATGAACTCAGGTAAATCAATTAACCAGTCTGAGCCTCTATTTCCTCATCCACAAAATGGATGAATACTTTCAAAATCCACCACACAGTGTTGTGATGAAAAAAACACCTTGTAAACCTTAAAGTGCTCATAGAAATGCAAAAGTTTGTTTTTAATGGGGAGAATTTTTAAGATTTTGTTTTGTTTTGTTTTGTTGTTTGGTCGTGTCTGACTCTGTGACCCCATTTGGGTTTTCTTGGCAAAGATACTGGAGTGGTTTGCCTAGTAAGTGTCTGATAAAATGTTGAGATTTCAAAAGACTTTAGAGGTCATTCAAATCAACCCTCTCATTTTGCAGATGATGAAACTAAAGCAGCAGGAGATGAAATTATTTGTCTACTGTCCCACATCTGTGTGGTGGTAAAGGCCAAAGTGAACTCAGTTCCCCTCATGGTCTGGGTATTTTCACTGGCCTTCCCTCATATTGAGAGCTCTCTCTTTCTTCATCTTCTGACTTTTCTGACTTGTTTCAAGTCTCAGTTAAAATCCCACCTTCTACTCAAAGTCTTTCCCAGTCCTTCTTAATCTTAGTATCTTTCCTCAGAGAATATCTCCAGTTTATTCTATAAATATAGTATTTGTTCATATTATTGATGCATTATTTCCCCCATTTGACTGTGAGCTCACTGAGAGCAGACTTGGTTTTTTGCTTTTCTTTGTATTCTCAGTGCCTGGCACATAGTAGGCACTTGATAAATGCTTATTGTCTTTACTTACAGCAGCTAGGTGGCACGGTGGATAGAGCGCTAGGCTTGCAGTCAGAAAGACTCAGGCTCCTGAATTCAAATCCAGCCTCAGACACTTACTAACTGTATGATGTTGGGAAAGCGACAACCCCATTTGCCTCAGTTCTCCAACTACAAAATGAGCTAGAGAAGTAAATGGCAAACCACTCCACTATTTCGTCAAGAAAATCCCAAATGGGGTCACAAAAAATTGAACAGCAATGACCTTACTTGACAGTCCAGTGTTCTTTCCATTATAACAAGACATCATACTAACTATTTTAAAATTCAATTTATTGTGTGATTTAAAGAGACCAAGAAAATTCCTAGTCTAGCTTAAAGTAGAAGGGAAAAACCTAGTCAGGACAAGTTTTCCTGAAATTGAAGAAGTTAAATTGAAGAAGACATGACTAGGGCTAATTTGCCCTATTTCTGGTGCTCACAAACCCAGATACAGCACTTCTGGATAAAGGAAAAAAAAAACCACAGATGCCTGACTCCTCAGCTGATTTGGAAGAAGGAGTAGCCTATGAATCACTGAAATCTTGCCTTGCCAGATTCTCCTGGCATGTAAAAAACCATGGAGAATTGTGAGAAAATCCAGGCATTAAAAAAACAGAAGAATAATTCAGTCCATGGATAGAGGAAATTCAGCAAATTATCTGAGAAGGAGCAAGAGACAAATGTCAATTAGTCCCAGCAGAATTTCCACAGAAAGATGAACTCATGCATACAAGGGGAAAATCGCAAACAGCCAGAAACCTTCTCTTTCTTCTTCCTGCCATTTTCTTCCCTCTTCTCCTCAGTGTAAGAACCTACATGTCCAGAAACATAGCAAAACTGACACAATTGAGAAAGAGGCAAAGGAAAGGAGTAAGACACAGATTTCGACAGACTGAATAACTGAATATCCTAGAGATATCTCAAACCCAACCCAAACAAAATAGAATTTATTTCCCCCCAAAACCTATCCTTTTCTAAATTTCCCTTTTTCTGTGCAAGGCAACAGCTCATAATCTCAGAATTATGTTCAATTCCTTATTCTCTCTCTCACGCCATGTATCTAATCAGTTGTCAAATGTTGGTGCTTCTTCTTCTACATCTTACATCTGACCCCTTCTCTTTACTCATGGGGCCACCATCTTAGTTCATGTCCTCATCACTTCTTATATACACTATTGTAGCAGCATCTTAGAAGCAGCTAGGTGGCTCAGTGAAAAGAGCAGAAGGCCTGGAGTCAGAAAGATTTGAACTCAAATCCGGCCTCAGACACTTCCTAGCTGCATGTCCTTGGGCAAGTCACTTAATTTCTGTTTGCCTTAATCCACTAGAGAAGGAAATGGCATACCATTCCAGTATCTTTGCCAAGAAAACCCCAAGGACATTGGTGCACTATGGTTCATGAGGTGACGAAGAGCCAGACGTGACTGAACAGCAATAGCATCCTAACTGGTCTCACTGCCTCGAGTCTCTCCCCATTCTAGTCCATTGGACACACAAGTGCCAAAGTGATTTTTCTAAATTGTAAATCTCACCATGCCACTCCCCTACTCAGTAAACTCCAATGGCTCCCCATTGCCTCTGGGATAAAATATCAGCTCCTCTCCTGGTAATTAAAACTCTTCAAAGCCTAGCCCCAACTTCTTTTTCCAAATTCATTGCACATTACTCTTCTTCCTCCATTTTGCATTCCAACCAAGCTGGTCTCCTCCATATAGCACTCATCTCCTACAAGCCTTCAGAATGGCCATACCCCATACCCAGAATACACTTCTTCCTCACCTCTGCCTCAGAAAATTCTTTCTCTTCCTACCACATTCTACATCAAGACTTTCCTAATCTCCCCAAGTGCCAGTGTCCACCCTTCCTAACTACCTTATATGTAACTGTTAACTACCTTGCTTTTATTTGTCTTTATCTTCCTTAGATTTAATCTATATGTGATTATATAGACATTTGGTTTTCCCCTGAATAAATGTAAGCCTCTTGAGAGAGGATGTTGTTTCATTTTTTCTTTCGTTTTCATGTCTCCAACACCTAGAACAGCTCCTAAGACATGGTAGGTGCTTAATCCATGCTGGTTGATTGACAACAAAATGCTTGGGCAGAAACATTGTGTGAAAGTTTTCAAAGGATCCCTTTCCTTCTTTCCTCAAAAAAGTGCTACCTCATCAAGTCCATGTTGACACTTCTCCCCAACACCACCACTACAAACATTTTCCTGCTCTGACCTCTGCTATATGATTCTACTTGAACCCTCAATGGTAGTTAACATCGGTAAACATTTTGAGTTGGTCCAAATATATTCTTTCCTATTAAATTTCTAGTTGGAGGATCCCACAGTAATTCCCTATAGCCTATGCCAAAATGGCCCTTATGTTCTGCCTGGCAGAACAAGCTGGCCAGATCACCCCCTACCTCTCTGGAAACAGCCTGAGGAGACTTTTAACACCTCACTTCAATCCAAAATTATCAACCATCAGTGTTCCTATTCCTGGAAGAATATAACAGTGCCTTCTAGACCCTAAGCCAGGACTTGTCAAGAAATATTCCCTTCTTGGTTTATTAATTTTGGAGCAAGCCCATCGTGCCTATTCACAACAAATTTGCCCAGATGAAGTTAATCTCAACCTGCTTGTGCTCATTCGTCAATATCTGGCTACAGCTAAAGTAGGACTGTCACATTCTATTGTCCTTTCTCTTTCTCAAAATAGTACTCTGGGGTTTGTTTATTGTGTAAGGAAGGGGGGAAGGCGGTGCAGGTAACCTATACACTGGATACAGTGCAACTGTTCTGACTGACCCCCAAGTACCATCCAGAAATAAGGAAATCAAAAATAAAAACAGTCAATTTATCATTGTGGGTAAAGGGGTCATAGTAGTAGCCCCTTCCCACATATCCCTAAGATGACCAACCCCTACAGCTATCCCTCCCTATGATCTGCCTGCTGCTCCTAACCAACAATATTGAACCTCCCCTAGTATGTCTGTGTTCAGAACACATGCAGGCGTCATTGTCCATGTTCTTCTAGACGTGCTGGGACATCTCTGGCCATCCAGCCAGGGTCTTCCAGACCCCAGAGTATTCAAGTTTGAGAAGCTGCTACAAGTTTCGATTCCTCCTGGGGTATCCCTAGTTAAGATGTTGCTAAAAGCTTCCAACTTATAGTTTCCTTTATAAGACTCTTCTTTCAGTGCCCATGGCCTCAGGCTGTCTTTTTGGACATTCCCGGGATGGACAGAGGAGCTTATGGATGCTTATCTTTGGATTTTGTCCTCACCATTTGAGCTAATGCTCATTTTATATCATTGCTGGAGCATATACGGGAGATCTTGCCTTCATGCCTCCATTCTAACCAAAAAGTCCCTTGACTAATGACCTTGATGAAAACATGCTGTCTCTTTGATACCATCATATTTTTCAAGGAATGCAAGTCAAGTTAACTGTAACTTTAAGACATTGGCTTTTCTCCAATCCCATGATACCTATCCCATTCTCCACCAACCAGAGATCATTGGCAGTGACACATTCAACATATCTACATATCTATATCTATACATATCTATACATATTCTGTATTTTGAGATATTGTTCATCTGAGATTGGTGACTTGAATTTGTTAAGGGTCATTAGCAGAAAGTATCACTATCTCCCTACTTATCTGAGCCATTACCTTTCTATTAGCTATTATCATTCTATCCTTTTTCAATTCAAGCATAATTCTCCTTGGCAAGAAAACGGAAATAATTCCTAAAAACTGAAAATGAGAGTCAACCCTCTTTACGAACTATATTAGCTCTTCCTTTATCTGCTGATGGATATATGGAAAAGAAAATGTTTGGTACAAATCTGAACAGTATGGCATTTCACCCAATCAGTTTCTTGGCCCCTCATTGCTCCAGTCCCCTTAATTCAGCAATTTACAGCATGAAATCTACATAATAGCTAATAATAACAGCCAACATTTATAAAGTGCTTATTATATACCAGGTGCCATGCTAAGCGTTTTACAATTATTATGTCATTTGAGACTCACAACAACCTTGGGAGGTACGAGGTATTATTATCCCCATTTTACAGACGAGGAAACTGAGGCAGGCAGAAGTTAAGTTGTCTGAAGCTGTATTTGAACTCAGGTCTTCCTGACACAAGATCTGATGTTCTATCCACTGTGAAACCACCTGCCCCCATAGACATGGCACCACCCTTCAGTTCAGGACATATGGTTTTCTCCTCTACTGTTCTTACTTGATTTTCACACTCCTTTTTGAACTCTTCCATGGCCTGAGACCAATTCATGTTGTTCTTGGAGGCTTTTGATGTGGGCTCTTTGACTTTGTTGTCTTCTTCTGGTTGTATGTTTTGATCTTCTTTGTCACCAAAGTAAGATTCTATAGTCTGAGTTTTTTTATGCTGTTTGCTCATTTTCCCAGCCAATTACTTGGCTTTTGAGCTCTTTGTCAAGGTAGGACTTTGCTTCCAAAGTGGAGAGTGCTCTGTGCAAACTTTCAGGGGTTTTGTGCATCTGTTGTCAGAGATACTTCTGGGCATCTGTAAATTTTCAGTTCTTCTAAAGTGGTATGATCCAAGGAGAGGTGTTTACTCCTCTCCTGGCCTGTTCTCTGGTCTGTGAGTGACCTCAAGCACTTTTTCTGCCTTGGAACTATGAGGTGGATTCCCTCTCCACCATAGCCACAAACTCTGCCATACCAGTGCTCCTCACCCCAGGACTGCCATGTAGGACTAAGATCCAGACCCAAGCAGGGCAAAGCAAGAGAATCCTACCTCAGTTCAAGCAAAGAGATCCCTGCAATCCCCTTCTGATCAGCCATTTGATCCCCCTACCTTCTGTGGGCCCAGAGTTCTGGAAGCAGCTGCTGCTGCCGCTGCTGCTGTCATGGCTGCCACCTCTGCTGGCCCAGGGCTGAGGTCAGACCATGCTCTTCTCTCACCCAGGTCCAATAGAGATTTCCCATTGGCCTTCTACTTTGTTTTTGGCATTTGTGGTTTGGGAAGTCTGGAAACCACCACAGCTGCGAGTGATTCAGTGCCCTGAGGCCTGCTCTAGCCCAGTCTATGTTGGCACAGCCCACACTGGACTGCACTCTGCTCCCAGCCCAGTGTGATAGACCTTTCCTGTTAACCTTCCAGGTTGTCTTGGGCTGCAGATTTGTTTTACTCTTTCACTTTGTAGATTCTGGAGCTCTAGGATTTGCTTAGGGTCATTTTTTATAGGCATTTGGAGGGGTTTGGGGGAAAGTTCAAGCAAGTCTATGCTTTTACTCCACCAAGTTGGCTCCACCCCAAACCATGGTTTTCTCAACAAAACCTGAAACTTTCAACAATCTTGGATGTTAGTTGTCAATGAATACTAAATTTCAGATATCATTATGGGCATTCTAATTCCTTCCGTTAAAAAAAAGGCACATTAAGCTAGAAAATCTGTAAAAACCCATGTATGGGTGTATGGGGTGTTCAGGGAGGACTAGTACCACTGGTTTGAGGGTCTGCAGAGCTGTTTCAACCATCCAGCTAGCAGCTTCTGTGGGAGTGTAAGATCCACCCACAGCCAGCACCCAGAAAGCTGCCAACAGCACAGGTTCTTTTGATCTGCTTAACTAAGGAAAGCAAGGTGAAGGAGTTTGACAAGCTTACCTTAATTGAGCATACAAATATCATTCACTTAGTTCAGGGAAAAAAGCCAGCACCCTGAACTTCAGAGCAAATTACAAAGTAGAAACATCAACAGACAGACCAAATACAGATTCATAGTTAATCAACATCTAGGTTCAGCCAAGGAGCTCAGAACAAGGGCAGGCCCAGAGTCACGTGCGCCACCACTGCTGCGGCAAAGAGATCCAAGGAAGAGGAGGCCAACCCCTGGTTTTTATATCTTTTTCAATGTCAGGGGTGAGTCACACATGTGACTCACCCACGTGACCTAAAATCGTCACAAAGAGGCAACTTAAACCCACGTCTAAGAGCCTCTGCTGTCCCAGACATGTAAACTAGGCCCTCCCTGGAGTTAGTGCTACCTTGGGCCCCATGTTAGTTGCCAATCCACACCCACTAATGTTTTACACCTAATAGTGGTTTGGGCCTGGGGCTTAGCACCTAGTAAGGCTCAATGAAATACACTGAATTACTCAAAGGAAACAAAAGGCCAACTAAGTGCTAAGAGCCCATTTTGCTTACCAACACAAGAGCCCTTTTCAGGGCTGATCCACCTTTGGTGTCCACCTTCACCCAACTCTCACCTGTGGCTCTGAGAAGTTACAGCATGCACAGCAGCCACACCCCAGTAAAACCATCTCAGCAGACTGGCTAACCCAGGTTGAGGGTAACCGAGGAGCCTCTAACCAATTGGTGAGTTAGAGGGGTGTTCACCCCAAGCATGTGAAGACTTCTTTCTCCCCCTCCCAATCTCTCCCCTCCAGCCCCCCACCACATAAGGGGCAGATGAGAACAATTTGTTCCAATGGCCACGAAGGCAGCTGAAGCAGGATCCGTAAAGCACCTAGAGCTTGGTCAGGCATCAAAGACACCAAAGTCATCCACTGCAAACTGGGGCCATCACCAGTCATCTTGACTTTTGTTCTGCCACTGGACTCTGATGACTCTGGAAGAGAGAGTGAAGATGACGACTTTGTACAACTCTGCCTCACTTAAATTCAATTCTCGCACAAATTCAAGATACCACCCCATGATGTCATTAGTCCTCTTCGAAAATGAAGAAGAAATAACAACAACCAAAAGCCATAACAACTTCAAAACTGATTGCATGAAACTCTTGATCTAGGATCTATATCATTATTCTACCCCCCTCTGACCAAGAGCTCTATGCCTTTTCTGATCCTACTTTTTTCCTCCAATGTAGCTTCAAATGAAAGGTAACATGCCACAGTATACAGAGGTGCAGCCTTAAAACCAGGATGATCTGGGTTCATTTCTTGCTTCAAACACATACTCGTCAAACCACACTGGACAGCTTATTTAACTTCTCAGTGTTCTAGGCATATTTCTAAGACTCTAAGTTGCAGAGAAGGTGCCTATAATAGAGGAAGTCTCTCTACCCAAGAGTTCCCTAAATTTATTGAAATCACAAGTCCAACCCCTATCTCTATAGCTCGATTTTTTTTTTTTTTGCTATCTTTTGATGTTCTCAACAGCTTTAGCTATTTCTGAACTTTGGTGGTGGTGGTGGTGGTGGTATTCAGTTGTTTCACAGCTCCATTTGGGATTTTCTTGGCAAAGATACTAGAATAGTTTGCCATTTCCTTCTCCAACTCATTTTACAGATGAGGGAATTCAGGCGAACGGGGTTAAGTGACTTGCCCAGGGTCACCCAGCTAGTAAATATCTGAGATCAGATTTAAAGTCAGATCTTTCTGACTCCGGGCCAGGGGCTCTATCTACTGATTCACTAGCTATTATTTGTTATTCAGTCATTTCAGTCATGTACAACTCTTTATGATCCCATTTGGGGTTTTCTTGGCAGAGATACTGGAATGGTTTGCCATTTCCTTCTCCAGCTCATTTTACAGATAAAGAAACTGAGGCAAAGAGGGTGAATGAGGAAACTGAGGCCAACAGGGTAACATGGCTTGTCATGGGTCACACAGCTACTAAGTGAGGTCAGATGTGAACTCAGGAAGATGAGTCTTCCTGACTCCAGGCCTATCATTATATCTACCCAACTTTAGGGAGTTTATTTTAGATAAGAAGTTATGAACTAATTCTATCAAAATCACTTTGAGCCCTCAGGAAAATTTCTAACTTTTAGACAAAGGTTGGGGCCTCTGTTTAAATTTATATTCATAAGTGTGTGTGTGTGTATGGCTACAAATGCATACATATATATACATATATACATGCACATATACTTACACAGATAGAGGTAGAGATAGATACATACATGCATGCATGCATACATACATGTATACATGTACATGTATGTATATGAGTATGTGTGTGTGTGTATATATATATGTATATGTATATATATATACACCCACACACAGCCTCTGGCCTTGTTGTGGTTGAGGCAAAATTCAGCTTACTGGAAACATTTGGGTAAGAAATCACCAGATTATATTACAGTCTCTGTGAATGGATATGTACCAGACCTTTTCTTGAGAGTTGTATCGGCCTAGGTGTTCTACTGTGCTAAATGCCTATAGAACAAACGAACCTCTTCAATATCTCCCTTCTCTGCTAGAGTTTGTGCTTACCTTTATTCTTCAAGGGTGGACTGGAATGCTCTCTCATGCTTGCCACCACTGGAATTTTCCTATTCCAGCTAGGTCAGTGCTCAGACCTCCTACCTGATATGATTTAGTTTCTTCAAATGGCTTTCAAAGACTTTTCACAGTTAGTGTAAGGCCTTAGGCAACGACCTATGAGTGAGATTGATTGATTAGGCATTTTATCACAGTAAATGAAATACAGTTGAGTAAATGGATCACCCTTCCCTTAATCTGCTTCAGAAGAACAATGAGGAAGGGAATTGCCTGAGACCACTACATCAGAGAAAAGAGAATAGCTCTCTGTTTATCAGATCTTCTCCCATCTGCTGACTTTTTCCCCCCTACTGCTGGCTCAGGTTTCTTTTTGGTTTAGATTCATTAATCTTTTTCTTGCCTTGAGGGAGCTATAATAAAACCAATAAATCATCTCTGGTATCATTATATCACCAACAAATATCGATAAACCTCAATCATCAACAAATCCACATACATCAATTAACGCCAATATCAAGAAACCAATAAATATCTCTTCTGTTCAATGTCAGCCCCCAGCTGGTGAAAAAATTCCTATGATTAGAAAGAAAATTCCCTTCCATTTCTATGTCCTAGAGCAAGCACAATTCCACTGCTTTTATTTATTTATTTATTTTGCAAAGATACACACATACACAGTGAGCATTATCTTAAAGAAACCAATTTGTTTAAGCAGTGAGGTGGTGCAATGGATGAAGTGCTGAACCTGGAGTCAAGATCTGGATTACAATCCAGTCTTAGATACTAGCTATGTGACCTCAGGCAAGTCTTTTCATCTCAGTTTCTTCCCCCTGTAAAGTGGGGATGATAGTGCTTACCTCTCAAGGTTATTGTGAGGATTAACTGAGGTAATATTTATAAAGCACTTAGCCCCGTCCTTGGCACATGGTATCTAGTTCTTTTTCTAAGAATATATGGCCAATATCACAAAGCAAACAGACCTTTTTTTAAAAAAAAGAAAGAAGAAATGGTAAGCTACAGGTTCAGCGAGAAGGCTAGAATGAAGTAAGAGACAGTAGTTTCACCAGCTGTGATTCTCTTCAGACAGGGACAGCTCTGGCTTTCATGGCATAGAGGCGGGTCACCTTTCGTCCTTCAGCTAGAGTCTTTTTCCAGAATCTCATCCCCAAATCTGAGTGGAGAGGGATGGAGCGGAAGTAGCAGCTGTAATAAAAGATGAAAGCATTCATGAAACCAATCAATTTCCCACTGTCTGGTCCTCCCTGTTCCTTGATCCCTCCATGGAGAACTTCGATATCCTCCCTCTGGTTGCCCCACCCCCTCCACTGTTAAAGCTGCTTGGGCATGGATGCAGTAGAAGGGCTGATGTCTCCCCACACTTCCTTGACTTTGGTTTCTCCCTTTTATCATTGTGGCAGCATGCTCTTAGGTACTCAATAACCCCACCTTTGATCACATTTGCATATTTCCAATCTCCCAAGAGATTCCATTCCTGAGGACTTCAGTCCTACCCTATGCTCGTTCCGGCTGCACTGGAACACCTTAGATAAAAGGATGCTATATAATCAATGCCCAGCTAGGTGGCACAGTGGACAGTGCCAGGCCTGGAGTCAAGAAGACATCTTCCTGAGTTCAAATCTGGCCTCAGACACATACTAGCTGTGTGACCCTGGGCAAGTCCTTTAACCCTGTTTGCCTCATTTACCTCATCTGTAAAATGAGCTATAGGAGAAAATGGCAAACCACTCTAGTATCTTGGGGTCATGAAGAGTTAGACACAACTGAAACAACTGAACAATACCAAATATAATCAATAGATGATGTGGAGATGCCTAGATTTTCGCTCTCACCAAGTTTTCCTTGCAGTGAATGTGGGATGTCTATGGATATCTTAAAGGTTCCACAATCGCATGTATTGCTGCTTCAGAGCTCCAGCACAGCATAAATCAACAAAGCGGTTATTGAGCAATGACTAAAGTGAGTTCTAGATTCAGCCAGTAACTGCCAATATGATTAGGCTGGTTCAGTTTACTCCCACTTCCCCATCCCAATGCAGGAATGCCTGGAAGCAGGCCACTATACTCTAGCACCAATTCACACTTAGCCTAGATAAACAGAAAAACATGTTAGGAGAGGAGCTCCATTCCTTTGCAACAAAAATAAACAATCTCTTTCTTCCTAGGCACAGGAGACCTAATCAGGCCTTTTCCAGGACTTAACAAAGTTTTCCTGACATACTATGACTCAAGGGTTATTGATATACAGTTCTGCCTAGTCCATAATTACTTCAAACCCCTCTGGGTTTCTCCTTGGGTTTGGCAACCTTTCCCTCCAAGGGCTACGATATACTTGCTCATTCCCCAGATGCTGAGGTCAGTGAGGACAAAGCAGCAACAAGCACATCAGCTTCAGCGTGAGTCAGACATTCCCTCCTTCAGAATAATCTAATGATAACAATATGTTTTTTTCTGCCACCTGGGAGTTCTCTTGAGCATGGCATGGTGAGGTGAGTTTCATATAAAGAAAAGGAAACCGTGAGGCTTTCAGAGGCATGCAAAAACGCTGCAGGATTCATCACCCTGAAAGCATTACTGAAAACAAGGGCAACCCAGTGCCAAATTGAACAAGAAGGAGGTGAATCTGGTTTTGAGGTTATCTTAACTGGAACTGGAGAGGAAACATGGTATTGTGGACAGAGCATTGGACCTTAGGGTCAAAAGTTCAAGGCAAGGCAAGGTCACTTAAGAGTTGTGGGATCTTAAACAAATCATTTAATTTCTCTGTCTCAGTTTCCCAAAGAGGTCAGATTAGATTGTCTCTGCAGTCCCCAAAAGGGGCTGAGACTCTAGCAGCCTGTAATTCTGTTTGGATCCTGAAGTGTGTTAAATAGCAATGCCAAAATTCACTGAGATCTCATCGATGTGGGATGTTAAACAAACCTTCTAACCATTCTCCCTTCTTTGAGTCTCTCCCTGCTCCAATCCATTCTCCATTCGACTGCAATATTGCTTTTTTCTAAAATGTGGATCTAACAACATTATCCTCCCACTCATGCTCGGTGAACTCCAGTGGTTCCCTCCTATCTCCATGATCAACTATAAACACCTTTGTTTGGCATTTAAAACTTTCCAAAACCTGGTCCCTTCCTACCTGTCCAATTTTCATACGGATTATTCTGCATGCACTTTACATCCTAATAACACAGGCCTACTTGGGGTTCCTGGAACACGACACTCTATCTCCCATCTCTGCCCAGAAGTTCTAAGCTGTCACCTCTCCCAGGATGTGCCGAAATTAGTTCAAACTTGCTCATGAAATGGATTGTTAAATTTCAGAAGCATTTACATATCAGAAATCAGCAAATGCTAACAAATCAGGGCTTGATTTATTGTTTTGCTGATAGTCTAGATTTAAGAAAGTAATAGACAAAATGTTCATGATGTTAAATGTTAAATTTAAGTGTGTCCTGCGAGATTTTTTTCATAGAACTGGCTGTTAAACATTGACCAGCATATCACTGTCTCTGCCTCAGTTTCCCTGACTTCCTTGAGACTCAGCTCATACCCAACCTACTCCAGGAGGACATTCCCAGCCCTCACTGATGGTTTCTTTTCTTAGAGTCTCTTCCAAACACTCTGTATATTTTTTTAACTACCTAGTCATTTAAACTTTGTCCCTCCACTTAGAATTTAAGCTCCTTCAAACAAAACCAATGCAACCAAGATTAGAAGGAAAGCAGAAAGCTAGGGGAAATTTTTTACAGTAAGTGTCTTTGTTAAAAAAAAAAAAAAGCTCATTCCTCAAACATAAAAAATTGAGTCAAACTTATAAGAATACAAATCATTCCTCAATTGATAAACAGTCAAATGATGTGAACAGGCAGTTTTCAGAAAATCAAAGCTATCTATAGTCATATTAAAAATGCTCTAAATCACTATTGATTAGAAAAATACAAATTAAAACATCTCTGAGGTACTACCTCAGACTGGCTAACATTACAGAAAAGGAAAATTACAAATGTTGAAGGATATGTGGGAAAATTGGTACACTAATTCATTATTGGTGGAGTTATGAACTGATCCAACCATTCTGGAGAGTATTTTGGAACTATGCCCAAAGGACTATAAAACTGTGCATATCCTTTGATCCAGCAATGCCACTACCAAGTATGAATCCCTAAAGAGATTAAAAAAAAAAGAGGAGGGGTGAAGGACCTATTTATATAAAATATTTATAGCAGTTCTTTTTGTGATGGCAAAAAAATTAAAAATTCAGGGGATACCCATTAATTGGGGAATGACTGAACAAGTTGTGGTATATGATTGTAAGGGAATGTTGTTGTGCTCAAAGAAATGATGAGCAGGATGTTTTCAGAAAAACCTGGAAAGACTTAGGTGAACTGATGCAAAACGAAGTAAGTAGAACCAAGAAAATATTGTACCCAGTAAGGGCAATATTGTAACAGTGATCAACTGTGAATGACTTAGCTACTCTCGGCAATACAATGATCCAATACAATTCCAAAGGATTCATGATGAAAAATACTCTCCACCTCCAGAGAAAGAACTGATGGAGTCTGAATGCAATTTCACTTTATTTTTGAGGGGTGTTTTTATGCTCTGTGTTTTCTTTCATAACATGATTAATGTAGAAAAGTGCTTTGCATGATCGCACATGCATGACCTACTTTCTCAGAGAGGGGTAGGGAAGAGAGAGAGAAGGAGAATTTGGAACTCAATTTTTTTTTAAATGTTGAAAATTATTTTACATGTAATTGGGAAAAATATTATTCGAAAAGAAAAGAATTTAAACTCCTTGGGGGCAGGTCTGTATTTTTGCCTTTCTTTGTATCCCCAACATTCAACAAAAGCTACATAGTAAGGACTTGGTAAATGCACAATAAAACAAAAATCTTTACATCAAAAGATACAGGATACTTCATCCTGTATGTCCCACTAAGTGAAAGCACTTTCTGGGCAGGGTGGGTTTAATTTTTATTTTGTAGCCTCAGTGTTGAAGCCTTTTCCAAGCCCCCCTAATTCTAATGCTTTCCTTCTTTTATTTCCTGTTTATCTGGTACATAGCTACATTTTTTTTGCCTGATGTCTCCCCCATTGGATTGCAGGCTTCTTGGGGGCAGGGATTATCTTTTGCCTCCTTTTAAATCTCCAGCCTTAGCACAGTGTCTAGCACACAATAGGCACTTAATAAATGTTTATCAAATTGAATTATTAAATTGTTGATCACAGTGTCTTGCACATAGTAGGTACCTAATACATAAATCCTTTTTGGAATCAGCTAAAATCAATTGGCTTTGGTCTAAAACTTTGCTTTCATCAAAATCAATAAGAACATTTTGATTGCCCACTTTTCAAGAACAGGACTACGAAAGGTTTGATTTTCTTTTATTCGTTCAGCACCCTGGAACCCTGGGACCTGAAAAATGAGCTTTCATGTTATCTTGCCCAGAATCAGGCCGCCATGCCATTTCCTGGCCTTTCCAACGGTTGCTGTTCTATACATTGTCTTCCTCTGTAAGAATGGAAGCTGCCTGAGAGCAGCAACTATCTTGCAGTCTTGTTTTTGCATTCCTGGCTACTTAGCACAGTGTTTATTTAACACATGCCTTTTTCCATTGCTTCTTCATCTTTAAGTGAAAAGTCCTAGTGTTACAAAAAGAGTCAAGAGAGTTTATGTAAGCAGATTACTTATCTCAGACAGGGGGAGTATTTGATGCCTTTATGCCCTGTCGAAAGGGAATTGGCTCCAAAGATCTAGGAGATTAGAGGAGCTTTAATGATAATGGAACATAAATCAAAAAGAATTAAAAGAAAACAAGAGTCTGGATCCACCTTGTGTTAATGTTAATTTTTAAGTGCTTTCTCAATGGACCAAGTAAGGGGGAGGACAAACAAATGGTAAAGGATAGAATAAACTCAGTTATTAAAGAGCTACCCCTGTCATGTTGAATAATTTCTCTGACATTTATTGCCTTATAATTAAGATCCCCAAATGATTAAATAACAGCTGATTTTCTTGCTAGACCAGAAAAAGTTATCAGAGATAAGTGATGTCTTCTCTTCTTTGGATTTTGTTTACTCTTTGCTTCCCTGATTACAGTCAAAACATAATCAACACACTGTATTCTAATGGTTGCTCATGCAGGACACTTGGAAATGGGATATTTAGAAGGACAAAATTCTGAATCTATTAGAAAATTACAGGTCAATAAATTACCAAGCACTTCTGAAGCACCTATGATGTACCGGGAGACATACGTGTGCATCAAGAGACAGTGTGGTCTAGTGGATAAAAATCTGGTCTTGAAGTCAGTTCAAGTAACATGCTGCCTAACTACTGCTGCACAACGAGGAGGAATATTCCATAGGAGAACAATAGTAGTTACATTTTAGGTGGGTTAAATAAACACAATTTTGTTTAGGTTTTTTTTAATCGTTTAAAAAAACATGAAATTGTGATTCTTGAGAAAATGGAGGGCAATGGACAAAATCCAAAGCCATATTTGAAATCAGCATCAAAAATACTACATTTTTTCTTCACCAATTTTTATAAGGGTAACAGGTTAAAAAACAAACAACTTTTTTTTTGTTGTTGCCCAGTGGTTTTTATCCAGTTCTAGGTACCTCTAGTAGGCAGAAGCCTACTCCTTAGCTACTCTTCTCTGTCTTTGCTCTTGGCATAAGGATAAGTGATAAGCATCAAGGTCTTGAACCATAGCCATAGAATCTGAGACTACAGTAGGACCTCAAAAGTCCTCTAGCACAACATCTGCCTGAAACATGAATCTCTCCTAGTGTCCTCAACAAATGATCATCTGTCCTTCACTTGAAAACATACAGTTCAAAGAATTCAAATGAAGAAGATCTGGAAAGACTGCCAGACCATTGTATATCCAAGGATAGATATTGCAAAGAAGGAATAATAATCTTTTCTCCTATGTTCATGGAAGGGCATGCAAGGGTAAGATAAGAGACAAAGGAATTTGGGTAAACCCATGGCCTATCACTCAGGGCACCACAATAATCTCAAGGTATAATCCTATATGGGATTCCATAGGCATACTCTGACTTAATTCTATATCCCTGGGAGGATTGGTAGCAACTAATGATTGTCTTAACTACAGATAGAGGCAAACCAGAGGCACTAGAAAATCTACCAGGGTAAGTTAGGAGTAATACTAAGCTCTGTTTCTCCCTTCACCTTTTATCAGCCAAAGGTTGATTGTATATGTCTGGTTTAATTAATATCTCAGTAAGATTCTAGTCTTACCACCAGCGGGAAACTGTGAGGGAGTTCAAGGCTTTCTGGTCTCAAGGGCCGATAGCTTCAGGCACTGACCACATTATTTTGATCATTGTGAGGCAGTCAAAGCTCTCCAGTTAGAGCACTATATACCCTTGGAATCTTTATTTCACTCTCCCCACTGAAGCCAAACTTTTCTTTTGAGTTTTCCTGAGGGAAATAATAAGGGAAACTTGGGTTCCCAACATAGCTTTTCCCAACTAGTGGTCTCTAAGGGTCTTGGTTACTTTTCTAAGACTTGTGTATACTCTGCCAAATTTTTGGGATATAAGATCTGGCACTGTTCTTAACTCTGCGGCTCTGCTCACAACCTAGTTGAACAAAAATGCCTTCTCTCCCTCTCTCTGTCTCTCCCTCTTTTCATCTCTTTCCCTCTCTCTCTCCCCATCTCCTTCTCTCTCTCTCCCTTTCCCTGTCCCTCTGTGACTCTTCCTCTCTCTCCCTCCCTCTCTCCTTCTTCCCTCTCCCTCTGTCTCTCTCTCTCCCCATTCTCTGTCTCTTTCTTTCTGTCTTTGTCTCTCTCTCTCTCTCTCTCTCTCTCTCTCTCTCTCTCTCTCTCTCTCTCTCTCTTTCTCTCCCTCCCTTCCTCTCCCCTCTCATAAATTACATTAAGTAAATTAAGCAAACAGCTTGAGTTTATTCACCCACAAGTTTCATTCTCATTTAAACCACTTACAAATGAAACACTAAAGAACAACACTTCCAAACCTGTCTGCCCCTCAAATAGCCTAGAAAGGAGAATTTAAGCAGGAAGTGAATATAATCAAGTAGGAAATAGAAAGCGACTCACCTCACTTTGGACAAAAAAGGAAGGGAATGAAACTTGGGGTTTGTGTGTCTCATTCACAGCTTTATGGTTTGCCTGTGCAGCACTCCCTCCAGACCTTCTTCCCAACTTCTACTTGCTTCAGCATGTAGGTCCCCAGAGGGCAGCTAACAAAGTTTCCCCTTAGGGTTTTACTGGTAATCCTGA
The DNA here is from genome assembly GCA_028646595.1 of Phalanger gymnotis. Lineage (NCBI taxonomy): Eukaryota > Metazoa > Chordata > Mammalia > Diprotodontia > Phalangeridae > Phalanger > Phalanger gymnotis. The sequence goes on along the minus strand of CM053622.1, from coordinate 398,914,908 downwards.
GGGCTTGTAGGTAGTTTCTAGTATGTTGTTTGTGAGCCCCCATCTGGTGTGTTCCCCAATATAAATTAGACAACCAGAGTAAATTAACTTTTTCAAAAAGGCACTTACTGAGATAGTATAGGAAGGGCACTTGGTACAAAAACATTCCCCACAAATCTGGGGCATACTCTCTCATATCTATAGAACCCAGGGAGAGCACATGCGACAAAGGGCTTACTCACAGCTCCTGCTTGGATGGAAGGCCTTTTTTCCTACTTCCTAGAGTGCTTATTAAGTTCTCCCTAGCATGTATACGGCTGTCTGGGGCCCAGCCCTTCAGGACCCTAAGGTACTGAAGCTTCATTTCTTTTACCTTGACGAAGTCAAATTTCCTGAAACTACATGACCTCCTCATGTCTAATTTTGTCTTCTCTCAGCTCCCAGCTGGATGAAGTCTCTTTGGGCTCTCTCTCTCTCACCTTTGCTGATCTCTGGTTATAGACACAAGGATCTAGCAATTTGATGCTGCTGGTCAAGACACTCCCAAAGTTTAATGGCTTTTCGATTCCAAACCCTTCTAGAGGTACGGCCAATTCTTTCAACTAATCCTAATACTTCCAGTTATCTGATTTCATCCATTCTCTCAAAGCATTTCATTCCTTACAACCAGTTTACACTTTTGATGGATTAATTAAATTCAATTACATTAATTGGCATTGGTTGTGTTTGTCCTTCATTCTCAAAGAAGACCATGACATCAGGGAAATGATGACATGACTTGCAGTTGACTTTGATTTGAGTGAGAGTTGTGCAAGGTCACCAGCTTCACTTTCTCCTCCAGAGCCATCTGGGTCCAGTGGCCAGATATTCAACCAGGACCACTAGAGATGGTCTAGGATGCATTGGGAGACCCTGGCCCTTTCAAGCAAAGGTCTTTTCAGGGTCTCACTTTAAGTGAGGTAATGCCCATTCAGTGAATAGGCCTCTTTAAGTAGCTAATCAAGGGATGGCCCCTTTAAACTCAAAAAAAAATCAAACTGGGAGGGGAAGACCTTCAGGGTTACTGGCCAAAAGAGAAACAGTTACTATTTAGTATTTACATTCACTCTGTGCTAGGAGGGCAGGGACCTCTTGTCCAATCTTGCCATCATATAGTCCTCTGTTCCCACTTGACCTCCCTCATTCTATCACAGCTCCTTAATCTTCCCTCAACAAAAGTCACAGAGGGTGATCTTCCCCAGACCCCTTTCCAGTCAGCATGATTTCTGCTATAGTTGATAGTAATGGCTTCTCCCAAAGTTGCCAGCCAAATGGTTTCACTGACAGACCTATGACCCTCCTCATACTCAAGTTTAATGTATACTATGGATAGTCTCTCCTAGGTCAAATGCAAGGCCCCAAGCATTTGAAGAATTCTGGAAACTCTGCCCAGACAAGAGGACATCATTTCCTAAGCCCTGAGTTTTTATGGCAATGCTCCTGGGAGTGGCAAGGTAGGTTAAATTAAGGGATTTTATAATTTGGTACTTGACTTATTGCTCTTGAGCCTGATTTTTATGTTTCCAATTACTAATCTGGATTCCTGAGGTTTAAGAATTATATGTACACTTATAGGTGTGCATGCGTACATATATTATATTTGGCTTTTTGTTCAATCATTTTTAGGTTGAGTCTGACTCTTCAAGATCCCTTTTGGGGTTTTCTTGGCAAAGATACTGAAGTAGTTTGCCATTTTTTTCTCCAGTTGCTTTTACAGATGAGGAAACTGAGGCAAACAAGGTAAATGACTTGTCCAGAGTCACATAGCTAGTATGTATCTGAGGCTGTATTTGAACTCAGGAAGATAAGTCTTTCTGACTCTAGGCCTGGCATTCTACCAACTGCACCGCCTAGTTTTCCTTCATATAGTGTGTGTGTGTGTGTGTGTGTGTGTGTGTGTGTGTGTGTGAATCTTATATTTAAATAAATTAACTCATTTAATTCTCATTGTTGTTACCCTATGATGTAGATATTAGAACTGTTATTATTTCCACAGTTAGATGGCATAGACATAGAGACTAAGTGAATTGTTCTAGAGCATGCACCTATTAAATGTCTTATGCAAATTCTAGCTCAGGTTTTCCTGACTTCCTGATTTCCAAGACTCTATACAGTATACCACATTGGTATATTATCCTAGAATTCACATTTTTAAATTAAGCTACAAGTAAGGCTTATTTTCTCACAAATCCAATATTTTTAAAATAAAAATGTATTGATAGATCTATTGTTTTATGTCATCTACATTTCCCAATATGCCCCAGCCTATATCTGATTCAGAGGGCCATCTTTTATAATAAAGACTGAAAAAAGAAAAAAAATTCAGCAAAACTAACCAACACATTTTAAAAATTTGACATTACAGGGGACGTTTCACATCCATAGTCCCTCACTTCTACAAAGAAAGGAGGGAGTACCTATTCTTATCTCTTCTTTTGGGGTCAGAATTGGACACCAGAATTTCAAAACATTCAGTTCAAATGATTTTTCTTTCCATTTAAATTGTTGTAGCCATTGTATATATAGTTTTCCTAGTTCGACTTAAATCACTTTGTATCAATTCATATAAATCTTCACTTGCTTCTCAGTATTCATCATATTCAATGTTATTTATAATACAGTAAAATTCCAACTGATGGATATCTACTTTGTATACACATCATTGTAACTACAAAAAGTGTTGCTATGACTACTTTGGTATATATTCAGCCTTTCTTTTCATCACTGACTTCATTGAAATTTATATTTAGCAGTAGGATCTCTGGGGCAAAGGTTTTAATCACTTCTAATCACTTTTTAATCACTTTAATCATATTTTAATCATTTTCTTTCTTTTCCATAACATAGTATAATTTTTTAAAAAAGATAAACTATAAATCTATTATGTACAATTTGCTATTTTTTTTAAATATACAGTAAAGTTATCACGTAGATTTTTTGTCTTTTTTCCCTTCCCCCTCCCACTGCCCTAGAGATGGCTACCATTAGACACAAATAAGTATAAATATATATGTATATATATAAAGTACATATATATACATATATATGTTTGTGTAAAATTATTCTATATGTATTTCTATTTATCATTTTTTCCTCTGGATACAGATAGCACCTTTCTTCATATATCCTTTTGTAACAACAAGGTTACTAACAGCTGCTGTGGAGGTATAAGACCAACAACAGGACCAACAACAAGAGCACACAGAAAGGCCGCTAGCACAGGTTCTTTGATCTGCTTTTCTAAGTAAAGCAACTTTAAGAGGCTAACAATCTCACTTTAATTAAACATATGTATATCATTCACTTAATTCAGGGGGAAAAGTCAGTACCCTGAACTTCAGAGCAAATACAGACAGAAACTACAAGCAGAAATTATAAACAGAGCAAAATAACGCGAATCAACAGACAGGCTCCTATCTGTCTGATCATAGACATTACATACATAGTTACCAGAGACAGAAGCACCAACATCTGGGTTTTCAAACCTGGGAAGCAGAGGAGGAGGGGAGCTCCTACAGCTACCCAGAGTCTTATCTGGCCAAATCACCAACACTTTTCCAATGAGTGTGCCCCCAAAAGTGAAACGCCAACCTCAGAGCACACATATACCCTGTTCAGGGTCCTGAGGGCTTAGTGCCTACTTACCAAAAGGGTGTGGGAAAGATTTTTATTCACTAGCACCACATCATATATGTTGTTTCCAGTCAATGACTCTTGATTCAAACAAAGGCAAGACTCAAAGACACCCAATTGCCTCAGTGCTGAGAACTCCAAAACAAAAGACTACAAAAGGTCCCACTTTACCTGCCTTCAAATAAAGGCAAGACTCATCAAAAGCACTTGATTGCCTTAGCATTCCAAAAGAGAAAATAGTAAAAAAAAAAGTCCCACTCGGCTTAACATTATACCTTTGTAATTAATTCGGGTATTTATAATAGTCTAAATGACTTTTTTGCTCCAAGTTGTTCTTAAAACAATATTGCTGTTACTGTATACAACATTCTCTTGGTTCTGCTCATTTCACTTTTCATTATTTTGTGCAAGTCTATCCATGGTTTTCTAAGGTCATTGAGCTCATCATTTCTTATAGCACAGTAGTATTCCATCACAATCATATACCACAACTTGTTCAGTCATTACCTAATTGAAGGGTGATTTCCAGTTCTTTGCCACTACAAAGAGCTGCTACAATTTTTCTAGCACATATAGGTTCTTTTGCTTTTTCCCTAATCATCTTTGGAAAGAGAGCTAGTAGTAGTATTGCTTGGTCGAAGGATATAGGCAGTTTAATAATTTTTCGGGCATAATTCCAGATTTTTCTCCAAAATGGTTTAAACAGTTCACAATTTCACAAACAGTGAATTGGTGTCCCAGTTTTTCCATATCCTCTTCAACATTCATCGCTTTCTCCTTCAATCACTTTAGCCAATCTGATAAGTATAAAATGATATCTCAAGGTTGTTTTAATTTGCATCTCTCTAATCAATAATGATTTAGAGCATTTTTATATGACTATAAATTATTTTGATTTCTTTATCTAAAAATTGCCTGTTCATATCGTTGGGCTATTTGTCATTTTCTTAATATAACTCCCAATTGCTTTCTGGAAGGGTTGCACCAATTCATAGTTCTACCAGCAGTTCTTTAGTGTGCCTTTCTGCCATATGAATATGCCAAGTAGGTGGTGAAGTAGACAGAGAGCCGAGCTTGGAGACAGGAAGATCTAAATTCAAATCCAGGCTCAGGTGCTATTTATTAGCTGTGTGACCCTGGGCAAGTCACTGAATCTCTGTCTACCCCATTTTATTCAACTGCAATATGGAGATAATATTGCACCTATCGGAGAGGGTTATTGTGAGAATCAAATGAGATAATATTTGTAAAGCCTTTAGGATAGTTCCTGGCACATAGGTGCTTAATAAATGCCTGTTCCTTTTCTTCTTCCTATCTTTTTAAAACTCTTCCATCAAAAAGTATTTGTTAATATCTTCTCACCTGTTGTATATTGAGGAATTGCTTTTGGCCTTATGCATATCTTGAATTGCTTAATACAAAGATTTTTCCCCCAATTGACCACTTCCCTTTTTATCCTAGTTGCATTAAATTTTTCTATAAGCTTTTCAATCTTAGGTATTCAAAATGACTCATTTTGGCTTTTGTGATCTCCTTTCTCATTAATTTACTATTAATAAAGAGAAACTCACTTGGCTGTTAAGCAATGAACAAGCATATATCAAGCGCCTACTATGTGCTAGGCATCAGAGATAAAAAATAAATCCATTCACACCCTCAAAGAGCTTGCATTCTATTGAGAGAGACAACCAAAACATATATAAGTAGATACTGGATATATACAGGATAAATGAATAGTGATTTGAGAAGATGGGGGAGGGGGAATAAAACTAGAAGAATCAAGAAAGGCCTGCCCCTGGAACTGAAAATTGAGACAAGGATTTCAATAAGGCAAAATGAGAATTTAAAGCCTGTTTAAGGAATGAAAGCAGGGGATGATATGTCCTATATTAGGAAGAACAAGCAGGCCAGTTTGGCTGGAGTACTTGTGTAACCAAATGAAAAAGATAAGCTGGTGCCAGGTTGTAAAGGGCTTTAAATGTTAAACAGAAGAGTGTGGAAGAAATGGAAGAAATGAAAAGCCAGGAAAGTTTCTCCAGGAAAAGAGTGACATGGTCAAACCTGTGCTTTGGCAATGTCAATTTGTCGATTAAGTGGATGGTTTGGAGAGGAAGATCAGAGAGTGGATTGAATCCATCTCCAACATACTTCAGAACCAATTGTTAAATTTTCAGTTTGATTATTCACACCTCGAGAATTGGCAGGTTCTACAAATCAGGGATTGATTTATCATTTTGTTGACTGTCTAGACTTAAGAAAGCAATGGGGAAAATGTTAAAAATGCAGATTAAACTTTAAAGTGTTTTGTGGGTATTTCCTTTTTCTGGAGAGCTTTTATCAAACATTTGTTAGTACAACCTGCAAACTGACAGTAATTCCAGTTAAATAGGATTATTGCAATAGTCCAGGAGAGTGGTGGTGGTGGTGTGAGTAGAGGGAAGAGGACAGACATGAGAGCTGACGATGTAAAATTGGTCAGACTTGGCAATGGGTTGGATAAGCGGATGAGTGAGAGTGAAGAGTCTAGGATAACTCCTGGTTTGAAAATAGGATGACCAGAAGAAGAGTGGCTCCCTAGACAGAAATAGGGAAGTTGGGAAGACCAGTGAATTTAAAGGGAAAGATACTGAATTCTGTTTTGGACATTTGAAATCCATATGGAGATGACCAGTAAGCAGTTGAGAGGCATTCAGGAGAGAGATAAGGCCTGGTTATACAGATTTGGGAGTCATGGTAGCTAATGAGAGAAAGAGAACATAGAAGAAGAAGAGGAGAGGGCCCAGACAAAACCCTGGAGTTTCCCCATTCATGGGAGGCAGAACATGTTTGATGACCTTGCAAAGGAAATTGAAAAGGATCAAACCTCCTGGAGAAAACCATAGCAGAGCAATATTATTATTGTTGTTGTATTTCAATTGTTTTCATTTGTGTCCAACTCTTTATGACCCCATTTGGGGTTTTCTTGGCAGAGATATTGAAGCGGTTTGCCACTTCCTTCTCTGGCTCATTTTACAGAAGAGGAAACTGAGGCAAATGGGGTTAAGTGACTCACCCAGGGTCACCCAGGTAGTAAGTGTCTGAAGCCAGAATTGAACTTAGGTCTTCCTGACTGCAGGCATGGCACTCTATCCACTCTATGCCACCTAGCTACTCCAATGGTATTATAGCCTGGTGAAAAGAGATTATCCAAAAGGAATGATTAACAATCTTAAATAACACAAAAAAGTTAAGGAAGGCTGAAGACTGAAAAAAGACCGTTTGATCTAGACCATTTATCTAGTGATAAACAATCACCAGGAACTCTGGAGAGGGCAATTTTAGTCAAGTGGAAGGTGGAAGCTAGATTACAAGTGAATGAAAGGTGGTAAAGTGGAGGAGATGAATGTGGGCAGCTTTTGCAAGGATTTTGGCTGTGAGAGGCAGAAGAATTACAGGATGTTGGCATGAGAAGATGGCAATGTCAGGTAAAAGGGTGGAGTTTTTTTGTTTATTTTCAAAGAAAGAAATGATCTGGGAATGTTTGAAGGTAGCCGAGAAGGATCCAGTTGATAAAGAGACATTGAAAATTACAAAGATCTAGATATAAAAGGTCACATCATTTACAAATTAGAGGAAGAAGAAAGAAAATACCTCTCAGATTTATGGGTTGGAGAAGAATTTATGACCAAACAAAAGATAGGAGATCACAAAACATAAAATGGACAATTTTGATTATATAAAATGTTGAAGGTTTGCAAAAACAAATCCAATGCAACTAAGATTAAAAGGGAAAAACTTAACTGGAGGAAACACTTTGCAACAAGTTTCCCTGATAAAAGTCTCATTTTTAAGATATATGAAAAACTGATTCAAATTTATAGGCATAAAAGCCATTCTCTAATTGATAAAGTCAAAGGATATGAACAAACACTTCTCAAGGGAAGAAATCCAACCTACCTATAGCCAAACGAAAATGCTCTAAATCACAAATTATTAGAGAAATGCAAATTAAAGAAACTCTGAGGTTCCACCTCATACCCATCAGGTTTTCAAAGTTAACCAAAAAAAGGAAAATGACAAATATCAGAGAGCTATGGGAAAATAGGCATATTGATATAGTAGAGTCATTGGTAAATTGGTCCAGCCATTCTGAAAAGCAATTTGGAATTACGCCCAAAAGATACTAAACTGTGTGTGCCTTTTAACTCAGATTTTCATATTTGCTCTGCTGAACTCCATTTATACATTGAAAAGCTAGATGACCTTCCTTTGTTTTTTCTGTTAGCTACCTGGGAGCTTCAAATGTATTGCAAAGGACTGGCTTGGGGATCTCAAATTCTGGGTTTTTAGTCTTATTTACATATCTTACAACTGTCCTATTCCACCCCATAGGAAAAACAACTCTAGTTTAAGAAAGGCAGGGAGAGATAGGTACAGAGGCGGAGACATAGAAAGTCAGAGAAAGAAAGACAGAGGCAGAGGGTCTGATAAGGGGGGTAAAATCAATCTTATAAATGTCTCTGTTCCAAAGAACAGGACAGATCTGTCACCTTGAATCCACATATTCCTAAGAACACAACTAATTGTGCAAGATGCTAAAGACCACAAGGAGGGCCATAAGTACAATGCTACTTCAATGGGTCTGGAATCACCTCAATGTAGATGGTCCCTCCAATGATTCAGATTACAACACTTACATGTGAAGTTTTTCAAGTCTTCATAGAAATTTACTGAAGATATTCTCCCATCGTTTTATTCTCTTGATATTGCCTAGATAACAACGAAGGGTGTGAGCAGACTATTAGGTTACTCCTTCCTATTTGCAATGTTACCAGTCCATCTTTTTTTTTTCTAGACATCTGTCCCCTTTACACCACTTTTCCTGAGCAATTCTCAGCTAGTATTTTTTTATACTCACCTTTCAATTTATTTCCACTTCTGTTATTAATAAGCAAATATTTATTATGAGTCTCCTATATGATACACTCTACCAGGTAATGGGGATACAAAGAAAGAAGTTAAAACAACCCCTGCCTTTCTAAAAATTATTTTGTTTTTAATTTATGGAATAATACCAGCATTTCTATAACATAGTACAATAAAAAAGATAATTGCACATGAAAGTGCAAATCTACTATGTACAATTTGCTATCCTTTTAAATATATAATAAAGTTATCATGTAAATTTCTTTTTTTTCTTCCCTCCTCTGCCCCTGCTTCACCCTAGAGATGGCTACCATTAGACACAAATAGGCACATATATGAAAATTACTCTATATATACTTCTGTTTATCAGTTCTTTCTCTGGATGCAGATAGCTTCTTTCTTCATATGTCCTTTATTTTTAATTTGTATATTTATCATAGAATAGCTTTTTGCTCAGTTGTTCTTAAAACAATATTGCTGTTACTGTATACAATGTTTTCTTGGTTTTACTCACCTCATTCTTCACCATTTCATGCAAGTCTTTCCATGCCTTTCTAAAATCATTGAGCTCATCATTTCTTATACTCCAGTAGTATTCCATCAGAACCACTACAACTTGTACAGCCATTCCCCAATTGATGGGCATCTCTGTAATATCTAGTTCTTTGCCAAGCCTCTGCCTTCAAGGAGGTTGCATTCTACTAAAGGGGTATCGGGGGAGTGGGGGTAGGGAGATACAAGGAACAACGTATACACACATAAGCAATACAAAATATATAAAAAGTAAATAGAATCATAGATTTAGAGCTACATGCAACCTTTGAGATCACGGATTATGAAGATTACAAGAATTACTCATTTTATAGATGAGAAAACCAAGACCAGAGAGATTAAGCAACTTCCCCCATGTCACACAGTCAGTAAGTGTTATAGGTGGGATTCAAACCCAGTTGTTCCTTACACCAATATAGTAGTCTATCCACTATACTGATCTGCCTCTGTAACAGATGAAGGAATGAAAAACATTTATTAAATACCTACTATATGCAAAGCTCAGCACTAAGTACTGGGAATACAAGATTTCAGGTGCAAAGGCCCAGTGGTCCTTAAGGTGTAGCAGCAAAGCAGATGGCAATGTCTCTTCTTTAGTTTCATTTCGATTCTAGTTTAGTTTCATTTCGATTAAAGAAGTCACATCCATCGAAGGATTTGACCATGAGAAGAACTTTGGTGAGAAGTTTGTTTTCTGGACCTTCAAGAGTTATGGATGCTTAGGAAGCAGGGGCTACAACACCTGGAGAGGCAATTATCAAGTCACTACTCCCTTGGACAATGGCTACAGGTACAAAGGCTGTATATAGGATCTGTTTGGGGTGGGAAAAGGGGGAGGGAGGTATTGTTCTTCCCAGGGCTCTTAGATTTACCATATCATAAGTGGTACTCTTCTACATAGCTCTGTTGGAAAGAAGAACTGGAGTAGATCATAGGAGTTGAGGAGGTTGGTGAGCTGAGAAACCGGAGTCTTTAAACAAATGTTGATATCCATGTTGAGGCTCCAAATTATAAGGATGTGATGTAGAGGAAGACTGTGAGTCAGTCTGTGAACTCCTTGAAAAAGGAAGAAGAATGACTAGGGGCAGAGAGAGTAGAGAGTAGACATTTGCACCTCAGATCTCCTTTTCCATGCCCTTTCTGTGACCTGTAACTTTAATTCTTTAGAGACAATGATATTTCATGACTCATAACCATACAACATCACTGGAAATGGTTTGTGTTTTTTTAATGGGCCTTTATTTCAGAGAAAAATTGCAATCATTAAAAAGATTGCATAAGTTTTTAAAGGCAATCCAGCCAATTCTCTGCTTCATATTCAATTCAGGGGCCAGTTTACTGTCAATGGGCAGTGCCTGTCCAAGATGTATGTAATGATGGACCAGTTCTTTTGGTCATCCTGCCAATTGTATATCATAGACTACACAATAGGCATTCTTCATTCATTTGGCTTTTCCAGGGTGTCTAGTTCGAACAAATTCTCCTCTGTGGTTATGGATTTCATTTTAGAGCCTCTCAATGTTCTGGGCCTGTGCAGTCAGCATTACATTAAAATATTATCCACAAAGTGGAGTATTGGGAAGAATTCGCCAGCTCTAAGGAATCCTTCTATTTGTATTCTGTATTGCTCACGTACACTTTATCTATTTGTTCCACAATAGCATGTGGGGAAAAAAAACATTAAGTCATTATTTTTTCTCTAGCTGAAATTGAGCATTTCCTTCAATCATTTAAAACATTACTCTGAAAAGGGGTTCACTGGTTTTACCAGGCTGCCAAGAACTGATGACACAAAAAAAGTTTAAGAACCCCTGGAGAGTAATTAGTGGAGAGTGAAGAAATTAAAAAACGAAGAAGAGAAGTACTAGAAAGAAGGGAAATCTACACAATTGATAAAAAGAACTATAAAGATTTTGTCCTCATCTTATATCAAGAAGATGGCAAGGAAAAATTAGAGCAGTCTGGAGCTATAACCTTATCTAAATTGAGAAATGAGTGGACTCTATGATTCTGCCATTGGATCCTAAGGGATATTTGAAAGTAAGAAAAAGGAAGGACAGACAGAGACACAGAGCAACAGAGACAGACAGAGAGAGATAGACACAGAGACAGAGACAAAGGCAGACAGAAAGAGACATAGAAAGGGAGGGAAAGACAGAGAGATACAGAGACAGACAAACATAGAGAAGCACAGAGACAGACAGACGAGAAAGAAGAAGAGAGGGAGAGAAAAAGGAGGGGGAAAGTCAGAGAAACAGAGAAAAGGAGATGGGGAAAGAGGAAGACAGAAAGAGAAAAAAGGGAAGGGGAAAAGAGAGATGGACAGAAAGACAGGCAGGCAAGGAAAGAGAGAGAGAAGAAAAAGGAGGTAGAGGAGGAGGAGGAGGAGGAGGAGGAGGAGGAGGAGGAGAAGCCCTTCTCTCTGGCTCTGCTCTGCTCTTCGGTAGTTACCAAGCTACCTTAACATCGTACATAACTCCTAGTGAACCTGATTCATTCTTCCCAGGTATTCAAAAAGGGTAGAAACAGGGAAGAATAAAGGACATAGGGAAGAAGGGGCAGGGAAAGAGAAGAAAATATTCCAGCATCTTCTTTGCTTATATCCACTTCTTGGCACATTAAGCTGCAGCTGAAATAAAACAGAAATGAAAGGATGAAGGGGGTATGGGCCAGAAGTGTGAGAAGATAAAGGGGGAGGGGAGGAGAGCTGTTGAACTAGCCTGTAGTTATGCTGAGGAGATGAGACAGAAAAAAGAATATTATAAATAAATTGTATTTGCTCCAGTGTTGGGGAGCAACAAAGGGTTAAGCAATTTGCATTACTGTATTTGTGCATATGCCCAGAGAGGGCTGCCCCCAGCACTGTGCTTGGGTGGTCCGGTACAGTCTCATGCAGCAACCTATTAGTGGTATCTAGCAGTGATTTATGCAGCTGTCAAGTCGCCTTCATCAGTACAAGTGAATTGCAGGCACTGTCAGCCTGCTTAGGCTCCCTCTGAGCCGCTAAAGTAAACGGAGGCCAAAGTAAAAGGAAAACAGCTCAAGGTACCACTCACTCATCTTCTTGGCTCTCTAATGACAAGCTCCCTCTTCTATAGAGGAGGAAAAACCATATAGCTACCCATAGGAGATCATATTTATAGAGACCCAACTGTGATCTCAGCCCGCTGGTGAACATGCACTTTGAGAGGGCTCTGGCAAAAGCAAGTTGAACAGGAAGGGTTGGCAGGGAGCCACTAAAAACTAAAAGAATATTGGTGGCACAGAGTGAAGGGGGGAAGACCAATCAAGCAGCCCACCAATCATAATTGCTACAACACATGGGAATGCATGCTTCAGGTTGTAGGGTGACTGGGGCGTTCAGTTGCCAATGAGACCGATGATAGTGTCAACTTCTAAAATATAAAATCTCCATATGCTCACGTTTCTTCTTTGCTCTTCATTTCCACCTCAGTAAATTCACCATTTGACTTGCTGTTCTTCACATACACAGCTCAATCCAACCAACATTTCTTAAGTAACTACCCTGGCAGAACACTGCACTAGGGGAGATACAAAGTTCAGATAAGTCACAGCTTCTGCTCCAATGGAGTTTAGACTAGGGAGATTTTTTTTAAGCACATACAATGATCATAGAAAACATTATGCGGCAAGGATATAGTGAGGTACGGAACAAATTGCTATATAAGGGCTAAGGAAGAGGTTATTTGTAAACAGAGGCAATCAGAGAAGTCTTCATGGAGTAGATGACACTTGAGTTGGGTTTTATGGGATGGGTGCAGACATTCAGCAGGCAAAGAGAGAGGAGAAAAATGCCAGGGATTGGGAACTGCAAAGGCATGGGAAGAGTAAAGTATAGTAGCTATTTGGAGGTTTAAAGAGGAGTCCTCTTTAGCTGAAGGATAGCTTATGTATATGTAGCTAACATAAAATAAGGATAGAAAAGAAAGTGGCTCTACATTGTAGAGGAACCTCAAATGACAGGCAGAAGAGCCTGATCCTGGATGGATATAGGGTACCACTGAAACTCTTTTAGCAGAACTACACATACACACACACATACACACCATGTCTGAAATTGACAGCCCAGGCGATGGATCAGTATTCTTGGGACAAGTGTATGATTTAAAAGCTGTCTTGAACAATCTTGCCAACCTGTCTCTAACATTCTTATTGATATGCCTACTTATTATTCAGTATGTTTCTCCACCAATATCTTGCAACATGCTCGTTCATAATGATGAATGAATCATGGTTCAGAACCATGCTGCCTATTTTCTTCTTTTGTTGTCTTGATTAATAACGTCCAACCTCTTTTTTCATCATTCTTCGCCTAAGAATATGCTAGGGATGGGAGTGAAGAGTGATTTTTCCCAATGACATCTGCCAAGCTGCTGCTATGGATGTGTCAGGGTTAGGTTATAACTATCCTAAAGGTCTGAAACTCAGCTCAGAAGAGAAAAAGAAGAGTGAGAGGGGCTGGAGTTGGAGAATATTTTATAATGGGCAAAAGATAGGAGTGGTTGTGTTGGAAACAATCACCATGATTGACTATGGGAAGGGTGAGATATGACTCACCTTTTTTCTCTCCATTTAGTTGATCATAGAACCATTGAGATCAAGTCACAGTTCCCATGGGGTCATGCCACAATTCCTTGAGATAGACTTGAAGAAATAGGAGCTATTTACCAAAGAGAAGAGAGCTTAGAGCTACTTTCCATTTAGTAATGAAGGTAAATTTCTACTTTCAGAATGTCAGAACATTCTCCTAGCAGGAAGATACCTGAATGAGAACACCCCAGGTGCTTGAGCAACTCACATTTCTAGGTAGCAATCCTGAATGTCTTTAGTCCCTTCATGAACAATTTATATCACTTCTGTCTCTTCACTTCTTTCCTTATGGTCCTCACCACTCTCCTGCTGGGCAAATCTTCCTCTCTTTTACTTTAAATCCAATAAAACAGTGAGACACTCCTCCAATTCACAATCATCCTTTAAAGGTATTGAAATAGTATTATGCTATTATAATAAAAAGCAGTTCCCTTTAAGCCAGAGAAGTACCAAGTTCATCAGATTGAATTTCTTGATGTACTATAGGCAAGATCAGTCAACTCTGATGGTTTGTCCATTGAGCTCTCAGTATTTTTGTTTTACTTTTAAAGTAAAACAGAACTCATAGCAAACTCCTTAGGTTGGCTTTCTGGGTAATCCAAACATATCCAGCCAGCTCTTCATTCAACTTTACCCTGCTTTGTCCAGTCGACTTCTAAAAGTAAAGCAGATACAGAATTTGTCTTTTTCCTTCTGTTTCTCCCTATCAAAACAGCAATAGCAATAGAAAACAACCAGCACATCTGAGCACTTTCATCTCCCTCAATTTGTAGTTGACCCTGGAGAACAATAAGCAGATTCTCTCTTCCCACGTACTTTCCCCAACCAATCAATAACTCCCAGCCCAACAGCTGAAGCATTCCTATCACACTGACTCCCCTATTGCCTTCTTAATCGCCTCTTTATGCCTCCTCCACCCAGGTCCCTCCATTCTTCTCCTGCTGGCTCCTTCAACTTTCTCAAATGTAAAATCAGAGCCTCCCAAAGCTCAGTGATTCCTTCCTCCCTTATGAAGTAAAATTCACAAAACCCATCTTTCTGTTAATTATGAAACAAATAGTCATTATTTAATCATCACATGGTCTCCAAACAGTTATTTGATTTACCATTTTGTGGTTTTTTTTAACCTCTTCAGTTCTAAAAACAATTATATGTAAATGAGCCAAAAGACATCAATGCCCTGTAGCCTTGGTCATTTTTCTGTCTTCATTTTCTGTCCTCATTTCTCTATTTAGTCCTCATAATGGTCTGTGTCTCTCCACTTTTTATCTGAAAACAGTGTTTCTTTACAGGCAGATTTCATCATTTTTCCTCACACAAAAGTTCTTTTCCTGCCCTTTTTTCACAGTTCATGCATGAAAGACAGAGTACTTTACATCCTTCCCAAGTGGATTTAAATTTTTTTTCTTAACACAACAGCTCGTTTTCTCACCCAAAAGCTCATTTCCACCCTCCTTTTAGCAACCAAACTGCTCACATGCAAAAGGGGCAGTGTATCTTATATGAAAAATGAATAAGGGTTAAGCTGAATGATTTCTGAAGTCCCTCTGAATCATAAATCTATGATTGTATGGAGTGTTAGGGTTGACCTTGGAGTGATTCGTGCTGTGAATTAGAGAGAAGGGAAAGGGAAGGGAATATGAGCATTTATATAGCAACTACTAAGTACCATATGGGCATTTTGGTGGTACAGTGGGTAGGATGCCAGACCCGCAGTCAGGAAGACTCATCTTCCTGAATTCAAATCTGCCCTCAGACACTTACTAGCTGTGTGACCCTGGGCAAGTCACATAACTCTGTTTGCCTCAGTTTCCTCATCTGTAAAATGAGCTGAAAAAGGAAATGGTGAACCACTCTTTGCCAAGAAAACCCCAAATAGGGTCGCAAAGAATCAGACATGACTGAAACAACTGAACAACAACAAAAAAATGTGCTAAACACTATTCTAAGCACTTTATAAATGTTGCCTCATTTGATTCTCACAATAGCCCTCAGAGGTAGGTGCTATTATAATCTCCATTTTGTAGTTGAGGAAACTGAGGCATACAGAGATCAAGGAACTTGCCCAGAGTCACAAAGGTAGTAGATGTCTGAGACCAGATTTAAATTCAGCTCTGCCTAGCCCTCTATCAGCTGGCAACCTAACTGCCTCTGGGGGAGGCTGGTGAGGAGAGGGGCACAGTGATTAGTTAATGATACAAGTATATGCATATTCAGTGAGTGTGAATCAGTGCATGGGGTGGGGAAAGCAATTTGAGGGTGCATTTCAGGCCTTTGGATGTGGCTCTTCAGAGGGACTGAAATCTCCCTTTATTCAATCTTTCATTTGAGAATGTCAAAAGAGGGAGGGAGATGGAGAAATAAGGAAGCCTGTAGAAAATATGCCCCCGGCTGAATTACTGCCAATGAGATTGAATATACAACACATTTAGAGCCTGTCAAATTGTAACAATTAAAAAATTAAGGTAGACTGAGGCACAAAGTTCTTAGCATAATCAATTTATCAGTAAAGCACAAATTCACCAATAAGTAAGACCTAGCTTCCCCCACAAAACTAAGACCCAGTTATTGGGTTAACAGCATTTTTATAGTTTTGGGGAGTACAAAAAATAGGAAGGCTAGCACCACAGATGGAAGAAAATATGATTGGATGGAAATTGGGAATGAGGGCTTACAACAACTCTCTCCTTTCCTCCTGCAACTAAGAAATATTCATTGTTTGAATCCAGCTGCATCTGCAAAGACAGAGATAACAAACCAGACATCTTTGAAGGAGAACTTGGTGGTGCAAAGATACTAGAACAGACTCACTGGTCCACCTGTATCCTTTAAGAGTAACAAATTCCCTTGACATAAAAATAAAACAGTGATTAACAGGAGAACTGGATCTCTAAATTTAATTCATTACAAGTCAGCTAAGTTTCTGAGTTAGGTTCAGAAACAAAGAGTTATGACTTGGGCAGTTACAGGAAAAAATTGATGAATTATAAATAGGACCAATTTTAAAAAGACAAAATCAATCTGATTATTTCAAAATCCAACCGTATCATTTTACGGATGAGGGAACTGAGTCAGATAGATTTTAAGTGCTACCCTTCTCTACCCTTCCCTTCCCTATTCTGTTTCTTCCTTTCCCTTCCCTTTCCTTCCTTTCTCTTCCCTTCTTTTCCCTTGCCTTCCCATTTTTCCCTTCTCTTTCCTGACTTTCCCTTCTCTTCCTATTTTTCCCTTCCCCTCCCTTCCCTTCCACACTACTAAGGTAAATATCTGAAAAAGGTTCGGAACCCAGATCTTCCTGATTCCACATTCGCTCTCTCTCAACATATTGGTATTTAAGTGCCTGCCTGCACAAAGTGATTCCAGAATTTTAGAACTATGCTAATGGGAGTTGCTATATTTTCTTGGCCTAATTTTGAGAATCTTGGAATCTCTTTATGGGGGAAAGAGTGCCTGGAGGAAGGCAGTATAAGGAATCCAAGGGAATACAAGGAATAGGGGTACAAACTGACCCAGAACTTGGAGACTGAGCTAAGAGCCTGCTTGCACACTCCCCATGTCAAACTGGGAGCTGGCCTGTGACAAGGTTCATTAACATCAGTACAGAATTTTGGAGCCCGGGAAGGTGAAGAAATAGTGTTTTAGAATAGTGTATGTGTGTGAGAGTGTGTTTGCAACAGGCAGTACTTTATTCACTTCTTAATAATGTCAGGGGCTTTTCTTTAATGAGCCTCTTTTCTCTCTACACAGCCAACTGGCATGTGGTGCATTGTAAACCAGGACCACCACCCCCTCCTTCAGCAGCGGAAAGCAGGTGTTTCATACTGGACTTGATTTCTAGCCAGAGCTTTTAGAGCTAGGGACTGGGGGTGGGGAAGAGTAGGAATAATTAACTCCTGGTTATTGCAGAAATGTGAGAAGCGTAGAAAAGGTGCATGTGGGAAAGAAACGATAACCCCAAATTACCTGCCGTTCCCCATACTTTCTAAGACTCTAAATTTACCTTCCCCTAAACTCCATAGAGCTCTGTCCTTCAAAATATGGAGCATTTGGGGGGTAGAGGAGGAAATCACATTACTGGAATCAGGTGGTTCTACCAACTGTAATTCTGTAACTTTCTTGGCCTTGCAGGGGCCCTTGGCCCTGTTCTTTAACAGTTCTGTCAAGAAAGGCGAGAAGAGACAATGGTCATTTTCATTGCTTTCCCACCAGTTTGGAAAGGTTAGAAACTGCCAGACTTTTACAATGCTGCAAAATGGTGCCTGGAGATAAACATGCCAACTTGGACTTGAGAACCCCTTATCTCTACATTGCAAAGATCCTTGAGTGTCCATTCAACTGGAAGTTTTAAATACTTCGACAATTCAGTTCTAGAATGGCAAGACTTTTGTTTTCCAAGGGCAAAGAGCCTTTCAGGCACTCTGGCATCCTTCTGTTTTTCTTTTTGTTTCATTTTGTTTTTGGTGTATTTTCTTCGAGGATGCCGAATAGAGAAGAACAGCTGCAGTGGATATAAGAACCGTAGAAGACTATGGTCAACTTCTTTTTTATAATTCCTTTCCCTCTCCTTTCCCGCGCTATCAACCCAACCCTTGCTTCTCCAACCCCTCTCAAAATTATGTAAAAGTGGTGTAGTGAGCTCCTTTCCAAACTCCAAATCTAAAGCATTGATCTCTTCTACTGTCCGGGAAGGTGTCAGGTGCAGTGATGGACTTCAACCAGTTCGGCAGAACTGGTACCTAATTTTAGGCTGAGTTCAGCGAACAGGTTGTTTTGGAGTTTTCTTTGGAAAATGTAAGAAATAAAAACTTCTCACATTTCTCTAGGACTTTTCACATATTATCTCAGTCGATTCTACCAATGACTCTGGGAGGTGGCCAGTACGGGCATTATTACTCCCATTTTTCATGTTGCCATTTAGGGCTATCCTCACCCTGAACTTATATTCTTAGGTTTTGGGGCAGGGGGAACCATATACTCCAGATTCAACACAGGTTTGTGGGTCTAAACTATTAAAACCGTACTTCATAAGTTCCTACTGGTACATTTACCTTTAATAGTCAGATGACACCATTTAGTTCAAAGCCAAAATAAGAGCAGAAGCTACAAAATACACCTGGAGTGCACTCTACTGCAACTATGCACAGCATTAGTGTGATGAGTTGGTGCACACGTAGAAGACACTAACAGAAAGGTGTTCATACAGTACACACATGCACACACACACACTGGGCCATCTCCAGTCGTCCTGATCTATATTTTGCTACTGTACCCAGATGACTCTGCAGGAGAAAGTGAAGCTGGTGACTTTGCACAGCCCTCCCTCACTTAAATCCAATTCACTTGCATGTCATGGCATCATCTTTCTGATGTCATAGTCCTCTTTGAGAACAAAAGACAAACAACAACCACAAGTACAACCTAGATAATTTCCACCTCCAGAAAGGCAACCCCAGAATGTTTTTTTTTTCTTTTCTTATTGCATCAAAGCTTATCTTCTGGAGAAGTTTCTCTGCTGAGATCTCTGGACCTGTTCCTTTTCCAAACTTCAACTCTCAATTCTCTCTTGATTCTCAAAGCTCCTTTAGTCTTGTGCCTTGATTTACTAGGACTGGATACAGGCTCTTACTCCTTACTGGATACAGCATCTGCCACACAATGCAACAGTCAGTAAAGAGTGGGGAGGTTAGAAAAATGGCATCGCCTTCTGCTTCAGATGAAGAGACGCTGTTTTTTGTCTCAGGGGTTGGGTTCTTCCACCATAGCTGGCAGTGCTTTCACTTAGCAAAAATCATGTGCATCAGAGCTGTCTCCCGCCTTACTTCCCTCCTTAAAATAAGGGTTCTTTTAAATATACATATATATCTTTATTTTTATCAAATATTTCCCAATTACATTTTTTAAAGTTTTTAACATTTTTTTTAATTTTGAGTTCCAAATCCTCTTCTTCCTGTCTGCTCCTCCCCCTATCCCTTTGAAAAGGCAAACAATACGATATCAATTATAAATCTGAAGTCATGTAAAACATATTTCTGTATTAGCCATGTTGCAAAACACATACACATATGAAAAATAAATGGAAAATAGTCTGCTTCAATCTGTACTCAGGGTAAAACAAGGCTTCTTGAACTTTGATAACTGCTTTTCAAAATAATTGGTTTCCATCATAAGTTTATGTATTTTATGTGTTTAAAAAATGTTATTCTAAGAAGGAGTTCATGCTAAAGGTAGCTTTCTCAGACTGCCCAAGGAGTCCATGACACAACGTAGCTAAGCATCCCTGCCTTAGAAAGTGGGTCTTGCTTTTCAAAGGCCTAGACTTAGCTACTCATCCTTTCATTTTATCTCTATTTTTTCTAGCCATCCTCTAATTCCTCTATTCCATCTATTGACTGAAGAATTTGTTTGCTAGTCACAAAAGAATAACAAGTAAAGATACTTCTTTATACTCCCATTGAGGTATTAATACATCATTCCCCCTATTACCCGACCTTTTTATTCTATAATTTTAGCAAATAGACTAGAAAGGAATACATTGATCAGAGATCTCCTTATCAATTCCCTACCACGACCACCACCCACCCCACCCCCATACACACAAACTGATGAAAGTAAGTACTTGTCCATGGTCTACCTAGTAGCAACTGTCAAGGAGGGATTCAAACCCAGGTTTCTCCTAAATACAGCTCTTGGAGTCTTTTCATTCTGTCCCAAGAATCATATTCTGGTTTACAGAGCTAAAATTAGGAAAATTTTGAAGGCGAAGGTGTTTAAAGCACTATACATTCACATACATACAGACAGACTTGTGTATGTATGTATATGTGTGTGATCAAGACATCATAGAGCTATTGGAGTCAAGGAAGCCTAACTCTTGCTTCTGACCACTTCCTAATGGGAATCTTCTAGGTCACAGCTTGTGCATTGAGTGGCTACTACAGAAGAAACTGAGTCCCTTTCAGAAAGGTTGATGCCTTGGTGCTTTCCGTAAATGCTAATCATTTTCTGCATCTATGTGGTGTGTGGGTGTGGTTGTGTGTGTGTGTGTGCATGCGTGTGTGCTTGCATGTTTCAGGCATAATTCAAGTTGTTACTTTGTATTTTTCATCAAATCTGACTTCTTGAATCCAATATCTAATATGTGGAAGGCACTGTACAAGGTACTGAGAATAGAAAGATCAAAACAAAATCCTTGCCTACAAATGTATCACACTCTACCAGAAATCAGTAAATGGTAGTAAAACTCAGGCAAAAAAAAAGCTTCATTTGAATGGAGAAAAGAATATGGGTCATGAGTTTAGAGAAGGTGAACAAGGAAATATAGAGAGAAGGTGTGGTGATTATGTTCAACTAGAAATGAGAGTATATGAGTGTCTCACATTTAGGAAAGCCGGTAGGCAATAATCCAAACTTATAAAGCACTCAAGTATTAGGGTAGTTACTTAGAGCAAAAGAGTCTTTGCCACATAAAAAGATCCATTACAGAATTCTATTAGAGAGATCCCCTAGTGCATTTAAAATATGACTCTGTAACCAGACATTGGAGGAGAACTACGTCTGCGGGGAGAACGAAATTCTTAATGTTTGTCTCCTTGAACCCTGGAGAACCATGAGACTGTGATAGAAAGGATAGCCTCATTCCCGTGTTAGGGGAAAGAGGAAAGGTCTTGAGACCAGAGAGAATGGATCTGGAGGGCAAGCACAACAGGATCCCCTAGGAAGCCTGGGACCTCTCACTGCTGTGGGCCAGAAGCAAAACCACTCCTTACTTCCTTCAGTGGGGAGTGGGCAGAAACAAGCTGTGTGTCCCATGGTGCAGCTGCACCCTGGCTACTACCACGGGCAGGGGAGCAAACGACAAAACACTAAAACAAAGACCCTAGCCGAGCTAAGCAGAAATCATGCAAAACTGGTACAGAATGGCCATATGTCTCTGCTGAGAACAGAAATGAGAGTCAGATTTTCCAGTCCTACATTTTGCTCCCATACTTGCTCCCTCTAGGGAGAGAAATGAGCTCTGTTTCCCAGTGCATGTTTCTTTAGACCTTATTTTGCTTTTCTGTTTCATTATTTCTCAAAAATAAAATCATTAACTTTTTCATTGCTGACTTATGTGCTTACCTAAACGAGCTTGAGAGAAAAGCCGTAAGTGATAAACCACACAGAAGAGAGAAGGAAGAGATTTTTTTAATCTATGAGGAAACAGACAGACAGACAGAGACAGACAGACAGACAGAGAGAAAAGCGAGAAAGAGAAAGAGAGACAGAGAGAGAGAGAAAAGCGAGAAAGAGAGAAAGACAGAGGAGAGAGAGAGAGAGAGAGAGAGAGAGAGAGAGAGAGAGAGAGAGAGAGGAAGATGGAGAGGAAGAGAGAGAAAGAAGAAAGAGATAGAAAGAAGAGAGAGAGAAAGAGAGACAGAGAGAGAGAAAAAAGCAAGAAAGAGAAAGAGAGAGAGACAGAGAGAGAAAAGAGAGAGAAAAGCGAGAAAGAGAGAGAGAGAGAGAGAGAGAGAGAAAGAAGAAAGAGAGAGACAGAGAGAGAAAGAGAGACACAGAGAGAGAGAGAGAGAGAGAGAGACAGAGAGAAAAGCGAGAAAGAGAGAGAGAGAGATTTTCTTTTTAATTTTTGTTAACTGCTGGGACCTTCTCATCTAGGGTCTCCAGTTGAACAAAAAAGTGGTATTGATTCATATTTTTGTAGCTTCCCAAGAGAAGAAAAGATAAGATGGGTCCAGATCAGCCTCAGATACGAAAAGAGTCAGCAGTTTTCGGGGTGTAGGGAGTGCGGGGGTGGAACCATGAGTTAAAATGCAGCTAGCATTTCTGAGCCTATCATCTCCAGTATTTCCTCTTCCCATTATTCTTCCTAGGGCATATTTAGAAGGAAAACCATTCTCCAAGAAGCAGAATATTGACTAGAGAAAAATTCATTCGTAAGCAGGGGGAGCTAGGAAAGAATAGTGCCCCTTATTTGAAGGTGGGGGCCAGAAAGAGGAAGGACTACGCCCCTACTCACTAGCCCATTGCCCCCATCATACACACCACTGGTAGAACTCAATTTACAAAGTTAATTTAAATGCCTTTGTACAGGAGAAGATCTTTTTAAAAAGAAGATTTTTTTTAAAAAATGAACATTTCTATACTAAAGAGACTGCCACTGGAGAGCTTTGAAAAAGTAATTGAAGATAGAAATAAGTATACAAATATAAAGATAAAGGTCTTTGATTGGAAAAAAGAAAAACCAGAAGATGGAGAAAGGCAAATTGCAAAAATAAGGGTGCAAGAATGAGTAATTAAGGACCCAGAAGCAGAGAAAGCCTGTCTTAGAGATGCTGGAGTGGAAGAAGTATTATTATAATGAGAGTATGAATAGCAAGAGGCAGAGAGGTTAAACAGTAGATACTTGCAGGAACTGAGTCTGGAGCTTCTGCTTTTGTTGTTGATTTTATGCTTCAAAATGCTATGGTCCTGGCCACTGTTTATTCAGTTCAGAGAGGAATATCATTGGTGGAATGCTCTATTAATCTCAAAGTTGGAGCAGTTAAACAAATAATAACAACTAGGCTTCAGTTCCTTGTTTGTTGTACTTACTGAAAAAAGCTTTATGTTCTCTGTTTCCAATTTAGAAAGTAGGAGAGATGAATGGTTTATATTTTTCTTGCTATGGAAATAATCGCAAACTCACTTGTTTTTTGTATGTGTCCTTTGATTTATTTTTCTCCACAGTGAATAAGGAAGAAATGGTTTCTGATTTCTATATTAGTGGATAAAAAATGAGTAGCCATGAAAGACGCATGAAGAACACTGAAAGAATTTTAAAGATACAGGTCCTAAAATGAGTGACAGGGGGGAAAAGAGAGTCATTGGAAATATGATTAACATCCTCATTACCAAAAGTTTTTATTACATACTTACATTCGTAGGGCCTAGTTAATAAAATAGACCCAGTCCTAGGCTATACTACTTAAACCAGAAGTAAGCTAGGATGTAAGTTTTCTGGAAGCAGGGAATAGGTCTATAGTATAATGGAAAGAATACCTGTGTTGGATTTAGAGTCAGAGTACTTGGGTTCATTCAGATCTTGGTTCTGCCACTGGTTTGTTGGACAACTTTTGACAAGTCACTTAAAATCTCTGGGCCTCGATTTCTTCATCTCCAACATGAAGATCACGGTAGGAATACCATCCCCTCTATAATGGCAAGGCTAGAGTTTTTTTCCCCAAAAGGTGATGGTACCATCCTTAAGACTTAATTGGTCCAGATGACCATAGCCTCAATTTCTGATATAGCTTCCTGGTCATTTGAATGTAAATGCCCATCTCTTCAAGCTTAATATACCCTATGGGACTGGTGGACCACCATAATAAATGTGGAAACAAATGAGATACATAATGGTAATGTAAATTTGAACATCTTCCCATCCATTAATAGGTCCATGTGACCTGCTTAAGCCACATGGAAGCTGAAGTTACATGAAGGGTGGGAGGAACTTGCTGAACAGATGGAAGGGTGGAGCAAGAAAGGTAGAGCAGAAAGGAGGAAGTTAGGGCAGTTAGAGTTGAGGGAGAGAGGAAGCAGCTAGCTGTGAGTTTTTACTTGCGGGAGGGCCTGAGCAGGGGGGAGGTTTGGGAATGGTGATGCCCCCTTCATTGTTATTGTGTATGGACTTCCTTGTTGCTATGATGGATCTGGCTTTCTGGTGTTTGAATAAATGTTTTGGTTCTGTCTTCCATACAGAGAGTCTGTTATATTTTGAGATTCAGAACTATGCTAGCATATTCATAGTTGCTGTAGGTGCTATGAATATATTGTGTTAGCAATACAGATGCTCCCACCTAAAGCAGCGTTATATGATTGCCAAATATGTTTTCCATGCTATTGTTAAGTAAACCTGTTTTGTGAAATGTTATATGGTCTATGAGTGACTTTTAATTCAAATCCTGAGACTAAACCTTAGTGAGGTCTGGCCCAGAAAAAAAGATAATACCTTTCTCTGCTCCCTACCTGATAAGTTTGAGGCCTCAGTGAAATAACATTTATATCAACTGGCTTTATTCTTCATATTCCCCAGTTATTGCATGTTCATCTATTGTCAGACATGGCTAAATGAATGAACAACTATTGTTTGTTAACTGAATGAATGACTGAAAAAAATTTTAAGAAAACAACTTTATTTGTGTACTTGCTTCCCCAATTAGATTTTAACCTTGTTAAGCTTAGGAACTGTGTGATTCCTAATCTCTGTGTCTCCTGTGGAGAGCACAGTGCCTTGAAAATGTGAGGGGACACCAGTAATAATTCACCTGTGTGGGACATGTCCACTCCAGATTCTGAGAAAAAGCAATTGTTGAGCTAAATCTGCCTTGCCAGTTCACTTTTCTGGGGCATCCATCTGAATTTAGGTTCTAAAAGAGGAGGTTATTGAGCTAAGTCCATCTCGGGACTCTATTTCAAAACAGCAGTTTTTCATTAGCACATGACAAGCTATAGAATTTTGGAGCCAATGAAGAACTGAGGTTCCTTCAGTGATATGCACGTGAAAAATTGGATGACTTTTTTTTTCTTTTTAGATGATATTTTATTTTTTTTCCAATTACACATAAAGACAGTTTTTAACATTCACTTTTTAAAATTTTTGAGTATTGGAAAACTTTTTTAGGATAATAACTGAGGAAATTCAAATATCAGAACTGTTTTAAGATTGTAGGCCAACTGAAATTTACCTGATTATAGATGGAAGATGAAAATTTGCTTACTAACCATAAGCTAAGGTGGGGTCATTCCTAGAGACAACTTAGCAGGTGAAAAAAGAAAGGTTAAGAAAAGAGGAGACAAACAAAAATACCAATTTCAGAACTGTTCTAAATAGAAACTTTAATATTCTGTCTGCACCATCACTTGTTGCCAGGTAGATTGGTTGATCAATTAGAGTGTATAGTGTGCTTGATGGAGAAGGAGGAGGGGGGGAGGAAAAAGAGGAGGAAGAAGAGGAGGAGCAGGAGAAGGAGAAGGAGGAGGAGAAGGAAAAGAAAAAGGAGGAGGAAGAGGGGGAAGGGAGGAGAGGAGGAGAAGGAGAATGAGGGGATGGAAGAGAAGGAAGAAGAGACTTATAAGTGAGGAGAAATGATATTTTGCTCTTTTTTTATGATTTGCTTCTGAAAAGAGAAGAAAAGATGACAAAAGCTATTTCTCCATATTGCTGGCCATCACTTCTGATAAGCGAGGGAGAAGAAGAATGTTGCACAGCAGTAGAGTTGGAGAAGTTTTTGCCAACTTTAGGATGAAAGTTACAGCCTTTCTCTAAAAGACCATAACACTATTCCAACTGAAGACATTAGCTAAGTCTAAAGCCAGAAATAATAAAAACTACAGTTACTGTTCAAGAGAAATTCCAGCTGGCAGAGGAAGAGCTTAAAAGCAGATAATCAGAGAAGCTACCCAGTAAATCATCTAACCCACCCGAGATGTTATCCTCATTGGTGACCATCCTTGCACTGGCTACTACACTGTCTTGTCTTTCCCATCTTGATTCCTTTGGGAATCAGTTTATAGTTCCCTCTATACTTTAAACCCTTCCCTCTTTAACCTATCTCAGATGGGAAACTGCCAAACCCCAACCCTGGATTATCTCTGTTATTGATTGATTATATTTACTTCTATTCACATGATGCTGAATGGAGTTGGAGGAAATCATAAAACCTGCTGACTGGGAAAACTATAAATTTATGTTACATAATCTCAATGGGGCCCTCACTGCAGCAAGATCATCCTTTTTTTTAAGCAGGGCAATTGGGGTTAAGTGACTTGCCCAAGGTCACACAGCTAGTTAGTGTGTCAAGTTGTCTGAGGCCGAATTTGAACTCAGGTCCTCCTGACTCCAGGGCCAGTGCTCTACTTACTGAGCCACCTAGCTGCCCTTAAGACCATCCTTTTATACCTCCCTAATTGATTCATTATCCCACTCACCACAGTAGCTTTTTCAAACTTTTTTATCCCTTCTCAAACATTCCACGGTTTTCCCTCCTCTCATCCTTTCAGTTGAGAGCCTTGCCTCATAGTTCACTGAAAAAAATTGCAGTCCTTCATACACTCATTCACTCCGTCTTCTCCCTTCCTCATCTCACATCCGTCAGAGGCCTTCCCCCACTATCTGTTCCTTTAACCCTATGTCACATGAAGAAGTGCCTTACTAAGGCAAACCTCTTAACACACATAAGTGATTGCATTAAGTTCCATCTTCTGCAGCAGATTGCCTCTTCTATTGCGCTCAGTCTCTCACTAATCGTTACTCTCTCCTTGTCTACTAATTGCTTCCCGGCTGCCTGAAAACATACTCACATCTCCCCCATTCTCAAAAAAAATCTCACTTGAATCAGCTATCCCCACTGGTTCTCATGCTATGTCTCTCCGCTCTTTTACAGCTAAACTTAAAAAGGCTGTTTACAGTCAGTGCCCTCTACTTCCTTTCCTCTCACTCTTCTAAATTTCCTGCCTCCTGGCTACCCATCTCATCATTCAATTAAAGTTCCTCTTCCCAAAGTTACTAATGATCTCTGAATTGCCAAAGCTGATGGCCTTTTCTCACTTCTCAGCCTTCTTGACCTCTCTGCAGTGTTTGACACTGTCAATCATTCTTTTTTCCTTGAAACCCTCTTCTGTCTAGGTTTTCATGACACTGCTCTCGCCTATTCTCTTCCTACCTGTCTGACCGTTCCTTTTCAGTTTCTTTTGCTGTGTCTCCATCCAGGTCATCCTTATCAACCATGGGTAAAACCCA
>CM053622.1:398850281-398886915 GCA_028646595.1 Phalanger gymnotis | reverse complement strand
TCTAACACTGCCACCATCCTGATGTAAGACCCTTAACACCTATTGCACCTAGACTATTGCAATAGCCTTCTGGTTCTTCCCCCCTCCTGAGTACCTACTCCAGTCCATCCTCAGATGCCAAAGTAATCTTCTAAAGTACAGATCTGACCATATCACTCTCATACTCAGTAAACTACAGTGGCTCCCTATTACTTCTAGGATCAGATATAAAGTCTTCTCTTTGACTTTTGAAGTCCTTCTCAACCTACTTTCTACTTTTTCAGTCTTCTTACATTTCTTACATTACATCCCCTGCCACCTACAACAAGAAACTTTCTCACCTCCGTGCATTTTCACTGGCTGTTCCTGATGCCCAAAATGTTTTCTTTCCTTATCTCTGCCTCCTAACTTCTCTATCTTCCTTTAGGTTCCAGCCAAAATCGTTCCTTTTGCAAGTAGCCTTTCCTGATACTCATCAATATTAGTGCATTCTCTCTGAGATTACCTCCAATTTACCCAGAATATATTTTATTTGCATATTGCATGTTGTTCACCCCTCTCCCCTCAGCTTAGAATCCTAGAGCTCCTGGAGATGCTGAAGGGCAAGAGTCATTTTTGCCTTTCTTTTTATCTCTGGTGCTTCTCACAGTGACTGGTTCATAGTAAGCACTTAGTCAGTACTTGGTGATTTTGTGTATTAGTCAAGCACATCACAGATTAGCTCAGCATAATAATGCAAGCATCTGTCCAAAAGAAGCTCTACTCATCAGAGAATTTTTGTGGATAGTTCTAAGAAAGAAAGAGTATGGTAAAGCTCATCATTCCAGAGCTGTGTTATGCTGGCCATGTATGTTCCCCATACATATGCTTTATTACCCTGAAATTTTAGGTGTGTTCCCCTTCCACACAGACATTATTTGCATTGGTTGGAAGAGAATAATTGGGGTTTATGAGCGTAAGGCTATGGAATTATGTGTTTACTTTGCATTTTCAGTAACAATTTTAGCTGTTAGTTATTAGTGGCTGATTCGTTAATTGGGGTGAGGGGCTTCCCAGTGGGGGCTTATGAGCAAGTCACTCCCTGGGTCACTTTCTAGAAAGGAAGGGCTTTCCTTTTCTAACTCTTGAAATTACTTTGGGTTTATTTATTTGCATAACTGCTAATGATCACACAGTGCTAAATTGCAAAGCTAAGACTCAAAGCTAGAACTTATAACTGGTATGCGTTGTACTCTGCCTAACCCAAACCAGCTAACTTTTCAATTCATTTGTAACCCTGATAAAAGGTTTGATGAGGGCAGAGGTAGAGACAATTACATAAATTAAGATCCTTAGATTAGCTTTATTTCTATCCCTTCTATCTCTCTCTGTCCAACACCACCAAGGATTGCGTTTGTTTGCAAAATTCTCATTACTGAATTACCAGGGACATCTCTAAAGTTTATGGACACCGGCAGAGAGAGAAAATAGGCCAGACATTACACATTCTCTTTTTGGTCATGCACTTTCTCCTCTGAAGTCAATGTTCCTCATAAAACAAAATGAAACCTCGTAAAAATAATTCCCTGCACTTACTCAAAAGCAGCATCACTTTAACACCAAAAAACAAAATGTGCTTGCCTTTTAGAACCTTGTTCAAAAATTCATGGAAGATCTAATGTATTTATAATATAAGTCACTTCATTCAACTGCATATGCATTATTAAAGAGGGACCTTTAACGAAAAACGTAAGGCACATTGTCTGTGGAGGTTTGTGGAGGGCAGGGTTAACTCTCTATGGATCCAAATGCTTCCCCTTAGACAAGGAAGAAGGGCAGCTAGGTGGCATGGATAGATATAGTTCTGGGCCTGGAGTCAGGAAGATTCAACTTCCTGAGTTCAAATCCAGCCTCTGACACTTCCTAGCTGTGTGACCCTGGGCAAGTCACTTAACACTGTTTACCTCGGTTTCTTCATCTGTAAAATGAGCTGGAGAAGGAAGTGGCAAACCACTCCAGTATCTTTGCCAAGAAAACCCCAAAATGAAGTCACAAAGAGTCAGATGTGACTGAAAAATGACTGAACAGCCAAAGAAAAGGAAGAACTAAAAACCAGGTTAGTGATCTAAAGCCACAAGAATTGGTTAGATCCCACAGTAAAGTGGACTGGTGGGAGGAGAGGATGATTCTCCAGCAACAACAAGCACCTTTTGTTTGCAGGGTAATAAGCCAATAGTCTGGATTACTCCATAAAACCCCCAGGGAGGTGGGGTTTACCAGCAAGGAAAGGAGAATAGTCTAGACCAGGGCTGTCCAACCTTAGGTTTTTATTGAAACAATAAACAATATATTTTAATTTGCCATTTTAGTGAGAGCTCTGAGGTAGTTCAGCTTAGTTTACTAAAGCATTTATGTAAATTTCTATGCTTGTAGGCAGGCCGCATGAGGCCTGCAGGCTGCATTTTGGACAGCCCTGGTCTAGACTGTTTATGGACTTAAGTATGTATTGCCTTTTTTGAGAGGCAAGATGGCATGATGGATACAGTGCTGGATTGAGTTCAAATCCTGCCCTCAACACAAGCTAGCTATGTGACCATGGGCAAGGCACCTAAAATCTGATAGCCTCAGTTTCTCCAATTTTCAAATGGAAAATATTACAAAAATATTATTTAAAATATAAAATAAATATACTTAAAATAAAATTTTTAAACTATAAGTATAATTTAAAAATAAAGATAGTATTTAAAAAATCTGTTTGAAAAAAATAAATGTTCACAGAGTTTCTGTGATGGAACTTTGCAAACCCGAAAGTGTTATATAGACATGCAATGAAAATTATTTTGTCAGGTTAAATAAAGCCTTCCTACATGCAGTGATTTGTTAGACCAAGTGCTTACATGGGAGGTGACAGAACTTTTAACTTTTCTAAAGGTAGAAGGTAAATTCTGATGTTCCTATGGGAAACCTTGTTTGGGAAACCATGAGCCAAGAAGAGAAATTTTTCAGAAGCATCATCCAGCCTCTTCTCTATGTCAGTGTCATTTTTGCATTATGTGATAAGCTCCAAGCATGCAGATGTATGTCATATGGGCATGTAACACAAGGCACAGTGCTCCTGACCTATGCCTTTTCACATTCTCTCATACCAAAATACAGATAGCACTGCTTACTTCTCCATGTAATCTAAATGCTCCAGTGGTCTTGTCTCTAACCCTACTGTAGCTCTCTGTAGCTCCATAGGCCTCGTACCTATGACAGTCTGATTTCAAGGTCCATATTCAGTTTTCCCCTGCACTTCAAAAAGTCCTGGGTTGTCAATGGAGTAAATAGCTACTGAATTTTCGAACATTTATTTTCAATTTGCCTCTTCACTATTGATTTCCTCATTCGATTTATTTTATCTGTTAAGCTTTAGTATTGCCTCAAAACATCATTACTTCGCCGGATGGTCTATGGATTTTAATGGTGTGAGGAAGAGGAAATCGAGGATAAAGGCCAAGTAATTCAAGACTATTTAATTTATCTTCATTTTCCAAGCTTTGAAATATGGCACAAAAGCATGGAAAAGACCTTAGTGACTACCTGCCTTACAGGATAATTTTAAGGCTCACACTTTGTAGACCTTAAAGCACTAAATTGTTATTGATTTCTTCTCCAACTTTTTCATGCTACAAATGTGAAAAATTAACCTCAGAAAACCTACCTACACAGTTTAACAAATCTCATGTAGCCAATTGGTGATAGCAAGAGTCAGGCTCAAAATTCTTGTTTCCTGACTCCAAGTCCAATGTTCTTCCCAAACATATAAGATATTTTGGAATTATACCCTCTCCAGGCTGCTCTCCTCTCTCTCCAGACTTTCTTTACATATCCCTGTGGATAGGCCACCTGCCTTGTCAGCTTAGTTTCATGTGTTGTCTTCCTCTATTAGAATGTAAGCTCCTTAAAGGCAAGAATTGTCCTTCCTCCTGCTTGCATTTGAATTCCCAGTGTACATAGTACCTGGTATATACAGGGCATTCCTAAAGTCTGGACACACAAGAAAATTGACGGCAATGTGGAGTTATTGCATTGAGTTCACATGAATCTTGCAAAGCATATCAACTTTTGCATCACAAATGATGGAAATCATATTGAACAAGTTATTTGTTGATATTCCAATTAAATAAAATGTGGTTGAAAATTTCATTCATTTCATTTCTTGAAAATATGCATTTTTGCCTGTGTGTCCAGACTTTAGGAACACCCTGTAGTAGGGGCTGATAAACTCTTGTATGCTTTCTTTCTTAGGTTTGTAGCAATTTACTTTTCCTAAAGGTGTCTGCAACAGATTGCTAACTCCCTGAGGAAAAAGATTATCACCTTTGTATCCTCCTCAGTGGCTAATACAATGCCCAGCTAAGTGTTTTGCACATAGTTGATGCTCAGTAAATGTCTAGGTGAGTTGAGTAGTTATTCCCTAAATTTGATATGAGCCTTTTTATACTCTTTTTGATCCTGGATTCTTAAATTCACTGCCCTTCTTATACTGATTCTACTATCTCTCTTTTCAGCATTTCCTTCCTAGAGACATAAAATTTTCAGAAATATTGATGTAATAAGAGGGAAAGGATGCTGATCTTATTGAAATATTGGTAGAAGTTGTGATACTTTTTTTGTTTCTGAAGCTCCTCTTTAAGAGAGAGACAGACAGAGAGAGAGAGACGGAGTGATGGGATGACAGAGGGAGGGAGGGAGGGAGAGAAGGAGGAAGAGAGAGAGAGACATACAGACAGACAGAGACAGAGGAGAGAGGGAGGGAGGGATGGGAAGGGATGGGAAGACGGGGGGGGGGGGGGGGGGGGGGGGGGGGGGGGGGGGGGGGGGGGGGGGGGGGGGGGGGGGGGGGGGGGGGTGCAGAGAGAGAGAGAGAGAATGTTCTTAATATAGGCTCACAGGTAAGCCTAGGACTATTTGTTCAAAAAATTCCCCTTTTCCCATCCTCCTTGCAGGATCCAATCCTATATAGTAAATACTCAATGTTTTTTTTTTAAATGCTTGCATTTGCCTGAAGACAAAACACATTGTGTAAGCGCTGACTACAAATAAACAAGATTAAACATAAAGGATGCCATTTTGCCAGGCAGCAGTGAGTCACAGGCGGGAAGACAGAGGAAGAGATAAAATCACCCAGTTCTTGTAAGGCAGCAAATTCTCCAGGCAAGTCACTCCTTAAACAGGCCAATGAACCAGACAAAGCTTCAACTGAGCGTGATTCTATTCAGTTTAGGGAAGCAGCACCTTTGTCTTTAAATCTGCTGGCCACTGGCATTGACACATATCCAAACAACCCAGTTTCCTATCTGGTGGCCCAAAAGTTCCCATTATCACTACTCTGTGTCCCTGTGTCCTCCTCCTTGCTCCTTCAGTCCTTCTTTCCATCTGAGAAAAATTACACTCCTCATCAGACTTTTTGCCAATAAATGGCCACGTCTCCATCAATCAAACTGTGGATGTGTCGCTCTAATCTCTCTGGCTTCAGTTTCCTCATCTGTTAAATTAGGGAGTTCGATTAAAAGGTGTCTCATTTCCAGTTCTAGTGATATGTGGTTCCATGACTCTATGACATTAGTTTAGGAGTATAAAAATATATTATATAAAATTTGGTTTGCTCATAAAATAGTTGGCAGCTAGGGGCCTCAGTGAATACCGTTTTGAGCCTGGAGTCAGGAAGACCTGAATTTGAATCTGGCCTTACTCTATAGATGTGTGACCCTGAGCAAGTCACTAATCTCTGTTTTCCTTAATCTACTGGAGAAGGAAATAGCAAACTCCTCCATTATCTTTGCCAAGAAAACCCCATATGGGATCATGAAGAGGCAGGTACAACTGAATGACTCTGGAAGAGAGAGTGAGGGTCATGACTTTGCCTTACTTAAATCCAATTCATACTCAAGTCAAGACATCACCCTGTGATGTCACTGGTCCTCTTCAAAAACAAAGGATGAACATTGGATGAATGAATGAAAAAAGCATTTATTCAGCACTTAGTATGTGGTAAGCACCATGTACACCAGGCCTGCACAATCTGTGGCCTGCCAAAGGATTTTGAGAGGCCCATGAAAAACATTTTTTTGTAAGCCACCCAAAATCTTTTGGTGAGCCACAGATTGTGCGTGCCTGCCATATATAAATAGAAAAATAAGATTTTCTAATGGGGGAGACGACAATATGGAAGGTTTTAGCTGAGAGTCAGTTGGAAAGGTCTCATTGTCCTTAGGGAGCAGCAGCATAAAGCACATGGTAATGCCTCTTCCTTAATATTATGCCAGGCATGTCAAGAAAGCCAGAATAGGTAGGAGGAGAACCAGGAGAGAGGAGTGTTCTGAAAACCTAGAGAGGACAGAGTATTGAGAAGAGGGTAATCAATAGTGTCAAACGCTGCAGAGAGGTTGAGGAGAACGAGGACTGAGAAAAGGCCAGACCTATAGTTTATTTAAAAAGTACTTTAGTTGTAATAGTCTGGTTTTAAAACTAACAATGCCTTCTCATCTCATGCAAACCATGTTTGTGTCCTCCCTAACAACCTTGACAAGGACACCACTTAACACACTAAGGCCTTCCTCTAGATTTCCTGACACAGCTATCCTTCTACCCGCAATGAGTGGACTTTCTGCTTTTCAACGCTTACTTAAAAGATAACTGGGACTGGCCCCACTCCTATCACCACATTTTTGTGGTTTTCACCTTCCTGTACCATTCTCAAACAACTGGTTTTGTTGAATGCTGGAATGGGCCCATGAAATAACAGCTTCATCACCATGACTGAATTATAGGGACTAGGTGTCCCATTTTCCAGGTCTGTATCCTGTATTAACTAATACCTGCCCCCTCTCTCTTCCCAAGAAGAGAGGGATCTCTTCAATCAATAATTTCTAGATTCCAGCCTCTAGAGAGATTTACTTAATAAGAAGGAGCATTTACATAGCACTTAAGGTTTGAAAGGTGGTTTGCAAACATCATCTCATTTTATCTTTACAATAACCCTGGGAAGTATGTGTAATTATTATTGCAATTTTACAGATAAGGGAACAAACCCCCTTCCAGGCCCTCAGTCTTTATGAACTCCCTCTCCGACCCTTACAGAGAATATGGTTCTAAAGAAGAGGTTTACCAAACTTATTTGGCCTACCACCCCCTTAAAAAATTTATTCAGTGCCCCCCTGGAGATCTACTTTCTTTAACCCTTTAACAGTTTTTTTAATTTGCATCATTTCAAAAAATATATATAAAATACTTTTTTTTTGAAGAACGATGCATCTTAAATTTAATCATTTATTGTAAATTTGTGGGGGGGTTTCCTGAATTGCAAGTTTGATGATGCAATATTGTGTCATGTAACTGTATAGTATTATATCGTAAATAAGTCATTATATACACATATTTCTGTCAATACATGCTGGACTTCTCAACAATACATGACAAGCTCACCTGCCAACATTTGCTTGTTAAGACCTGTTGGGGTACTTGACCACTGATCAGTTATAACTTGCATTTTGTAAGTTTTTTGGAAAATAATGTAATCCCTATGACTTTAACTCTGTTACATAACAGATGAAATATGTACAAACGGTTTTTCAAAATTTTCTTCTCTTCTCTTCTCTTCTTTCCTTAAGCTTCTCACCCCCTTAATATCTGAGGCTACTACCCTCCCCAACCCCCCACTCCCCTCCTTGATTGGTCTAGGGCCCCCCCCCAGGGGGCAGTATTGCCCACTTTGGGAACCTGTGAAGGAACTTGTCTATTCTTCCTGTAATGTAACACTTCATCGCTGTTTGGCCCCTTCCAGTGGCCCAAATGTAAATACCTTTCTGGGTTTCTGTTTACATCATGTTTCTATTTCCAAGTTTTTATTAAGCTTGAGCCTTTCTTCAGTAATGCTTGAAAGAGTGCTATTCCATTAAAACTCCATTTTCCCCCTTGTCTTGAAGAACAAGTTATCCTTGGCTCTAAGACTTCATCTTTTGCCTTTTGGATATCATAGTACAAGATATTCTCTCTTTTATAGTACTTATTGTCAAGTGTTGTGTGATATTGACTTTGTTTCTTTGCCACGTGAACTCCTTCCTTGAGGTTGAGTGTGGTACTTATTTTCTTTGATCTGGAAGTTCTTCATTTTGACTATGATATGCCTGGAAGTTAATCTTTTAGGGTTTCTTTCAGGAGATAACTGGCATATTCCCTCTTTTTTATTTTCATTTTGCCTTCTGATTCTAAAGATAGGGGCAGTTTCTATTTCTGTTTTCTTATATTTCCAGGGCTTTTTGTTTGTTTTGTATGCTTTTTGGGATATTTAATGATTCTTAAATGAGCTCTCTGCAATCAGTTTTTCAGGTCAGGTATTTCTGATAGTTTTAATACTTTAAATTTTTTTTATTTTTTTCAATCTTGTGGTATTGCTCTAATATTTCTATTTTTTTTCATGGAATAATTGAGTTCTGCTTGCTCCATCCTAGTATCTAGGGAATGTGTCATTTGGGTAAGATTGTTCACCTTCTGTTCTAAACCATCGAGTCTCCTTCCATTT
This sequence comes from Phalanger gymnotis, assembly GCA_028646595.1. Taxonomy (NCBI): domain Eukaryota; kingdom Metazoa; phylum Chordata; class Mammalia; order Diprotodontia; family Phalangeridae; genus Phalanger; species Phalanger gymnotis. The sequence continues at coordinate 398,878,391 of CM053622.1, read as the reverse complement.
TTTCCTCCAAAACTTTAATTTCACCTTATAGCTGTTGTTTCATTTCTTCCAGGTGCTTTTATAGCCAAGAGTAAAAAGTAACATTGATCACCAGCTCAAGCCATTTTTCTTGAGGCTCTGTGTTTTCTTTTTGTTATTATGTTACTGTCTTCTTCTGGGTTTACCTGTTGAGCCTCTCTCGAACCATGTTTATGTTTCCTGCTATAAGACTTTGTGCAAGGGCAAGAACCTGCCTTCTCCATGATCTTGAAGGGAGAGTGTGGTTTCCTGGGTTCCTAACACTGGCTTCCACCTTCCCTGAGTCATCTGTACTCAGAACACTAACAGGTTTCTGTCCCTGACCTCCACTCCCTAGATTATCCTAGGTCAGAAAACTATAGTTATTAGGCTTCCTGACTCTTCCTAAATCCAAGATAAATGGTGTTCAAATTTCCCTGGAATATTCTAGATCATATCACGGCATCTGTGGTCACAGTGCTATGGGATTCTGAATCTCCAACCCTAAACTTTCCCCTTAGATCATCCTAGGCTTCCTACCTATCTCTAACCCTTTGGAATAAAGGGCTATAGTTCTTAGTTGCTCCTGGACGGTCCTTCCCCAGCGCTGGCAGACTTCTAGCCTGTTTACCTTAGCTCATTCTGGCTTTCCTGGCATGAACCCTCTCCTAGCGCCCAAAAGTTTCTGGCTGTCTTTTCATGTAGTCCTGAGGTAATTGAAAGAAATCACTATTGTTTTGCTTTGTATTTCTTGATCATTTTTTTCAATCTGGTGCCATTTTAAGATCTTTGCTGAAGCACATATTAGAGTTAGACTCCTCCGTGACGTTTCCCATTGCCGTAGCCTGAAGGCAATGTACATATTTTTCACCCTAGATAGCATCTACATATCCCTCCTCATCTCTATCTCCTGGTTTCCTTAAAGGCCCAGATAAGTGCTTCCCCACACACAGCTTCTTTAAGTAACCTTTCCTGATCCCCTTTACATTTACATTCCCTTTGTGGATTATTTCAAATTAATCCTATTTGTACAGAGCTGTCCACATATTGTCTCCCACATTAGACTCTGAGCTTCTTAAGTGCGAGGACTCTTGGTTATTTTGTTTTGCTTCATTGCCATTCCTTGATCCCTAGCACTTAGTTAATACAGTGCCTGGCATATAGTAGGCACTTAATAAATGTTTGTTGATTTGACTTGATTACACACACAAAAAAAAAAACTGAACATGTTCTAGGACATAAAAACCTCATGAATAAATGCAGAAAAGCAGAAATCCTTTAAACATATTCTTTTCCAACCACAATGTAATAAAAATCACATTCAGTTAAAGGCACAGGAAGAAATCATTCAAATATAAATGGAGACTAAATAATTAATAAACTATTGGTAGGTCAAAGATGGGCAGCAAAGTGGTATAGTAGATAGAGTGCTGGGCCTAGAGTCAGGAAGACTCATCTTCCTGAATTCAAATCTGGCCTCAGACACTTTTGTGTCTGTGGTCCTGGGCAAAACACTTAACCCTGTTTGCCTCAGTTCCTCATCTGGAAAATAAGCTGGAGAAGGAAATGGCAAACCACTCCAGTTTCCTTGCCAAGAAAACCCCAACTGAGGTCACAAAGAGTTGGACACGATTGAATAACAATAACAAGGTCAAGGAAGATCTCAGAGAAATAATGGAATATTTCTTCAGAGCAAATGAGTAAAAGAGACAATAGCCAAAACTTTTGCTTATTTCTAGTTGTAGACAAAGTAGCACTTAAAGGAAAATGGCTATGTAAACTTCTGGGCAAGATGGTTAAACTGAACAGAGATAAGTAGCCCAATTCTTGTACACCTACTCCAATAAAAAAATAAAATAAAATACTACCAAACCAAATAGTGACAAAGAAATATAGTAAGTAATTACAGTGACTTTTGCTATACTGTACAAAAATCATCCAGAAGCTCAGGTGCAACAGGAAAGAAGGATACCAGAAAAGCCAGGCCAATACAGGCAAAAAAAAAAAAAAAGAGCCAGAAGGCTTCTAATGTGACCAAAACCTGGCCAGAGATGTCTACCTCGCAAGGCTTTGCTCCAGAGGCAGGGACGGCAGAGAACTCTCCCAAGAGCTTCAGGGTGGTTGGAAACTTACAGCATAGATGTTTGAAGCAGCAGGCAATCAGGATGTGGCATCACTCAGATCCAGCCATCCAGGCATAGGGACTCCAAGGTCTACTGCTCTTTCTTGATACACTACAGAGGACCCAGTAGCTCTGGTAATCTGAACCTCAAAGATCCAGGGTGGCTGAATGCTGGGAGGTGGTGGTCAGCACAGAAGCCTGCGTGCTCCAAGTCTAAAATAAGCAGAGTCACTGTCCCCAGAAGGACAACAGTGAGAAGAAGCCTCACGCTGACACAGAATCCCAATCTGGCAATTAAGTCTAAAGGGATGAATAAACTGAAGAATGTTATCCATTATAAAGAATTGTTGTAGATCCACAGATGTCCCAAAAATTTGAAGGAGAAAATAACTTTATAACAAATATATTTCATTTTGGTCAGAAAAGGGTATGTTTAAAGGATTTCTGCTTTTCTGCACTTATTCACGAGGCTTTTCTGCCCTAGAACTTGTTCAATTTTTTTATATAGTCAAGTCAAATCAACAACTTTATAACAATAAGCAGAGACTCAAAATAAAACTGGATTTTCCCCCAAAGATTGCTTGAATACATAGAAGAAATTAAGTAAGAAATTTTTTAAAATTTAGTAACAACCATGGGGAAAAGAATAGACAGGAGAATAAATAGCTTAACAGAAAGTAGTTAACCTTCAAGTAATAGAATCTCTGAAAACAAGAATAAATCAAATAGAAATCAACTGTTTCATGAGACAGCAAAAAAAAAATTACTAAAACAAAATCAAAAGATCAAAGAAATAAAAGAGTGTGAAAAATAATATATTATTTACATATATTCTTAAATAAATATTAGTCAATATATGTCAAATATATAGACACATATCAACATATGTCAAACACATAATATAATTATAATAATAATAATAATAGAAACAAAAATGTAAGTTATCTATCAAAAACAACTGGCCAGAAAAACAGGCCAATGACAATTAATTTAAGAATCACTAGACTACCAAAAGCAATGATTTTTAAAAGCCTGGATGCTATAATTCAAGAAATCATAAATAAAATCTCCTAAGTTCTATTAGAACCAGAGAGCAAAATGAAGATAGAAAACATCCATCAACTACCGCCTGAAAAAATCCTCTAATGAAAAGTCCCAAGAATGGTGTAGCCAAAATCCAGAGCTTCCATAATAAAGAAAAAGCATGACAAGAAGAGAGAAACTGCTACTTGTTGTGACCTAGGGGTGGATGGTGTATTGTAAACAAGTATTTTGGAGAATGATACTGAATGATATGTTGTTATATTTCCCTGAATGTGATGGCAATGCGTAATGCCTCTATGTGTTCCACGGTCCATGGCTATTTAGTGTATGTTAAGCCAAGGATCCTGGAGGGGTGGAAATGTTAAGGCAATCAGACTTTTCACTGTCCTTTCCTTTTGGGATGCTAAGACTACCAAGTCTCCCTTTTGTTTGAATTGGTGGGAAACCTTTTGCTGTCTTTGTTTTGGAATATTTCTCAGCTATTTCTCAGCACTGAGACAATCAGGGGTCATTGACTTGTATATGATGCAGTATTGAGGATGGGGAACTTTCACACACTCAGCCTAGATGAAGTCAGAGTCCTCAGAACTTTGAACAGCATATAATCAAAAGGAGCTTGTTGTTTGACTTTTGGGGCTCACTCATGGAAGGAGTGTTGAGACTCTGGGCAAGTCATAGTAACTGCCCCCTGGCTTTGATAACTCAGACAGATATTGGTGCTTCTCTGGTAACTATGAATTGTGATTTGAATCAGACAAGGTCTGTCTGTTGATGTTTGTAATTTCTATTTGTATTTGCATTGAAGTTCAGGGGGCTGATCTTTTCCCCCTGAACTAAGTGAATGATATATGCATGTTTGATTAAACTGAGATTGTTAACCCTTTAAAGTTGCTTTCCTTCTAAAAGCAGATCAAAGAACCTGTGTTGGCAGCCCTCTGTGTGCTGGTTGTTGTTGGTCTTACACAGTCACAGTAGCTGCTAGCCAAATCATTGTTACAGTCTTTCAAATGTGTTGAAAAGACTTCAACTGAATAGGAGCTTTGATTTGTAAGGTCAAGAAAAACCTGGAAAGGTATATTTATTTAAGTTGAAGGCACTGGATTTTTTCCCCTCATGACTCCTTTTCTCCTTTCCATTGGTTGGCATTGCAAGGCCTGAGGGCATGCTCATTGCAAAGTGTGCATGCTTTGTGATCAGAACCAAGGCTTCAGTGAAGTCGTGTGACACAACACAGGCAAGCACTGCCAGAAAAACCTTGGATTCATTAAATAGTTGATTTTTAATTAATTTTTGGCCATTGCATGTTCAGAAACATTTTACTGTTGCCAAATGTTTTTACAATCCCATATGGGGTTGTGACCCACAGTTTAAGAAGCACTAGGTGATGATGCAGTGCTAACATTCTAATAGAAGGATAAGAAACAAGTGTTCCTTCAAATCCCTAATGCTTTAAGGATATTGAGGGAATTAAATAAGAAAAACAGAAGAGCTGGGTTGGATTGGTTCTGTTCTAAAGGTTTGAAGAGGAAAAAGAGAAAGAAGGGCAAAATGAATACATTAGCATAGAAAAGAGGGGTAAAGTGTTATTTTTCATAACTGATGTATAAGAAAAGCATGCAAACATGGAGGAAAGGATGGGGCGAATGGGAAACAAGTTAACCTCATTCATCTGAAACATATAAATGCTTGTTGACCATACACATACACACACAGACACTTACTCTCAATAAAGTCATACTAATACTCAAATATATTTATAGAGGTAGAAGGAAAGGTATTACAATGGAGGGAAATACCAGGAAGAGAACAGTTGCAAGCAAGACAAACTCCCTGATCCTGAAGAGGAATTAAAAGGGAGGAAAATATAAGAAAATAACAACAATTGAAGGGGGTGGCCATGAATTGGGTGATGGCTGAACAAAGTGTGGCCTATGACTATAATATAATATTGTGTCATAAGCAATCATGAGATGACTTCAGGGAATCCTGGGAAGTGTGAACCAATATAGAGTAAAGTAAGCACAACTAGAAGAACAATTTATACAAGGATAACATTATCAAAACATCTTTATTCAGGATTCTGATCCAAATAATGACCAACCCCATGATGAAGCACATTATCTACTTCCTAATACAGGTGGTGAACCCACGTGCACAAAGAGACATCTTTTTGTACATAGCCATTGTGTGGATTTGCATTGGTTAGCCATGCTTACTTATTACAAAGTTTCTCTCTGCCTCTTTCCCCCTGCATTTCCCCCTCTTCCCCTTACCTCTCTCTGTCTCTCTCCCTGTCTCTGTTTCTCTCTTTCTCTCTCTCTCTTTCTCTCTCTCTCTCTCTTTCTCTCTCTGTTTCTGTCTCTCTCTGAGAAACAGGAAGGTGAATATGAGGTAAGCAATAGTGACACCAAAATAAAAAAGGACTATCAAAAATTTTACATCTGCACAGAAGAGAACAAAATGAAATTCATAAGGAACTACAAATAAGGACAGTTTCAAAAGTAATATGTTAAATTTATTATATACTTTTTCTTAAGGTGGTATAAAAAAATACAGCTCCACATATAGTCCACTTTTTGTCTTCTGCTACAGACATGAAATTGTTCATTTTGGAGTATTTCATTTGGAGTAAAAGCTTATTTTGATTTTTTAAATAAAAGAAAATATGTGTCTCTCTAAACATTCATCAACGGAAGACAGAATTAATTGCTTGATGCATGCAACTAAAAAAAACAGAGAGGCAATGATTCAACAACCTCAACAAACACAAAAATAGAAATCCCAAAAATTAAAAAAGAAATAAATGAAATTGGAAACAAACCAAAAAATTGAATTAATTAGTAAAACCAAAAGTTCTTTTTAAAAAATAAAATAGAATAATCATAATTGATCCCCCAAAAAAGGAAGGCAAATTTTCAAAAATAAAAGGAAAAAGGAAAATTCATAACAAGTGAAAAGTAAAGGAAAATGTTAGAAAATATTTTGTCCAATTAAATGCCAATAGAAGTGATAAATTAAATATATAAATATTTACAAAAGTAAAAAATACCCATGTAAAAAGAAAAAAAGACAATTCAAATAACTCAACCTCCAAAAACTAAATTAAAGAAGGCCACAAAGGAACTCCCAAAGGAAAAAAAATAGGAGCAGAAGGATTTACAAATGAATTCCATAAAACATTCAAAGAACTAAAAATTAACTCCTACTTTACACAAATTGTTTGCAAAAATTGTATAAGAATGGATCCTACCAAATGCCTTCAGTAAGTCAGATAGTGTCCTGATGACTAAATCAGGAAAAGAGAAAGTGGAGAAAGAAATCAATAGACCAATATTTGTAGTGAATATCTATGCAAAAATATTGAATAAGACATTAGCAAGAAGGCTACAACAAAATTTCAAAAGATTTTACTCTATAACCAAGTTTGTCTTATTATTATTTGTTTATAGTTGCTATTATTATTTCCAAAATCGAGGGCTTCCAGATCAAAGAAAAAAAATACTGCAAGCAACCAGAAAGAATTCAGATACTAAGAAGCCAGTCAGGATCACACAAGATTTAGCAATTACCACTGTAAAGGAGAGCAGAACTTAGAATATGACATTCTTGTGGTGGCTAAAATCTTAAATAACTGAGGAAACAAAGTTCTGGCTTCTAAGTGTATCAGTTTATTAGGCAATGCATGGAAATTGCATAACAAATCAGGACCAGGCCTCCTCAGCTTGGCACTGGAGCCTGAATACAGGTGGAGGCAGATTTTTTAAAGAAAACAATTAATAGGATATAAACCAGGATACAAGATTGGTTGATCTGATTTCTAACTAGAAGAAAGAATCATTAGGTACTTTCCAAGTTGAGAGGAGGAGAGCAAACATGTACAGTTCCCTGGAATCAGGGAAAAGTATCTCACTCCTCACTAAGAGTCTATATTCAATCAACGGAACATGGAAATAGTAACTGATTGGCCAGTACGGGGCCAGTTTTCAGATAAGACACATAGGTTGTTTGATATGTATGATTGTGAGAAACCCCTTCATCAGTCTTTGGATCTGACTGGGTTTCTGGTCAGCATAACCTAGGTCCTTAATGAAGGGTGTCTATGTAACAAGAGAGGTAGCACAGCTTCCCAGCCACACAGGGCTAGGTCCAAACAATGCAGTAAGGCTTTCTCACAATTCCCATAATTGAATAAAGCTTTCTCACAAGATAGAAATTGGAACAGATCCATAATTGAATAGAAAAAGAACTGAGTTAGATACAGAATTGAGTTGCAAGACGGAGTCAGTGGGGTTCACTCATTTCCTACAATTCCCACATTCCAGAAGGAAAAGGATATGAATTTATAGGCAAGAATAACTTACTGACTAAAACTAAGTAAAATGCTATGGGGGGGAGGGGAGGGTGGGGAGGGAATGGATCTTTAATGAAATAGAAGACTTCTGAGACAGAAATTGGACTAGATACATAATTGAATAGCAAAAGAACTGAGTTAGATGCAGAATTGAGTCGCGAGACGGAGCCAGTGGGGTTCACTCATTTCCTACAATTCCCACATTCCAGAAGGCAAAGGATATGAACTTACAGGCAAGAATAACTTACTCACTAAAACTAAAGTATAATGCTACTGGGCAGGAAATGGATCTTTAATGACATAGAGGACTTCTGAGCACTTCTGATTAAATCAGAGCTACAGAGAAACATTGAAATTCAAACACAAGAGTGAAGAGCAACATGCAAAGATAAACATGAATGAACAATGATAAAGAACTAAACAAGGATAAATTGTTTACATTCAAATATGGAGAGATGAGATATGTGTCCTGTCTGAGCCCTATCAAAATCAGTTACACTTTTTTTTTAATTAAAGAGGCCTTAAAGAGGACTATTCACTGAATGGGCTTTGCCTCACTCAAAGAGAGAACCTGAGAGAGAGCTTAGCCTAAAAGGACTAGGGTCTCCCATTGCATCCTGGGCCATCTCCAGTCATCCTCGCGAATATCAGGTCACTGGACCCAGATGGCTCTGGAGGAGAAAGTGAGGCTGGTGACCTTGCACAGCCCTCCCTCACTCAAATCCAAGTCAACCGCAAGTCATGTCATCATCTACCTGATGTCATGGTCCTCTTTGAGAATGAAGGACAAACACAACAACCAATTAGACAAGCCTGGGAGTGGTTCTGATATGTCTTCATAATGTTACAAAAAGAATGGAAAGAGAAGGGAAGAGGAATATGTTGAGGTGAAAGGGAAAGTAAGGTTATGGGAAATTAGCTCATACTATGAGTTTGCACAAGTAGACATCTGATACAAACAAGGATAGGGGTGATGAGTGTCTGACAGTTGAACTTCATCCTCATCTGAGCTGGTCAAAAGAAAGAAGATGAACACAGAGTAGAGGGCAGAAATATATTTTACTCAATAATGAAACAGGAAGAAAGGAGAGAAGGAAGAGAGAGGGAATTGAAGTGAGGATAAATTAAGGGAGTGATTGGTCCTAAGCAAAACAAATTCTAAGTGATGGGGTACAATCTCTGGGAATCTCCTTGAGCCCACCTTGAGTCTTCCCATTTGATCTAGCTTTTCATGCCCAAATAACCTAGCCTAGCCCACCATTGTCTGAATACCTTCTGATTGCCTCCTGTGGCTTTCCACCCTTGGCCCTATCAAAATATCTATACCCAAATCTGTTATCCTCCATTGTCTGTCATCTCCAGGTAGCCTTCAGCTATTTCCCGCCCTTAATTCCATTGCCGTGGTCAGAACCTCACCCCAGTCCCCCAGTCCTCCCTCAAGATCCTCCCTCTGCCCCCTCCTCCCATCACCCCAGACTACTTGACCACCCCTAGATCCTTCCCACAATCTTTCTATATATAAGATCCATCTTGCCTCCACGAAGGTGCTCAGATTTAAGCTAGTTTAGATTCTATCTGGCTGGCTTGTCAATACAAGCATCACAAATGCTCAGGCTCCTTAAGAGTCTACCCAATATGGTGAATCTTTAATAAATTTTATTTTTCTCTTTGGCTGAAAGAAGGCTTGAGTTGAATTCGTTCGAGTAGGACCCGGAACAGTGCATTGGTATTTTGGGGTCCTGAGCACCCCTAAACCTCTAAAAAAACTCAATATAAGGATGTACGGTTTATCCCTTCTACTTCACAGGGTTTAGGGAACGAGGCACCCCCAGGACCTAGAAAATCCAAATAAAAATTTTTGGTCCTCCCTTTGTATGAGAAAAGAAGTCTGAATTTTTCCTTTTTCTTGTATGGGGTGTTTACAGTACCTTATTATAAAATTCGGGTTAAATATTTGGCCATAGGCTCCGTGTCATATGCAGCTTCTGCAAAACTCCCAAAAAATTCTCATTTAATTTTTTATGCAATGTGCAATATGTTGAAAGCATAATACTGACCTGCAATATATTGATCCCTTCCAAGATGTGGAAGGAATAACTATACAAAAGTATTTATAGCTCTTTTTGAGGTGACAAAGGATAGGAATCTGAGAGGGTGCTCATAAATTGAGACACCCTCTTTTTGTATCCCCTGTGCTTGGCACAGTGCTTGATACATAGCAGGTGCTTAATAAATGTTATTGACTAATTGAATGGATGAACAAGTTGTGATACATAAATGCGATAGGATACTATTGTGCTGAACTCTTATCAGTGTAATGACAAACCAGGATTCCCAAGGACTAATGATAAAAAAATGCTATAGAGATACTTTCCCCTGACAGAGAGGTGAAAGACTTGGAATGCAAAATGAGGCAAATATTTTTAGATACAATGTGGAACTTTGTTTTGATTGATTATACATGTTTGTAATGAATTTTGGTTTTCCTGTGTTTGGTTTTCCACTTCTCAATGGGGTGGGAGGATGAGAAGGCAGGTCTTGGCTAATTAGAACAAAATATTCTTTAAAAAGAAGAGAAAAAAGGAAACTTGGGGATGCCAATCAATGCACTGACCAACCACAATTCTTGAGGACTCAGGGTGAAATGTGATGCCAACTCCTGACAGAGGAGACAGATCAAGAGCATAGAATGACACAATTTTTTAGACATGACCAATGAGAAATTCTGTTTTACTTGCCTATCATAATTGTAACAGGGGTTTTGCTTTCTTTTTTTTTTTACTTTCTCAATGGGGGTGGTTAAAGAAGAAGTGGAAGAGAGAAAAGAATGATCTTTGTTTGAAAATAAAATTTAATTTGAAAAATAAATTCAGCACACCTTAAGGATCTACCATTGCAATCAATTTTTTAAAATGCAGGTACCTCTGGGTAGGATAAGAGGAATCATCACAAAATCACAAAGAATCACAGTATCTCAAAGTTAGACAGGGCCACAGATGTCACCTAGTTCAAACAGTATCTGAAAGGGAGTCCTCTCTGCAGCATTATCTAGTCTATGCCTAACTCCCTCCAGTGATGGGAAGCCCTCTATTGCCGAAGGCAGAGAGGTGGTACAGTGGATGGAACGCTGGGCCTGGGGTCTGCAAGACCCAGAGTTCAAATCCTGCCTCAGACACTTAACTACTGTGTAACACTTACTAGCTTGACAATTTGCTTAATTTCTGTCTGATTCAGTTTCCTCAACTGTAAGATGGGGATAACAATAGCACCTACCTCCCTCAGTACTAAGGACCGAATGAGATAAGATGGACAAAGCACTTAGTACACCGTATTGCACATAGTAGGTGCTTAGCAAATGCTTACTTCATGCATTCATTCATTCCTAAGGCAGTCCATTCCTTTCTTGTCCAGCTCTAATTGTTAGGAAATTTCTCATATAGAACTTAAATCTACCTATCAGCAACATCTGGTCATGACTATCAGTTCTGCCCCCTGGGGCCAAAATAAATGAATCTAATCATTCTTTCTTATTACATTACTTCAGAATTTGAAGACAGATAATACATCCCCTGTTAGGGATGGGGCCATGCCAAAACTCTGTTAGTTCAGGTTTGATATTGGGTAAAAATGAGGTTCTTCCAAAGGCATTGACCAGTTAGTAAAAGGGGGTGTACTTTGCCCTAACACAATGAGCTGCTTATTTTGACATGCCCCACCTCATCTCCATATGGAAATATGATCATCTGATCCTCACAACAAGGGGGGTAGGTGCTATTATTATCCCCATTTTGCAAATGAGGAAACTGAGGCAGAGGTTCAATGATTTTACTTTACAATCATCTCATTTAATCCTCTTGACAACCCTGGAAGGGGTGGGGGGGGGGTTGTGTTTGGTCATTTTTCAGTTCCATCTGACCCTTCTGTCCCCTTTTGGTGTTTTCTTGGCAAAGATACTGGAGCGGGTTGCCTTTTCCTTCTTCAGCTCATTTTACAGAGGAAGAACTGAGGCAAGTGACTTGCCTAGGGTCACTTTATCGCCACTTTACAAATGAGGAGACTGAGACAGACAGAAGTTAAGTGACTTGTCCAGGGTTATACAGCTAATATCCAAGGCAGAATCTGAACTCAGCTCTCATCTCCCTGACTTCAGGTCCAATGTGCTATCCACTGCACCACCTAGCTCCCTGATTAATTTAATCAGATCATTTTCCTAACACTTCTGAGATCCACTACAATATAAGAATCATAATTTGAATTGGGGAAAAGAAGATATACAAAGGGCTTGTTTAGGAGTGTGAAATACTTTAGTGTCTGCATAAGGCTAATGAGGAATTAATTGATTAATTTATTAAAAGTATTTACTATGTGCCAAGCACTATGCTAAGAGCTGAGGATGAGGCAAAGGAGGATTTCAAGCAATCAGAGCAGTAGCACGAGGGCATTGTGTGCCTATAAATCGAGGAAGAAATGAGGAATGAAATTCTAGAGGAAATGAGAATAGTTAGTGGGTTAGTGCTAAAGAGGAAACTTGGCCAGGGTCACACAGTCAGAGTGTGTCTGAAACAATTAAATCGCTTCTGTGTCATTTTTTGTTGATCTTATCGACTATCGTTTTTGTTCTGTAACTGCCTCTCATGGTTCTTTGTCTTAGAATTTAGAAATTCAGGTGGCTTGTAATGGGTTGTTTAGAAATCCTGTTCTCTTGTTAATTACTGTTCTGTTCTGGCCTCCAGGAATTCTGTGGTCCGTGGGGGGATGAGGGTGGACACCAGGGAGTCTGATCTGGTATCTTTACACCACCACGCCATCCTTCTCGGATGTCTGGTTGTTATCCAAAGAAGGTTGGGCCACTATCTTTTAACTTGGCAGGTGGATTCAAGCAATAAACGCTTCTTAGTCAGAGTGGGGAATGAGGGGGTTGTTGCTCACCCCTCGATTCCCAGCGTCCAACCACGTTCCCCTTGCCTTAGTTACGCAAGCAATCATGTTGTCCTCAACCCCGTGAGGTCATCTCTCCTGTTCGATTCTTTGTGCTAACTTTATAAAAATGAGTTAAGTCTTCATCTCTGGATTTTTGTTGTTGTTCAGTCATTTGCAGTGGTTTGTCATTTCCTTCTCCAGCTCATTTTCCAGATGAGGAAACAGAGGCAAACAAGTGTTTGTCTAGTATCAAACAGCTAGTAATTATCTGAGGCCTGTCTCTGGATCAAATGAAGGCAAGCCAGAGACGCCTTTATTAATAGATTTGGTACCCTATTAATAAACTGTTATCTTGCTGGGAGAGAACATGCCTCAATCTACCTATGTGGACTTTTTATTCAAGACATGTCAAAGATATGATTTAAGTCCACATCTTCATGACTTCAACACCAACTTACTATTGACTATCCAATACCACCTCTAATATTCTTTTTATAAAGTAAAGAAAAACAAAACCTTTTATGATACAAAAAAATTAAAAACAGCCACTTAGATGTTTCATAAGTGTTTTAAAATAATTGTTGCTGATATTTACACAAAACTTCAAATTTTGCAAATACTTCATATGTTATCTCATCGGAGCTTCACAACAATGCTACAAAGTAGATAGTAGAGGTATCGTTATCACTATTTTGCAGAAGGGAAAACTGAGTCCCAGAAAAGTTAAGGTACTTGCCCATGTTCATAAGCTAGTAAGTATGGGTAGGGGGATTTGAGCCCAAGTTCTCCTGACATTAGGGCCAACTATCTCCCCACAACTATCTCCCCCACTACCTTTCATAGCAGGCTATACTTTTATACATCATAATCCAGGCTTCAAACACAAATTCAGAGGCCCTATTCTTTTTTTTTTTCAGGCATTACTTCTGGATTCCCTCCACATAGCTCACTCCCAAGGGTTTTCATGGAGCATTTTAGTGCCTTCTATTCTGCTGAAGCAAAGATGTTCAGAATTTTTCTAAATTTGCTTCAGCCTGAGTTCAGTTTGAATATGAAAGGTCAGCTTGGTTTCTACTCTAAAAACAAACCAAACCCTAGAAAAAGGCAGAACACTATTAGTTGGTTTCCAAAATGCTTGAGGTATATTTTTTTTCTTCACGTGTGTATTGTCACTGCAATGCAGCCAACTGTGAGATGAGAGAATTCCCCGAGGAAACACCTTGACATATTCATAACATAATTGAAGGGATTTTTCATCTAAAATCTGAAAATCCCCTGAGGAATTTCTAAAGAGGCTTCAAAAATAAGTTTCTTGGCTTTTTCACACTGCTTATGAGTTCCATACTGTCAGGAATTCCAAGAGATAGAGAGACACTGAAAATGCCCTTGTGAGTTGGGCCAGTGAAAGTTCATGGTTTATTCATGAGGCTCCCAATTTGGTCTGAGAGGAATAGCAGGACAAAGGGCTTGACAGCCATCCTGACTAGCTGGAAATGCAATCAGATGAAGTTAGCCATTGGAATTGCTGTTAGACTCAGATTGGATTTCCAATGAGTTTCAGCTGAATTCGTCCTGAAAACACAAAGCAGCTGTCTTTTCCATTTTATACAAGGGCATCGAAGCTAGGAGAACTAAGCCAGTTCCACTAAGAGAGCTTTGATGAGTTCTCCCAAATCGAGGAGGGCTCAGGCACTTGGGAGGGGCCTTTCCCAGTCAATTACCCATAAGCATTAGTACACACACACACACGTTTTCATTCCTTTAATGTGTAGCTAGCTTATTTTTTAGCAGAACAGGGGACTGAATTAGGGAGTGAAAGACAAAACTAGAGAATGTTATGTCAAGACCTTGAGAAGTCTAAGGAGCTGGTAAAATCAAATCTCCAGGGCAAATCAAAATACCAAGAACGGAACAAAGTCTCTGAATTCCTACCCAGGACACGACTGGATGTGTGATTTCATCGGTATAAGGAAGCATAGCAACTCCCTTTACCAATACAGTCTTACAGAGTTGACTGGGGCTCTGAGAGGTTGAGTGATTTTCCAAGGGTCACAGATCAAATATGTGTCAAAGGTGAAACTTGAACCCAGGTCTTCTGACCCCAAAGCTAGTTCACTATACACTCCACCATACTGTTTTCTGTGTTTGCTTTACTCCTCATCCATATTGAGATTTTTTTTTGTTGTTGTTATAACCTTTTACTTAGAATTTACACCTCTGAGTTCACCCAAACCTCTGATTGAGGATGTCTCTAAAGCTTTTCAATAATACGTAGCCTCTGTGCCTTTGGGGTTACCTCCTTCTGGGGCTCAGGCCCAGTAAACAAATTAATTTGACTCCTTCTAGGGGTAGAAAGTCTTTTGCAAGTATCACACTAACATAATCTAAATCTCATACAGGTTTCTTAAAAGGCATTTAAAGAACAAAGAAGGAGTGCTTTTTCTAGGCTAGGCAGCAGGGGAGTGGTTTTATCCCATGCCCTTCCTCATAGCATCAATCATAGTGCCCCATCCCACTCTCCCCCACCAAAAAAAAATTTTTTAAAAAATTGGTAAAGGCCCAGTAGCATGAATACAATTTATGACCTCACTGGAGACAAATGTTGGTGTCTCTCTGCTCATCTGCTTCTTTCTGGGATCTTAGATTGCTCCCCATTACAGTATACATAAGTCTGAGCTGTTTCCTATTTCCCATCAATTATTCTTACATTTCTGTGGCATTCTGTAAGGCATCACCAGACCAGCACAGTACTTTCAGTCCCTAGTTTGGCTCAGAAAACTACCACTCATTGAATAGTACATAAGTTCTCATGTTCATATTCAAGTTCACATACCTAACGGCCACCTACATCCCAGAGATTCTGAACTCTCTTCCTCAGGGTTTTCTCCCAGAACTCTTTGCTCCTAGTTTTTTATGAGTACACACCCTAAGACTTTTTTCTCGTATTATACACAGGAGAGGCAAAAGGCCTATTCTCCTTGCAAATGCCTAAAATTTTTTGGCATGAATCCTGCTCTATCCATTTTTGTTTTGTTTTCTTTCTTTTTTTCCCACTGGAGAAGACTGAGATGTGCTGAAAGTTTGATGGTATGTGTCAGAGGCAAGTGGAGACAGGGCATAAATTACTTGGTCCATAAAATGGTATGTGGAGTCTTGACTACATTTTTAGACACAATCACCTCAAGTAAAGACACAGTGTTAGCTAGAGTGTGTACTGAATGCACAGAAAACTAACACAGAAGTTTCCTATTATGTTTATCATATCCCTGACCAGGAACTAGGTGAAAAATTACTTTAGAAAACATTTGTGAAAGAGAACATTTTTTTTTTTTGGCCAAGCTATTCCTTAGTGAAAAGCAAGTTCTCCCTGCATGCCCAGTGGGAATGTGTTGTAGCATTTCCACATTGTTAGAGTTCCTTTCGCAACTGTCTGTAGTAAACCTGCTGTTATTACTATGAAGACTATACTCAGGAAAGACTGCACATTGTTTCCCATTCTTGTGTACAATCCGTAGGAAACTAGGTTCATAAATTTGATGACTCACAGGGCTCTGTGAGTGATATACCAAATCACAAAGCCTATGGCTAAATTATTGTCAGCACCTGATAAGCTGAAAATCTGGCTGATTTAGATACTCAGTGTGGGTAAATTAGGGGAAAGAAACCCTAGTTTTCTTCCCTATTTCAAGATTTTTTTGGTTGTGGAGACCTGGCTTAAAATGGATGACTGACACAGAACTGGGAATATAAACCCTATTTAGTTAAAGGCACATTTAGGTATTGTGCCTTCAGAAATGATGAAAGGGGATATTTCAGAAAAACCCAGGAAGGCTTGTATGAAGCCATGTAGGGTGAAGAGAGCAAGAACAAAGAGAAAAAAATCTTTCCATTAACCAGAGCATTATAAAGACAAGTATTTTTGAAAAACTTAAGAACTCCGATCAATACAATGACCAATCATGGTTCCAGAAGACCAATGGTGAAACACGGTACCCACCTCTTGATAGAGAGGTGATAGATACAAAGTTCAGGATAATATATATATTTTTGACATGCCAATGTGGGGTATTTGTTTTCCTTGACTTATGTATATTTGTTACTAGGATTTTATTTTACTTTTTTGCTTTCCAACGTGGAGGAGAAGATGAGAGGAAAAAAATGAATGTTTGTTAATTTTAAAAAGTTATGGAAATAGAGTTTTTAAATCCCAAATCTTTGGAGTCAGAGAGACAAGGATCTATCTTAATAGGTAAAGGTTAACAGAGGCAGCTAGGTGGTGCAATAAACAGAGCACAAGCAGATCTGAATTCAAATGTGGCCTCAGACATTTATTGGCTCTGTAACACTGGGCAAGTCACTTAAACCTGTCTGCCTCAGTACTAAAGTGAGAATAGTATTAGCATCTCCTTCCCATGGTTGTTGTGAGG
Source organism: Phalanger gymnotis (assembly GCA_028646595.1). Lineage (NCBI taxonomy): Eukaryota > Metazoa > Chordata > Mammalia > Diprotodontia > Phalangeridae > Phalanger > Phalanger gymnotis. The sequence continues at coordinate 398,861,530 of CM053622.1, read as the reverse complement.
GTCAAGTGAGACAAGATCTGTGAAGCACTTAACATAGTGCCTAGCTTAAAGTGGGGACTGATATAATCAGATTAGTTCTGTGTCTTTTTTTAATTGATCCTATTTGCAGTTAATTGATTTTGTCCTGTAATTAAGTCTTGGTTCTTTGTCTCTGAACTTAGCTTAGAAATTCAGCTGGCCTGTAATGAGTTAAATTTAGAAATCCAGTTCTCCCACTATTCACCGTTTTGTTCTTGCCTCGAGGAAATCTGGTGACCTTGGAGCATGCAGGTAGACACCAGGGATTCTGGTCTAGTGTCTTCATGCCACCCAGCTATCCTTCAAGGAGCTGAGTTTGCTGCATCTGCTCCTCGGCTAACCTCACCTGCTGCTCTAAATCCAAAGCTTCTTTGTATTGGGCTGCGATACACTATTCCTACTCTTTCATCATCTGAAAAGTAGAAATCATTCTTAGGTTTCATGCAAAGGATGGAAGCTCTGATTTTTTTCCTAATGCCATTTGAAAGAGTGGGCATAGTGAACATTCCAGTTCTGCCACTCATTACCTTATGACTCCGAGTAAATTACTTAATAACCACTAGCATTTATAAAGCATTTTAAGGTTTGTAAAGCACTTTACATACATTACCTCATTTGATTTTCACAAACTTGTGAGGTAGGTGCTAGCATTATTCCCATCCTACAAATGAGGAAAGTAAGGATTAGAGAAGTCAAGTCACAACCAGTAAGTGTCCGAGGCAAGATTTGAACTCCCATCTTCCTCACTCTAGGTCCAACATCACTGTACTGGCATCATGAACCTCTCTAGGCCTTGGTTTCTTCATTTTTAAATTGAAGGATTTGGACTCTTAAATTTCAAAGGGGCCCTGACCTTCTTGCTCTAGATCTATGATTCTACATGAATTTTATTTTTCTGATTGGGCTTCTTCTCAAGCTCTTCATGTATTAGGATAGCTCATCTATTGTGAAACTGTAACAGAGAGTGCTTCAGAAAATACCTAGCAACATACATCCATTCCCTTAAAAGAAGCACCTTTTATCAGTGCAATGTCAATTAGATAGGTCTAACAGAACATTTGTATGACCCCACAGCACCTGAACCTGTACAAACTACATAACAGGTTAGACTCCTTTATTATTATGGCTGTACAATATTTATGTCAGAATGTAGAAGAAGTCAGATAAAGCTCCCTCAATTTCCCATGCTAATGATTATTATACTTCTAAAAGTACACACATTCATATACATTCTTCCTTACTTAGATAGTCAGTATGAGTAAATCAGGGAAAAGAAACCCTAGTTTTCTTCCCTATTTCAAGATTAATTTAGTTGTGGAGACCTGGCTTAAAATGGATGACTGACAGAACTGGGAATATAAACCCCATTTAGTTAAAGGCACATTTAGGTATTGTGCCTTCAGAAACGATGAAAGGGGACATTTCAGAAAAACCCAGGAAGGCTTGTATGAAGCGATGTAGGGTGAAGAGAACAAGGACAAAGAAAAAAATCTTTTCAGTAACAAGAACATTATAAAGACAAGTATCTTTGAAAAACTTAAGAACTCTGATCAGTACAATGAGCCATCATGGTTCCATAAGACCAATGATGAAACATGCTACCCACCTCTTGACAGAGAGGTGATAGGTACAAAGTACAGGATGATATACATTTTTGACATGCCCAATGTAGGGAATTTGTTTTACTTGACATGTATATTTGTTACTAGGGTTTTGTGTTTCTTTTTAGCTTTCCAATGGGGAGAAGAAGGTGAGAGGAAAAAAATGAATGTTTGTTAATTTTAAAAAGTTATGGGAATAGAGTTTTTAAACACCAAATCTTTGGAGTCAGAGAGACGGCCCTGCTGTTTGTTGCAGGAAATTTTTTTAATGGGAATCAGCGATCCCCCTATCAACCAAAAGGGTCAGCATCAAGGCCCTGCCTCCTATTCCATCTTTTGCAACTGGTGTTTCCCAGGTAGTTCCCCTTTTGCTAGTCCCTTCCCTGTAAGTTCACCTTCCACTTATACTTAATATGTCTGTTGTGTAGGAGGCCTGAACTAAAGTAGTGATTATGTGAGCAGAGAGAAAGGGCAGGAGGTGAGTGATGTTGTGAAAGTAGAAACAGTAAGATTCATCAACTGATTGGAAATATAGGATGAGAGAAAGAAGTCAAGGATGATGCCAAGGTTACTAACTAGGTAACTGGAAAAAATGGTAATAACTTCGAAAGAGATGAGAAAGTATGGGAAAAGAGAGGATGTTAGGTCACTGATAAAGAGTTCAATTTTAGATATGTTGAGTTGGAGATGTCTTTAGGATGTCCACTTTGAGATGCATAGGAAGTGATCGGTGATCTGAGACCGAAGCTCATGGAGAGACTGGAGCTAAATATATAGATCTGGGAGTCATCTGTATAGAGATAACAAAGCCATAGGAGATAAAAGGATAGAGGGAGAAGAGAAGTGGGCTATAGGACAGAGCCTTGGGGAATACCCAAAGTTAGCAGATATAATATGGGTGATAAGTCAGCAAAACAGCTTAAAAAAAAAAGAAAAAAGTCATCAGACAGATAGAAGAAGATACAGTAGAGAATAGTTTCATGAAAACTCAGAAAAGAAAGAGCATCCAGGAGGAAAGACTGATCAACAGTGTCAATAGCAAAAGATAAGTAGAGAAGTATTAGAACTAAGATTAGGTGATTAAGAGATCAGTTGAGTGCTGAGGTCAAAAGTCAAAGGGCTGAAGAGTAACAGAGAGAAGGGAAGATACCGACTATGGACGGCTTGGTCAAGGAATTTGAGTGAGGAAGAGAAAAGAGATAGGAGGAGAGCCTGGAAAATAGTAGGATGTAATGAATTTTTTTTCTAAGAATGGGGTAGATAGACCTGGACATATTAGAAAGCAGTAGGGAAGACAGTAGATAGGGGAAGGTTGAAGATCAGAGGGGATGATTAAGGAGGTAATCTGCTGCTTTCCTTTTTCAGTTGACTAATCTGTTCATTTTATAGGACTTCAAACTGGTTTTCACAAAGCTGGTCTTTTACTATTTTCTAAATCTTCTTCTAAAATTTCTATCTAGATATTAAAAGAGTAACTAAGCTTACAATAATAGATCTTAATTGTTATATTGGTATGAGAGATGATTCCTTAAGATGATTAGGTTCTAAATAAGATAGAAATATATTCTTTTAAGCCTATAATAAACAAAATGTTAAGACTTAAAATCTCTAAACCATAATCCCAGATTAAGTATCCTCTCCCTCTCCCTCTTCCTCTCCTTCCTTTGCCCAAAGGAAGGTACGTTTCAATGACCAAAGGCTACCTTCTTAACTTCGGGTTTACTGGCTAGATTTCTTTCTCAAAAACCAAGCCTTAAACCTAACTCATTCTGGAGCTCATAGATTGGAAAATAGGTCCCAGACCTCCTAGCACATAGTGAATGTAGATACTAAATAGTAACTGTTTCTCTTTTGACCAGGAACCCTGAGGGTCTTCCCCTCATAGTTTGATTTTCTTTTAAGTTTCAGTTGAAGGTGCCATCCCTTGATTAACTTCTGAAAGAGGCCTATTCAGTCAATGACCGTTACCTCAATCAATCTGAGTACCTGAAAAGACCTTAGCCTGAAAGTGTATCCCATTGCATCCTTGGCCATTTCAAGTCATCCTGTTGAATATCTGGTCACTGGATCCAGATAACTCTGGAGAAGAAAGTGAGGCTGGAGACCTTGCACAGCCCTCCCTCACTCAAATCAGTCAACCGCAAGTCATGTCATCATTTCCCTGATGTCATGGTCCTCTTCGAGAATGAAGGACAAAGACAACAATCCTTGAAGGATGTCTGGTTTATTATCAATAGAATTCTGGTCCAGTATCTCTAACCTTGCAGCTGGACTCAAACAACAAACATTTATTAGTCACAGGAGAGAAGGGGGGTTGTTGCTAATCCCCCATTCCCAATTTTCAACCAATCATATTGTCCCCCATACCTTGGCTCTGCAATCAAACATAAGTTTTCACCATTCATGTTGTTGAGCTCTTTTAACTCATCATAACTTGTTCCCCTCCTATGAAGTCCTGTTCTTTGTTCTGTATTCCCCAAAACTATAAAAGAAAATTGTCCCCCTCTTTGGGATCTTAGCTTTGCTGAGCAAGCTGAGATCCTACTTAACGGTAAATTCATACTCTACTAATAAATTGATCATGCTCGGAACTTTGTTCCTCAGTTTACTTTATTTTGACCATAACAGTACTTAAAAAATGCTTGTTTCCTTCCTTCCTAGGTAAAAATTCCTCTTCTCTTCAATTTCATTCTGCTTGAACAATGCAGAACTACCCATCAACCAGTCTATCCTACTTGCTCTGGGCTGTATATATGAGCACTAATGGGTAGAGATGGTAGAGAGGGCAGTATGTGTTAGTGCCATTTCTCCATAATAGCCAATCAACTAATAGTATAGCAAATTCCTGAAATATCTAGTTCTAAGTGTATTCTGGCTTGTTGGGCTGACAGCCAAGGATGAAGGAGGGAGCCAGGGTTCAAAGCAAACTGAGAACTGACCTGCCCCCTCCTCACCCCTCTTCCATCAGCTCATAGCTAGAGATGTTTTGGCACATGTCAACCACCTGTTGACAAGCCAGGGAAGGCCTGAAATTGGAAACAGCCTGGAGCATTACAGTACACACTCTGGTCAGAGACTCATGTCTGTCAGATGAAAACTCAGAGCATGGGCAAAGTCACCATCAGATCCACTCCAGCCTGCCCCATGAACTAATGCCATCTTTTGTATTTGTGCCCACAATTACTGGAAAGCAGCATGTGGAACCAAAAGCAGCCTTTTATTTCCAGCATTCTTCCATGTCCATAGTGTGGTCTGAGACCCCTTTTCAACAAAGGAAGTCCTCCCAAGCCCACACAGCCAAGAGAACTAACATCAACTCGATAAAATGATGAAACAACACAGTTATGCACCCAAGTCTCTGTCTTTGCTGCCAGCAAAGAAAAAAGAAGGGTCACAGAGACAAGGAAGCAAAATCCTGGCAGGAACTACTGGATCAAATTTCCTCTCTGCTCCAGCTGGAACATCCTCTCCTGCACATTGAAGGGTGGGGCAGGATAGAGCAGTGAAGGGGAGCCTGGGGAAAAACAAAGAACATTGTCTACCAAAGAAGAGTCAGAGGGCTGGACTGGATCATGGGACAGGAGGTTTTGAAGTTATGGAAGAGGTTATTCTCTCAAGGGTCAGATCTAGGGGGGTGTTTCTGCAGGCTGGAGACTGGCCCTCTGGAGGGAGGCCTTCCTTACCACATTTCTCTTGCTCCTCCTTCACTGAAGGCTCACCTTTGGATCACTAACACCACTTGCATAATGGGTAGATATTTGAAATTGCCACATAAAATGTGAAGAAATATCCTCACCTTGCAGGACACAGTGAGAGTTTTCATATGGAGATGGACGGCTCTGGAAATTTCCCTAACCCTTTATTTTAACCCTATTCTTTTCAGGCAACACAATGCTCCTCATGACATAACAGCCGTTTTGTTCCCAAACTAGTCAAGAAAAATAAATGTGTGTTTCTACTCAATTTTTTTTTCCTTCTCTGCATTGTTTCTTTTCATGGAGAGAGTCACTGAATCAAGATGAAGGGATTTCAAAAGCTATGTAATAACATTTGAGGGTGGGCAACATTTTTAGCATTACTGCCTGTAATAAAAAACAGCAAATGGTTGGAGAAATGGCAGCAAAAACTCAGGAACTACAACAACAGTTGTGTTCAATTAAGGGCAGACATTAACTTAATGCTCTAGAGAGAAGCTTCTGGGCTCATAGGAGCATAGGATTTAGAGATCAGCTAATCCAACCACCCCCCATTTTATAGATGAGTAAACTGAGGGTCAAAGAAAGCAAGTGGCTTTCCCAGGGTCATGTCAAGTATATTTTCCCCTTGATGTCCATTTTAAAATTACAAAAACAGGGCAGCTAGGTGGCACAGTGAGTAGAACACCCGCCCTGGAGTCAGGAGGATCTGAGTTCAAACTTGATCTCAAACACTTGACACACTTACTAGCTGTGTGACACTTAACCCCAATTGTCCTGCCTTCCCCTCTACAAAAATAAAATTAAATTAAATTACAAAAACACTCAACTACAGAGGGAAGAATAATGAAAGGGCTCCTGCCCTACACTCTGAGCTACAATTTAACAAATTACACAGGTAGCAATTACAAGGTGAAGGCAATCAGGAAGCCTTAAGTATGAGTGATGGTGAAGTTTTTACTCTGGGGGACTGGGGAGGAGAGAGGATACAACACATACACAGATAATTCAGGACAAAAAAAATATACAAAGAAAGTGCAAAATAAGTAATTTCAAGTTGAGGAGAAGCATTACTAAAAGAACTTTCATTCTTTCAGGGGAGGCAATATATTATAAATATTATTTTGTAATAAATAATACAATTGATATGTGAGATATAATGCATCACATATATGATTATATCCAACATATTCATTATCAACATTATATGTTTAGTATGAATATTTTTATAATATAGTTGATCTATAATCAGATATAATATGTATGAACGTGTTCAAGTATATACATGTACATATATGATATTTCATATCTGATATTACATATTAACTATATTATGTAATTGTAATGTATATAATATAATTGTACTATGTATTATATAATAAATTATGTTAATATAATTTTAAAATTATATATAATTAAATATAATAAATTATATATCATAGACTATATATTCTATATCTGATGAGTGAGAAAGAGAAAAGAGATAGGAGGAGAGCCTGGAAAATAGTAGGATGTAATGAATTTTTCCACATATCTGATATATCAAATATGTATTATATATTACAAAATAATCTTCATACTATGTATTATATTGATAACATGTTATATAATATATATAGCTGATATATGGGAGGTAGGCTCCATGTAGGAGGCGAAACTTGAGCTGAGTCTTGAAGGCACTAAGGAATCCTATGAGGTAGAGGTGAGGAAGGAATGTATTCCAAGCATGGGGAATAGGCCTGAGAGATAGTGTTATGTTATCATGACACAAGGTCAGTTTGTTTGGAGCAGGACAGAAAAGGAAAAAAAATATTGATATTGAGAAAGATAGACATGATAGATGTAGATGATTGAAAGGTAGATAGATAGATAGATAGATAGATAGATAGATAGATAGATAGATAGATAGATAGATAGATAGATAGATGATGGATGGATAGATAGATGATGGATGGATAGATGGATAGATAGGTAGATGGATAGATAGATAGATAGATAGATAGATAGATAAACAGACAGACAGACAGATAGAACTGCATTTTAAGCAACTCAGACTGAATGTCCCATAGACATCTCAAACTTAGCATGTCTAAAATTTTTGTTGTTGAGTCATGTCTAACTCTTCATGACCCTGTCTGGAGTTTTCTTGGCAAAGATAATGGAGTGGTTTTCCATTTCCTCCTCCAGCTCATTTTCCACATCAGGAAACTGAGGCAAACAAGGTTAAATGACTTGCCCAGGATCACACAGCTAGTAAGTATATGAGGCCAGATTTGAAATCAAGAAGATGAATCTTCCTGGCTCCAGGCCTGGCCCTCTATCCACTGGATCACTTAGCTGCCCATGTCTAGAATAGAACACAGTGTCTTCTCCCCAGCACTACACTCTCCTCTCTTTGCAACTTTCCTGTAGATCCATGCCCAAGCACCACTTACTGGTTATTCTGGGGGCCCTAATGGCTCAGAGTGAGCTCAGAATACTCAGAAAGAAATTATTTCTCTTTTGGCCAGAAACTGTAAGGGTCTTCCCCTCTCTTTGATTTTTTTTTTTTAATTAAAGAGGCCATCCCTTGGCTCACTTCTTAAATAGCCCTAATCATTTAATGGGTGTTGCCTCAGTCAAAGTGAGAACTGGGAAGGACCATAGCTTAAAAAGGCCAAGGTCTCCCATTGCATCCTGGGCCATTTCCATTCATCCTAATCTCTATCTGGCCACTGAACCCAGATGGCTCTGCAGGAGAAAGTGAGGCTGGTGACTTTGCATAGCCCTCTGTCACTTAAATCCAATTTACTTGCAAGTCATGGCATCATCTTCCTGATGTCATGGTCCTCTTTGAGAACGAAGAACAAATCACACACACAACACATACAATGAGGGTACCACCATTCAAGTAATCCAGGCCCCCAAGCTGAATGTCATCCTTAACTCACTCCTTGTACTCACTCTATTTAACCAGTCTATTGCCAAGACTTGTTTCTGATATTGCAATAGTTCTCCTATGTGTCCCTTTTTCTCCACTCACACAGCCACCACCCTGGTACAGGACATCATCACATCACACCTAGGCTAAAGCAAGAGCCTTCTGATTAACTTCCTTGCATCAACTCTCTTGCTGCTCCAATCTATCCTACACTCAGTTGCCAAAGTGATTTTCCTAAAGCATGTCTTGAGATGTCACCCCCTTATTCAGTAAACTCCAGTGCCTCTCTATTACCTCTAAGATAAAACTATAAAGTCCTCTGCTTGGCATTTAAAATCCTTCCCAACCTACCCCTTCCTACCTGTCTAGCTTTATTACACTTTACTCCCAAGACTTTACACCCATTTGCTTTTATTTGAACACAAACACTCCACGTCCCAACTCCATGAATTCTCAGTGGCTGTCTCCTGTGCCTAAAATGCTCTCCCTCTGCCCTTACCTTTTAGATTCCCTGGACTCCTTTAAGATTCAGCTCAAATCCCACTTTCTGCAAGAGACCTTTCTCAGTTCCCTTCCCCAACTCCCTGAGATCACTTTCCATGTATGTTCCATATATGTCTTTTTTATAGTTATTTGTATATTGCCTTTCCCATTAGAATGTAAGCTCCTTGAGGTCAGGAACAGTGTTTTTGCCCTTTTTTTATCCCAAGTGCTCAAAACAGTGTCTCGGTTAACTAATTAATATTAGGTATCTACTATGTGCCAGTGTTGGCAGATAGTTGGCACTAAATAAATGCTCTTCGACAGACTGGAAAAGATATGTTGGTCACAGGTTGGAAAGAGCTTTAAAGTGCCATTTTTCATTTCTGATTCTAGGCATAAAAAGTTAAGTAATGCATATAATTATTGAGTACTTACTGCGTGCCATTCAGTATTCCAAGATAGGATAGTAGGGCATGTGATCTTTAAGGACATGCATGATTAACTTTCCATTTGCCTTCCATTACCCTTGAGGATTCAAACTTCCTGTCATGTGGGTGAGTGGGAGTCATTGGAGTCTATTGCAAAAGGAAGTGATCTGATCTGAACTTAAGAAAAACCACTTTGTCAGTTGTATGGATAAGGGATTGAAGTTGGAGGAGAATCCAACCAGACCAACTCGGAGTCTTACAGAGTTGCCTAGAGTACTCGGAGATTAAGTGACTTGTCATTTCCAAGTTTATTATATATTCCTCCCTTTCACATACTTCATGATTGAGCCAAACAGTCTTTCTTGCTGTTCCTCACTCACAACATTCCACCTTCCTTCAGGGCCTTTTGTACAAGCTGTCTTCCATGTCTGGATTGCACACTCTCCTCACCTGTAACTTTTAAAATCCCTAGTTTCCTTCAAAGTTCAGCTCAGTTTTCTGATCCCCCTAGCTGCCAGGGCCTCCCCCTACAAATTCCCTTGTATTTAGTTTATATATATAATTTTATGTATGTGTTGTCTCTCTTTGAGGCCAGAAACCATTTCACCTTTGTCTCTGTATCTCTAGTTCCCAACACAGTGCCTGGCACATTCACTTAATAAGTGTTTACTGATTGGTCACACAGTGACCATGTCTGCCAGAGACAGGTCTTGAACCCAAGCCTTCCCAACTCCAAGGTCAGCCCCTTATCTAATGTATCATGCTGCCTCTTATTCCTATTTTTTCTAAGTGATATGTAATATATTGCTCATTAAACACCAGGAAACTGGGCTTCCTAAGTCAATTTCATTATCTTGTTTGTAGGTTAAACTTAACTAATCTGAACTTCTCTGTCTGATCACCCACTCCCCCACCCCCATGACATAGCCCACCCTTCAGCCAGATTCTACTTGTTAGCTAGATTTCATAACTTCAAACAATCCTCTTGTAATTTACTGGTTACTTTTCTTTGGAAAAAGGGAGGAAGAGCATTTTATTTATTTTTACATGTTTTATTATCTCTCCCCCTCCCTCATCAAAAAATAAAAATAATCCATAATAAATATGCATAGTCCATCAAAACAACCAAAATGTTTCATTCTGCATTTTAAGTACTAGTTACTTTCAAAATTAAACTCCTTTACATTAGTAGTATTTGCTGGTTCCAAGCTTCATCCTGTTCTTTTATCTAAGGATATGTGCACACTTACACACACACACAACTCTCTAGACATAAAAGTCAACAGCGCATATGTGAATAATGAATAAAGTCAGTTTCTTCTAGTGATCTCATAGACAGGGATGTTTCATAGTCCAATATAATAGTTTCAAAACATGACCTTGACCAAAAGTTTAACTAACACGCACTTGTGAGTGCATGTGCATGCACGCACACATGCACTCAAAAATTCCAAAAGAATAGGTAACTTGTGTAGGAGTTTCTTTAAGTGGTTTAATTTAGGAAAGGTAGTTCATTTTAAAATGTATTCCCAATACCACCTGTCCATCAGATGCATAGTCAATATTAAAGGGAGATAATGTGATATTGAAATGTTTAGAATCTGGGAGAGATTCCCTCAGCATCTGGTTCACTCTCTTGGTGCTCAATAAGGAGATAACTAAAAGAAATGACATCTCCCTGGGTCTGCATTACTAACAACAAATGGTTTTGACTGTGTTTACGTAACCATATCTATATCAAACGCTGGTCCTCATGGGGGCATCCAAACTATGTTAAAAAGCAAGAAAATGGTTTGGGGGATTACAAGCATTTGATCCAGTGATTCCAGCTGTGTGGAAACAATTGGAGGGTGCTTATGCTTAAGTACTTAGTTTCTAAATGCAAGTATTGTATTTATAAAACCATCAGCTCCCTTTGGAAGATGTAACCCATCCAGTTTACCACAGCTGTCAGCAAGACCAGCCGCTATAGATGAATTAGCAACTGTGGCGGCATAGGCCAGAGGGAAGATGGCACGGATGGTCAAACCATTTTAGTTGTCTTTATGTAGATGAATTATGTTTCAAGAGAAGATACTCGGGGGAAGGAATAACCGAACAAATT
>CM053622.1:398828060-398849781 GCA_028646595.1 Phalanger gymnotis | reverse complement strand
TATATGTTTAATTAAAATGAGATTGTAAACCCCTAAAAGTTGCTTTCCTTAGCAAAGCAGATCAAAGAACCTGTGTTAGCAGCCCTCCTATATGCTGGTGTTATTGGTCTTACACAGCCACAGTAGCTGCAAGTAACATTGTTGTTACAGCATCATGAGCTGAACAAGGAATAGGGGCAAGGTTCACCTCCCCCTTTCCCCTTTAGGCCCTGTAACCCTGAGAAAGGAGCTTGAGTTTTTAGTCTGATTCGTTTGTGCTTTTCAATTCCAGATACAAACAGTGGAGTTCATGAACCCAGGAGCTCAAGCCATAGTGGCCTTAGAGTCAGGATTGCAGGCTAGATATTACTGCCACCCCAAGCAAGGAAGTCTTAAGATTTCAGAGTTATGAACTGTAAGTTCAAAAGGCCTTTGGACTCGGAACTTTGTGGGACTATGATGTATAGGAACTGAACCAAGCTGTGAACTTAATTCCCCCTCCCCTCCACAGAGATTGAAGTGGTTTAGGGCAGAATTCTGACCCCTACTGGAGGGAATGTTTCTATGTTCTTGAGGGTAACCAATAGGCCTCAAACCCTTTGGCGAGTTAGAGGAATGTCTACCCCAAACCTGGTAAGACTTCGCCCATCAGAATGGGTGGATGAGAACAATTTATTCCAATAGCCACAAAGGTGGCTGAAGCAGGCACTGTAGAGCTCTTAGAGTTGGGTCAGACATGGAAGAAGCCAAGATCATCCACTGTATCCCAGGCCATTGCCAGTCATCTTGACTTTTGTCTTGCCACTGGTCTTTGATGCCTCTGGAAAAGAGAATAAGGCTAACAACTTTGTGTGACTCTGTCCTACCTAAATCCAATTCACATGCAAGTCAAGATATCACCTAATAATGTCATTGGTCCTCTTCAAAAATGAAGGCAAACAACAACAATCTTTGAAGTAAATATTGCTTTGTAAAAGCCAATCTGACTGTTAAAGCTTAATGGAATTTGGATTATGGGGATCCCCTAAAATTAAAGGACCACAATCAGTGAGGCTTGACAGTGGCAGAGCCTATACACCTCCAAAGCTCCTTTAAGGATACCAGAGAACTCTGGGGAGGGAGGCCAGGGTAAAAACTGTCAGATATATATGCCTTTAATTAAAAAGAATTTTTCCCAGAGGAAAAAAAATAGTATTAGAGATCAGTCCCATTAAAAATTCCATAAATTCATCAATTTGTTTATCTGAGAGGCCATTTAATGTGCCAAATAGAATTAGAGTTGAAGTCTAATTTAGACTGATTTAGAATCCCTCCTCAGACACTTAATGCAGTGTCATTCTAGGCAAGTCACTTCAACCCTTCTCAGTCTTGGATTCATTGGTAAAATGAGGATAATAGGGGGCAGCTAGGTGGCGCAGAGTAAAGCACTAACCCTGGAGTCAGGAGGACCTGAGTTCAAATCCGGCCTCGGACACTTGACACACTTACTAGCTGTGTGACCTTGGGCAAGTCACTTAACCCCAATTGCCCTGCCTTCTCCCTTCAAAAAAAAAAACCAAAACACCAAAATGAGGATAATAATGGGACCTACTTCACAAAGTTGTTTTCAGGATCAAATAAGATAACTTATGTAAATTGTGTGCTATATAAATGTTAGCTTTTATTTGAAATACAGGGCCTGGGAGGCTAGCTATCAGCTATGATACTGCTTTGATACTTAGACTGATTTGTATTTCAGATGTATAGGTAGACAACATATTCAGCCCAAGGAAGTTCTGCTACATGCCCGTGATTAGGCAAACGCCAGGGCCAGGAGAGGTTCTAAGCAGGAAACCAGAAAAATTTAAGCCAAAAGACAAGTTAAGTTAGGGCTATACCTTTTGGCACAATAAATCCTTCCATTGTCCTCCTTTCCCCTCCCTTCCTAGGACCTGGAATCAGAAAGACTTGAATTAAAAATCCAGCCTCAGACACTTAATAGATGTGTGAGGCTGGGCAAATCACTTGACCTCTGTCTGTCTCAGTTTCCTCAATGGTAAAAGGGGGATCATATTAGCACTTATCTCCCAGGACTGTTGTAAGAATCAAATGAGATAATAGTTATAAAAGCACAGAGTAGGTGCTATACAAATGCTTATTCCCTTCCTAGTAACTAAATCCAAGATGCTGAAATAAGCAAGGAAGCCAATTCTGAAGCCTAGACCTAGTCTAGGTGACAAATCAGATCTCCCTGCTTCTAGCCTCTTTCCTGCCCAATCTATCCTTTTCCTGCCCAATTTGCCCTTCAAATAGCTGCTAAATGCTCTTTCTAAAGGACAGGTTTGACCATGTCATCCCCCTGTCCCATATCATTCAATAAAACTTCATTGCCTATAGGATTGCTAGGGTGAGCTCAAAACTCTTTGGTGCTTTGCTGGCCTTTTCTACATATGAAAAGACAAGAATGTGGCTAAGCAGGTAGGGGAGACAATTATCTTGCCCCCTGGGCTTATTTTTGTTCCTGTGCCTCACTCCCACCCCCACCTCCCTACATTCATCTCTATGGGAGAACACAAAAGGTTTAGATTTAAAAAAAAAAACTGTGGCACCCTAAACCCCAGAGTTGTTTGGTAATTATTAGAATAGTCTTTACAAGGATAATTATCAGCTACAGTCTAGACTTCAGAGATTAAAATTAGGACACATATATATGAAATGCTCACCATGAGCTAGAGTGAGGCCGCTCACCAACACCCCAAGCCCAAAGATCAGGAAGTTTAGCCCAAAGAAGAAATGGACTTGAAAAAAAAGGAAACAGACTTGAACCTGAAGACATTCACAACTTAGTTAGAAATGTCTCTGTTCTTTGTTCTAAAGAGCCTAGATATAGATCAGAGGCCTCTCATCAATCAAAGCCATGATGGAAAGAAGCTGAAGTTTTTCCCATAGGACACTGGATATTCTATGGCTGTGAAAATTGCTTTTCTGAAAGAGCTTTTAAAATTATCTGGCTTTTTATATAAAAGAGCACCACAGAGCCTACTCTTCTCTTGAGGTAGAAATAACACTATAGTCAAGTACAACATAGAGCTGAAGGCAAAAGCTGGAAGCAAAGAAACTCTCTAGCCCCATCACCACCCTGAGGGGACCATTTCTTACAGCAAAACCATTCCTTAGAGCAGGACCATTCCATATAGCATGCTGCAGTAACCACATGGACAGCAGAGTAGCATCTGGCAGAAATTACGTATTCAGTGGAAGAGTAACAAGCAGAGCAGCGCCCAAAGAAGCATCAAAGACTGTCCAAAAGAACAAAGTCCAGAGATAAAAGCTTCCAGGAAAGACATATCCTTTTTAGACAGGGATGCTTGAGTAACATAACCAGTGGAGACCAGTAGGGAGCAGACCCAGCAGGAGGAGAGCAGTGAGCTCACCAGCACACATAAGCAACCCTGTAGTATCAGAGAAATGAGCCTCCCCCCGCCCCCCACAACTGCCACCAGCTTATGCCCTGGACATATATAATAATAGCTAACATTTATATAGTATCTACTATATATATGCTAGACATTGTGCTAAGCACTTTGCAATTAACATTACATCTAATCCTCACAACCTTGGGCAGTAGGTGCTATTATTGCCCGCATTTTACAGATGACGAAACTGAGGCAGACTGAAGTAAGTGATTTGCGCAGGTTAATACAGCTAGTAGTAAGTTTCTGAGGCTGCATTTGAACTCCCTGGTTTGTGCCTCTCTACTCATGTTCCCTACATATGCCCACTCTTCCCGCTGACTCAGGTATATAGGGGGAAAGTTTTGTTTCTACTTTTCTTGCTATGTCTTTCCATTAAATGCTTTGAACCAATTGCTATTATGGCTTGCAGACAGAGAATGAAATAGAATGGAATAGAATAAATGGAATGGAATAAAAAAAAGGAGAGAGATAAAACTCAATGCATTTAAGCATTTGGTTTTTATTAGCACATGCTCTAAACACACTGGGCAATGGAACAAGTATTCAATTTTTAAAAAACACTATTGTTAAAACTCCATAGCCATGTGACCAAAAAATGAGAGGCATCATGTCATAGTGAATACAGCACTCGATCTGATTTCAGGAGACCTTGATTCAAATACTGCCTCTGACACCTTCAACTTTTAAGGACCACTGGCTAACGTTGGACCTCTCTAACTCTCACATTCTTCATTTCTATAAAGGAGAAAATAATATCTGTGTTACCTATCTCACAACATTTTTATGAGGATCAAATGAAATGGTTTTGTTCTTGTTCAGTCATTTTTTAGTCATATCTGACTCTTTATAACCCCATTTGGGGTTTTCTTGGCAAAGATATTGGAGTGATTTGCCATTTTCTTCTCCAGATCATTTCACAGATGAGGAAACTGAAGCAGAGTTAAGTGACTTGCCCAGGGTCACACAGCTAATAAGTATCTGAGGGTCACTTGAACTCAAGGAGACATCTTCCTGACTTCGGGCCCAGCACTCTATCCACTGCACCATCTAGGCAATGATTATATGTGTAATCCAGTCTTGCCCAGCCCCTCAGAGTCATTACCATGTCAACTTGGTGAGTTAACATGTCTTCTAATGCATCATATATGCATCTGTCCCCAAATTCCTTTGGTTTAATTCATGACCTTAAGTGAACTTCCAAGAAGAAAGTAAAGGGACTTGGGGGAAGTTGGCTTGTTTCTACCAAGCAGGCAAACTCAGCCTACCAAGTTTCCATAATAACAACCCTGAAAGGTAGGTTAAGCCCGGGTTACGTGGATAAAGCACTCTGACGATGTTAAAGTGCTATAAAATGTCAGCTATTATTATTATTATGTCACACCATACACCAAATAGACTAAATGGATCAGTGATCTAGGTGTGTTGAAAAGCACTTAAAAACCGAAAGAAAAGAAGAGAAACCACAGAGAGGAGAAATCGTTTTGTCAATTTGGGGAGAAATTACTAGAGGTACGGTTGACAGGTTTGATTTTTCAAAGATGAAAGGGGTTTTGCACAATAAAAAACAATGCTTATAACATTAAAAGAAACAAAATAGAACAGTAAATGGATCCAATAAAGTCTGACATCCAGGATCCATAGGTAGTTGATTAATATCCTTAAGAGTAATACACACCCCCCAATCAAACAATGTTCAAAGGACATGAACAGGTTTTGAAAGATAAAATATGAACTTTTCATAACCACATGAAACAACACTCAAATGCATCATTACTAAGGAGTACAGAAGGGAAGAGTAGGAAGAGTGCTGGATTCGGAGTCCTAAATTGGAGGGCCTGAGTTCAAAGCAGACTAAAACTTCACTCATCCCCACTCCCCCTTTTAGAAATATTAAGAAAATGTTTAAAATTATCCTCATCTGAACAGCTAGCATTTATATCACACATTAAGTTTTAAAAGTACATTTATTGTCTCATTTGCTTCTTACAGCAACCCTGTGAGATAGGTGTTATTATCCTCTCCATTTTACAAATACGAACACAGGTTAAGTTAACTTGCTCAGGATCACAGGGCTAAGAAGTGTCTGAGGTATTTCTCATTCCTAGTCCAATGCTAGCACTGTAACTTAACTAGCTAAGCTTTGGACTAAGTTACAAGAGCAACCTTCAACAGTCTTTCTCTGTCAGTTCTGAAATAATGTCCTGCTCCTCTCTCCTATTAGCCCAAGGACTCTTCCTTTAAGTAATTAGGGAGATGTCCCACCCAGAACTAGGGCTTTCGGGTTCTTGATTGACCCACTTAAAAATAGCAGCCCATTTCCCAGTGCCCTGAAGGGCTTAGGATAAAGAGCCAATAAAAGAAGTCAGAGTTCTCTCTGATTACCAGTGACCAGCTTGAGGGAAGGAGTCACAGATTGTTTGGTTTTAGGGAGATGATTCTCCAAGTACAGGCCCAAAAAGATTAGGGAAGGGATTATTGTGTTGTTTGTTGCAAAATATTAGCTTTTTACTCTACCCTGAGCTTTATAACTATGTTTGATCATGTGTAATTTTCCCCATTAAAGATTCTTATAAAAGTTACTTCAGAAATGTCTTGTGTTAGAGAGACGTATCTCAAAAGCCTGAAGGGATTCTGTCACTTTGGATATTTCTTTCTCCAAACAGAATAATACTGGGATTGGAATGATAAATTAATTTTAAAAAATTTCTTTCTGGAAGGCTTGAGCCTACAATGTACAGTTTTAGATTTTTTTTCTTCGATACAACCCTACTGTGTAACTTTGTGTTTGTCCTTTGTTCTGGAAGAGGACCATGACATCAGGGAAATGATGACATGACTTGTAGTTGACTTTGATTTGAGTGAGGGACATCTGTGCAAGGTCACCAGTCTCACTTTCTCCTTCAGAGCCCTCTGGGTCCGGTGGCCCAATATTCACCAGGATAATTGGAGATGGCCCAGGATGCATTGGGATACCCCAGGCCTTTCAGGCTAAGGTCTTCTCAGGTTCTCACTTGAGTGAAGTAACTTTAGATAAATCACATAAACCTTCTTGGCCTCAGTTTCCTCATATATAAAATTAGGGGATTGTCCTAGACTTCTAAGATCTGTTCTAACTCTAAATCTAAGACCCTATGATCCTGAGAAATGCAAATTGAGATAATTTTAGGATGCTACCTTATTATCTAATTGAATGATTTTTTTTCACTTTTTTTTTATCTTGACTTTATTGGATTTGTTTGTGCAAAAACTTTTTAAGATTATGTAACCAAAATAAACCATTTTGTATTCTGAGATCCCTTATATCTCTGTTTGGTCATGATGTTTTATCTATAGATCTGATAGGTAATTTTTCCCCATGTTTCTCTCATTTGTTTATGATGTGACATTGTATGGCCATGTATCCATTTGAGCTTATCTTAGTGTAAAGTGTAAATTGTTTGTCCTAGATCTAATTTCTTCCATGCTGCTGTCCAGTTTTCCCAGCAGTTTTTCTCAAATACTAAGTCCTTACCCCAATAGCTAAGGTCTTTGTGTTCCTCAAATACTAGGGTACTAGATATATTTTCTTCTGTCTTTTGTGTAGCTAATCTGTTCCACTGAACTGTCTCTATTTTTTAACCAGTTTTGTTATTTCAGAATTACTGCTTTATAGTACAATTCCAGGTATGGCCGTGCTTAAGCCCCTTCATTCCTTCTCTTCATTATTTCCTCTTGAGATTCTAAGGCTTTTTTGCCTCCATATGAATTTGTTATTCTGTTTTCAGGTTCTATAAAGTAATTGTTTGGTAGTTTGGGATGGTGTTAAATAAGCTACTTAATTTAGCTAATACTGTCATTTTTATTATACTGACTCATCCTACCCATGAATAATTAATGTTTTTCCAATTATTTAGTTCTAACTTTATTTCTGCAAAAGTAGATTGCAGTTGTATTTATATTGATTCTTGAGTGTTACATTGATTGATATTGTTGTTCAGTCATTTGAGGTCATGTCCAACCCTTCATCATCTCATTTGGAGTTTTCTTGGCAAAGATACCGGAGTGGTTTGCAATTTCCCTCTCCAGTTCATTTTACAGGTAAGAAACTGAAGCAAACATGGTTAAATGACTTGCCCAGGCTCACACAGCTAGTAAGTATCTGAGGCTGGATTGGAACTCAGATCTTCCTGACTCCAGGGATGGTGTTCTATCCACTGTGCCACCTTGCTGTCCATATTGATAGGCAGACTTCCAAATATTTTATACATTCTGTGGTACTTTTAAAAGGAATTTCTTGTTCTATCTCTTCCTACTGGCTTTTATTGGTATCATATAGAAATGATGATGATTTATGTGGATTTAGTTTACATCTTATAAGTTTTCTCAAGTTATAAATTCTTTTAATTAAGTTTTAGTTGACTGTAATATTCTTTAAGTATATCACCTTCAAAAAGTGATAATTTGTTTCTTCTAACCTATGCTTTTATTCCCTCAATTTCTTTTTCTTCTTTTATTGCTATACCCAGCATTTCTAGTACTGAAATAGATAATTTCTATTATATAAAATTAAAAATGCTTTGCACAAATACAAAAAAGCTAAGATTAAAAAGGAAACAACTGGGAAAAATCATTGCCTTTAATTTTCTCTGATAAACATCTCATTTCCAAGATATGTAAAGAACTGACTCAAACATACAAGAGGAAGAACCATTCCCCAAATGATAAATGGTCAAAGAATATAAACAAGTAGTTCTCAAGGTAAGAAACCCAGGCTATTAATAGCCTTTTGAAAAATTATTCCAAATTACTACTAATTAGAGAGATATAAATTGAGTGATTCTGAGATTCAACCTCACATCCATCAGAGTGGCAAAGATGACAAAAAATAAAAATGATAAATGTTGCAGGAGCTATGGTAAAACAAGAACTTTTGGTGGACCTGTGTATTGGTACAACTATTCCAGAAAGCAACTTGGAATTATATACTAAGACTTACTAAACACTCCATGTCCTTTGACCCAGCTATACAATTACTAGGCCTATACCTAAAAAAGATCAAAGAAAGAGGAAAAGGTCTTATATGCACAAAAATATTTATAGCAGCTTTTCTTGAAGTAACAAAGAACTGGAAACTATGGAAAGGCCCATCAATTAAAGAGTGGCTAATTTAGTTATGGAATATTAATGTAATTATTGTATTACCATGCTATAAGAAACAAGGAATAGATGATTTCAAAGACACATGGAAAGACTTAGATGAATGATACACCGTGAAGCAGATAGAGAAGATTAATGTATTCCATAATATCAATATTTTCAAACTGCATAATTTTGAAAACTTTTATAAACTGATGAAGAATGAAATGAGCAGAACCAGGAGGAAAATTTATAAAAATAGCACTATAAAGACAAATGACTTTGAAAATTGTAGAAACTGTGATCAACACAATGACTATTCATGATTCCATAAGGCTAATGCTGAAATATACTCTCAACTTCCTGAAAGGATGCAGAACAAGACATATATTTTGCATATAGACAATGAGGAAATTTGTTTTGCTTGACTATGCATGTTTGTTACAATTTGTTTTCTTTTCTCTTTTTTTAATAAGGTGGGGGTGAGAGCAAGAGAAAATCAATTTCTGTTCATAAAAAAGCAATTTTTAAAAATAGAGAGAGAGGAAGTAGTACAGATGTGAAATGTTACATTCACTATCAGACGAAGTTACTGTATTTTTTAATGTTTTCCTCAAGGGTTTTATTTTGTTACAACAGATCTCTTAGGGAGTGAGAACAATGTGCAAATGTTTGTAATGTAAAAACAAAACATAGCAATAAAAATTTTTAAAAAGCACAACTAGGATGGCAAAAATAGAAAAGAAAATTATAGAATTCATTTTGGCAAGGATATAGAGAAAGAGGCACACTGTTATTGGTTGCTGCAGACTTTCTGAAGCGCAATATGGCAGTATACTACTAGTCATAAATTGATTATACAATCCGTGATAATAAAAAAAAGATCTCTCCAATTTTGGGTCAGGCAGACAGATGACAAGCTTTTATTAGCTATCTCTTCTTTAGACACATTTTCTCCTGTCTAGTACCCCTTTACCAGCTTTTCTCTCCCTTTTCTTTTTCTGGAAATTGTCTTCACAGTCAGTCCTCAGCACCTCCCTACCTGTGACATCAGCCTGAAACTACACAAGCCTATCCATAGTGCTGATGAGGGGCTGTTAGCTGAAGCCCTGATTTGGAAGAATTGGCATGCCTCATCTCCAGTTCTTTCCTTAAGTGTCTACTTAAACTATAGGAGTTTAAATGCATCAAAATTTTTAAAAAATCGTTTTTGTGAAACCTCTCTTAATTCCTCAAATCATTGAAATTTCTGGGAAATAATTCCTTACTAGAGACAGGGTAATATACAAGTACTGTAATTGATGTGTGATCTCATGAATTCAGGAGTTTTGCCTAATGATGAACATCCCATCCCATCTACTACTGTCTATCCTATGGGACTATTGTCCAGATCATCCCAGAAGTTTACCTCAGGAAATCCACCCAGCACACTGGAAACTTCCTCACCCCTAACATTCCAAGAATACCAATGGAGCACCCTGGTTTTGTATTTGTCATCCTTCATCCTGGCCAGCCCATCTTTTCTCCCTGTCTTACAATTTCTTGACCTCATCTTTTATTCCTAGTCCTTGGTGTTCCTCAGTGGTTATGTTACAGACTGCTTACATCTACCACATAACCTCTGTTACCCTCTGTGCGATACTCATTTTTAATCCTTCAAAGGTAGTTGTATCCTATGTCTCTGGTGTGCTTTGTAAACAATCAGAGAAACTTTCCTTTCTACTTCATTTTTTATCCCACAAACACAGATGATTCTCCCTCTTTGCTCCTCTTTCTCCTCTTTCTCCCCCTCCTCCTCTCTACATTTTTTTTGGCTCTCTCTGTCCCTGTCTGTATCTCTCTATCTCTGTCCGTCTCTCTGTCTCTGGCTGGCTGGCTGTCTCTGTCTGTCTGTCTCTGTCTTTCTCTCTCTGTCCCTGTCTATATCTCTCTGTCTCTGTCTGTCTCTCTGTCTCTGCCTCTGGCTGTCTATCTGTCTCTGTCACTTTTTCTGTCTCTCTCTCTTTCTCTCTCTCTCTCTGGCACTTCACAAAGTGGAAGAAAAAAGAGATTGAGTATGTACCAGCCTAAACGTTTAAGGTACCTTTTTTGACCATTTAGATAATGAGGGTCATGACCCTTAGAAGACCTGAAAAGGCCCTGTGACAGGCCTAGAGGACAAGGTGAAGGTCAGGTTTAGAGGGTAGAATTGAAATTCTTTCTGCCTCCATTTCTCTCTGTGAAGAGAACAAACCTCAATATAAAAACTGGCTGTATGCCTTGCTGAATCTCAATGTAATTTGGCATAAAGGCCTCACCAGCAAATCTTGGGACTCAGATACTTAGAAATCAGGTATCTTTATGGATGAGTCCTCTAGTTTGTGCCTCAAGACCCCAGTCTCTGATTCCCTTTTGCAGGAAAAAGCCTCGTAGCCCTCCCTAAAATCTAGACTCCTTTGACCTTCCTCATAGTGGTTACTATAATCCATCTCTTGCCCAAGCTTGTCCAGTGATAACCAACAAAACTCTGTTTGCAGTTGGAGATCAGATTGCTGACAGCATACAAGAATGGGCCTATATTCCCAGAGTAGTCAAAGTATTTGCTCATAACTTCAGATAAACCAAGAAAAGTTCACTTGACTCCTCTGTCTTTCTAAGAAGGGAGCAGACTAGGTTAGCTTAAATCCCTTTTATTCTCCTTTGGGAAATTGCCCCCTTGCTTCCTCTGGATCTAGTGTGGAGAGACTGACCTTCTTACATCTATAGCCTCCCTTCTGGCTGGAGAAAACAGCTATAATATTTGCTAACGAGACAGAGTTGGTTTCACATCTTAGCATTAATTACTCTTCTCTGCAAGTCAATTCATAGGAAAAGCCTGGTGAATGGAGCTCCAACCTTTAGAAGAGAGTCTTTCAGGGTTCCTGAGGTAACTGCAATGTAAATCTAACCACCGGAGGAGCTCATTAGGCAGTGGCTACACGTAAAGCACATAGAGAGTTAAAACCCTCCAGCTCAGTTACTAGCCTGTGGGCAGAAGTCCTTGCTTCTCCTCCCCCTTCTAAGGTTACATTTCTTTTGAAGTGTCCCCCAGAAGCCAGTGAAGAAGAGAAATCCGACCAAAGCCTGGAAGATGAAAAGCAGCTGTTCACTCTCAGCCTGTGGCTTTTCTGTACCTTTATTAATTACCCCCCAAAAAATCAGAAAATGAATTTAGGGTGTCTATACACCTATATAATCTCTGAAGATCTTTATCACAATTCTCACTCTCACAGATGAATCTCAGGTGTTGGAACAAGGCTACATTTCCCCCTTAAGAGGTACCCAGGAGGAGTTGAAAGTGATTCTCTATTGCCATTAGCTCAATCCCATAGCAGTGTGCTTCCCCACAGCTAGGAGGCACAGTAGATAGAGAGCTGGAGACCGGAAGACTCGAGTTCAAATTTGACCTCAGACACTTTACAAGCTGCGTGACCCTGGGCAGGTTGCTTAACCTCAGTTGGCCTCAGTTTTCTTAATTGTCAACGGGGATAATAATTGCGATTATCTCCCAGGGTTCTTGTGAGGATCAAATGAAATAATATTTGTACAGTTTTTACTACAAGACCTGACATGTAGTAGGTAATGCTTCTTTGCTTCTCCTTTCCCTTCCCTACAAAATTATCAATTGAGAATCATTGTAGTCATCCAGTCTTAAGTAGCTTTTAGAAAGGGTTATTCATACTGAACGAAAAATAGCCTCTGAAAAAATCTGTGACCAAACAAGAGATAGAGTTACCAAATAAGAGATGCAAAATGGATAATTTTGATTATATTAAATTGAAAAGTTTTATACAAAGCCAATGCAACCAAGATTAGGACGGAAACAGAAAATTGGGAAAGAATTTTTACAACCAATGTCTCTGATAAAGGCCTCATCTCTAAAATATACAGGGAACTGAGCCAAATTTATAAGAATACAAGTCATTCTCCAATTGATATATGGTCAAAGGATATGAACAGGTAGTTTTTAGAGGAAGAAAAAGAAGCTATCTATAGTCATATGAAAAAATGTTATAAATCACTATTGATTAGAGAAATGCAAATCAAAACAACTCTCGGGTACCATATCTCTCCTGTCACCTCGGCCAACAACTCAAAACAAGAAAATGATGAATGCTAGAGAAGATTAGGAAAATTGGAACACTACTACATTGTCAGTGGAGTTGTGAACTGATCCAACCATTCTGGAGAGCAATTTGGAACTATGCCCAAAGGACTATAAAAATGTGCATACCCTTTGACCCAGCAATACCATTTCTAAGGCTATATCCAAAGAGATTGTACAAGGGGGGAAAGGACCCATGTGTACAAAAATATTTATAGCAGCTCTTTTTGTGGTGGCAAAGAATTGGAAATCAAGGGGATGCCCCTCAATTGGGGAATGGCTAAACAAAGTGTGGTATATGAACATAATGGAATACTATTGTGCTATAAGAAATGAGGAAAAAAATTTTTAAAAATAAATGCTGGAAAGATATTGGAAAATTGGAACACTATTGCATTGTTCGTGGAGTTGTGAACTGATCCAACCATTCTGGAGCGCAATTTGGAACTATTCCCAAAGAATTATAAAAATGTACCTACCCTTTGACCCAGCAATACCACTTCTAGGGCTGTATCCCAAAGAGATCATACAAGTGGGAAAAGGACCCATATATACAAAAATATTTATAGCAGTTTGTGTGTGTGTGTGTGTGTGTGTGTGTGGTGTCAAAGAAATGGAAATCAAGGGAATGCCCATCAATTGGGGAATGGCTAAACAAGTTGTGGCTAAACAAGAAATGAGGAACAGATGGACTTCATAATAACCTGGAAAGTCTTACATGATCTGATGCTGAGTGAGAGGAGAAGAACCAGGAGAACGTTATAAACAATTACAGACACACAGTATCTGTAATGACTAACTTTGATAGACTTGGCTCTTCTCAGCAATGCAAGAGAGCTCTAAGAAAGCTCCAAAAGACTCATGACGGAAAAAGCTATCCACATCCAGGGAAAGAATTATGGAGCCTGAATGCAGATTGAAGCAAATTATTTGCTCTCTCTTTTTTGTTCTTTTTTGGTTTTGTTTCTTCTTTCTCATGGTTCATTCCATTGGTTATAATTCTTCTTTACAACTTTACTCTTGTGAAAATAAGTTTAATGTGAAGGTCTATGTAGAACCTATACTGGATTACATACCATCTTGGAAGGGGGGAAGGAGGATAGAGAGCAGGAGAAAATTTGGAGCTCAAAAACTTGTGGAACTGAGTGTTGTAAACTAAAAACAAAAAATAAAATTCAAAAAAATCTGTGGCAAACTCTCTCATAGGTACATATAGAGTCCAAGGGAAAGTAGGTTCATACTTTGAGACTCCATATGGCAAAGGGGTAATTGAAAGGTCTTGGGTTCTATAAATCCTTTTCTCCCATTGATTTCCCCTTAAACATGGTTTCTTTACCCAGACTCCTTGTGAAACCATGAATCTACAGCTAATCTGTTTTTGGCTCCCAATGCAGACACTATTGCCAGCTGGTTCTAGAACACCAGTGGAAAGATAGGAAGTTCAAAATCCTCCAGACCCTCAAGAAGCTCTCATGGACCTCCCTTGGCTAAAAGGTACTGGAGGAGGAGGTTAGTGAAGGCAGAGTCCTATACCAAGGTGGAAGCTGAGGCTTCTCTCCACTCCCACCCCAGGCAATTCTTCCTCAGATGTTTTTACTCTAATGCCAGTGTGCTCCAACCTCTGGCTCTAAACTAGCTCAATAATTTATAGAAGATCCTTTAGTTTCCTCGGGCTGTGCTCCTAATGCAATATGCTTTCCATCATACCATCCTGTCAAGTCACTTCAACATTTTGGCCATCAATTTCCTATTATGTAATATAAACGGATTGGACTAGAGATCTCTAAAGTCACTCAGAGCTCTAAGTCTTTATGATTCTGTTATCTACAGGGCATTTTAATACCAGATTTCGCACCAAGGGAATATAATTTAAAACCTCAATTGAAATTTCTTTGGTAGGAAAAAGTTCCCTTTGATGTTGTTCATGAGGGTGATGTCTTGACTTGCAAGTGAATTGGATTTAAGTGAGGCAGGGCTATGCAAAGTCACCAGCCTCACTCTCTCTCCCAAAGTCATCAGAGTCCAGTAGCAAGAGATAGGTCAGGACAACTGCCGACTGCCGATGGTCCCAGATGCAGTGGGAGACATTGGCCTTTTTAGGCTAAAGTCTTTCCTAGGTCTCAGTTTGTCCGAGGCTCCTTCTAATCAGTGGGACAAAAGAGTTAGTGGATCTGACTTTTTTTTCTCTTTTACTTTCTTCTTTGTGGCTACATTCCAAAATATTTTTCACATTCTGAGGCAATGTAAGCGTCACTCACTGACTCAAAAACTAAGCTTAGAATGAGTGGTCACTGGATAAAACAAACATAGATCCTAGAAATCTTATGATGGAAAACTGATTTAATTTCCATCTTGACACAAACAGGATATTTTGCTCATTTCAATTCAATAAACAAGTATTAAGCTTCTCTTGTGAGTAGGACACATTGCTGGATGCTGGAGATACACAGACAAAAGTGAAACCATTCCTGCCCTCAGCAAACCTGTCTTCTACTGGGAGGATACAACATATATACACAGATAAGTGAATACAAGGTATCATACAGAGGAAGAAGGCACTAACAACTGGGAACATCAAGAAAGGCTTTACAAAGCTTATGACACCTGAATCAGGATCGTGGAGTGACCAAATCTCAGAGCTGGAATGGACCATCCAATCCAACCCACACATTAAGAAGAATCTCTTGTTTAATATAACCTAAAAGTAGTCATTGAAGCTTTGTTTCTAGGCCTCCAGGAAGAAGTAATCAAATACCTTCTGCAGCTTATTATTCAGTTTTTGTACCACTCTAATTTTCTTTGTATGTTCTAGTGATGCCTTTTGTCTTTTTTTTTTACTGGAGTCCAAAAGGCCTGAGTTCAAATCCAGCCTTAGATACTTACTAGCTGTGTGACACTTGGCAAATCACTGAACTTTTGTCTGCTTCGGTGTGCTTATCTGTAAAATGAGGACAGTAACACCATCTACCTCCCAGAGCTATTGGGAGGATCAAATGTGATGTTTTAAAAGTACTTTGCAAATCCCAAATTGATACATGAATAGAGCTCTTATTATAAAATGTAACATAGAATTCATGAAGCAAACGAAAGTAAAATAAAACTGAAAAGGTAATTTGTGTTAGACTGTGAACAGCAAGTTAAGGAGGCAGTATTTTATCGTAGAGGCTCGGAAAGCTTTTGAGCAAAGAAATGCCTTAAGCAGACTATTTTGCCAATTGTGTAGATTGGATAATGGAGAAATTGGAAGCAGGAAGATCAATTAAAAGTAGGTAACTAGGGCCTGAATTAGGACGATGGCTTTGTGAATGGAGAGAAGGGAATGTATATGAAGTATCTTACAAATGTAAAAGAAACAAGACTTGGAAAGCGATGAAATGGACAGGGCGAAAGAAAAGAAAGTCATGGATAGCTCGGATATTATAAGCCTAGGTTGAAGGGAGGATAGTGATGCCCTAAACAGAATATGGAAATTTGGAGGAGGGGTAAATTTAGGGAAGAAGATAATGAGTTCAATTGTGGATAGATGGAGTGTGAATTATCAAAGGGACATCCAGTTGCAGAGGTGCAATAGTCAGTTGGTGATGTGGAACCAAAGTTCGGGGGTGAAATTGGGACTAGATTTGAATCCATTTGCATAATGATGGTAATTTAACCCATGGGAGCTGATAAGATCAGATATAATGTGAGAAAGTAAGAGATCTCAAGACTTATCGCTGAGGGACACTTGTCCTTAAAGTCAAAAGTCAATTATGATACAGCCAATAATACCGAAAGAATTATTCAGACATGTGAGACATGATAAGGAAAGAGTGCTGTTTCTGGGACAGTAGCAGCTAGATGATGAAGTGGATAGAGTGCCTGGCCTGGAGTCAGGAAGATTCATCTTCATGAATTCAAATCTGGCCTCAGACACTTACTAGCTATGTGACCCTGGACAAGTCACTTAACCCTGTTGGCCTCAGTTTCTTCATCTGTAAAATGAGCTAGAGGAGGAAATGACAAACCACTCCAGTATCTTTGCCAAAAAAACCTAAATCGGGTTATGAAGAGTCAGACATGACTAAAATGACTGAATAACAACAAAACTATTTTTGGAAGTTGAGATTGGGGAGGGAGGAAAAGAGAGAGAGAGAGAGAGAGAGAGAGAGAGAGAGAGAGAGGAGAATAAGGTGGTCGATAGCAACACAAGTTGCAAGGGAGGTCAAAAATGATTTGATCCCAGAGAAAGCCAACAGAATTAGCTCTTAAGAGATCACTGAAAAGAGAACTTTCAGTAGAGCACTGGGATCAGAAATCTAATTATAAGAAGTTGAGAAGTGATTGGGTGGTAAGGAAGTAGGGAGGAACAAGAGTCGATGAATCCTTATAGCAGTTTGGCAGTGAAAGAAAATAGAAATATAATATGATAACTTGAGGAAGTGGCAGGGTAAGGGAAGGGCTTTTAGGGATAGAGGGCACCTGAGCACAGGAAAGGAGCTAGTGGGGAAGTAGAGATTGAAGAGAAGCGGGAAGGGAACGATCTCTATGGGATCCATAGGCACACATCCTTGGAGAATAGTGTAAAGCAGGAGAGAACAGGTGAAGATGTCACAGGATTTGAACATATGGAGTAGGAAAGTTGGTGAAACTCAGGACAGATCACCTTAATTTTCTCAGTAAAATAGACTGTGAGATCATCAGCTGTGGGGGAGGCATAGGCAGCTTGAGTAAAGAGGGAAAAAGTGAAACAGCTGCTTCAGGGAATTGCACATTAAGCTAAGCAGCTGTGCAGAAATCAGAGCCCAGGTGAGATTAGATAAACATCAATTTGTAGTGAAGCCAGGCAGCACAAATGCATGATTTCCTGTAACTTCATTCAGCAGCATAGGAGCAAGAGCAGAGAAGACAGATAGTTGGAGTGACTCCGAGTTGAAGACTGGCAGTGTTCTTTGGAACATCAGGACAAAAGACACAGAATTCAAGGAGAGAGGAAAGTCTACAGCTAAGTCCTAATTAGTGCAAATAATGAATCCCATCAAAAAGTCATCTTATTTAAATTTACACTGAATATTTCCATTGAGCTAGAACTAATTACCATATTTTACATAATTATAATTTCAAATAGTACAAATTTGAATTATGAGATTTACTTTTTACACTAGTTAGGACCTAGCTGTACAATTGAAACTGGTCAACTATAGGGTCAAGACCTTGAAGAAAAGAGGAATCAGAGCAGGGGTGACAAATTGGTAGAACAGAGAAGTATGGAAGGACTAAAGGTCCTGTTGAGAGAGAAAAGGAGAGAGTATTAAAGAGAATGAGGAGGTCAATGGCTTCACAAGTTGCAAGGATGTTAAAAATGATTTGGACCAAGAGGCCATTAGAGTTAGCTGGAAAGAGATTGCTAGAAAGAGAAGTTTCCGTAGAGCATTGGGATCAGAAATTTGATTATTAGAAGACAAAGAATGGATTTGGAAAATTGAGACATGTAGGTCATGGGAACTGGGGAAGCTGATGAACTATATAAGGTGTTCTAGTACACATCAACATGTTTACTGAAGTCTCCAAGTTTAAGTGCAGAGATGGAGGGAAGAGGAAGAATTTGATCTAGACACTGAACTCCTTGAACAAGAAAACAGAACACCGTGGAGGATGTTCAAGGATGAAGCTCTGGACAGGGTAACATAGAGAGACAGACTGAGGAGAAGAGGTTCAGAGTGACAGCTGCAGAGGAAGGGTCTGGATGTGACAGTGAGGAGTAAAAAACAAGTCAATTCCTCCTCCTGGCATTGTTAGGATGGGGAGAAGAGAAGCAACAGTATATACTAGAAAAGGGGGCCTGGGGTATAGGTCCTTCTGGCAAGAGCCCTATTTCTGTGAAGCCCAAACATGAAAAGAATGTGAGGTGCAAAAGTCTCAGGTGAATGAGGACTTTATTAACATGAAGGAGAGCTTGGAATTCCCATGCAGCCATGATACCCAGCAAGTAAGCAGCTACCACTTCTCTGAGAGGGACTTAGCCACTTTAAGAATCCACTAGGGTCTCTTGCCACTAGGATCCTGTTGAATAAATGGACTAAAAAGAAAAATTAACACAGAGCCCCAAACTGACCAGACAACACTCAGAGCCCAGCTTATACACTAAGAACATATCTTTCTACATAGACCAATGTAACAAGTCTATTACTTCTCTGGAACTAAATCCTTTATTACACAATGGGTCAAGCCAGGACAATCTGAAAAAGAATATGCTTATGTTTTCATTTTTTTATTTTATTTATTTTATTCTGAACTTTTCATAATATGGTAGAATAGAAAAAAAGATGATTGCACATGAAACTGTTCACGTTTTCAAAATATATCTTGCAAAAATGACCCTTCCACACTTCAGTACATCTGTGAATGAACAGTACATACAGAATCACCAGTGCACTCCCTCCACCAGGGCAGATTCCTACTTAGCCACACTTTTGGATCCTGGGTCATTCTTGCCTTTGCCGTTCCACAAATGCCCTCTGAGAGGCAGCATGGCATTAATCAATGAGCCATAGATATCCATGGCATGCATAGAAAGCCAGGAAAGACCTATATTCAAGGTACACCTCTGAAAAATATTGACTGCATGGGTTATGAACCATTCAGTGCCCCCAAGCAGCACTTTAAGCTCTTGAATGCTGGTGGGTAGGCATAGAAATTGCCAACATTGAGGAAACCACAAGTTTGGACCCCTCCCAAAAATGTTCCATAGAAGATGCACCCATCAGGCCTTCCTCTAGGTCTTTTAATATTTTGCAGATGCTAAGGCAATAGTCACCTTGTCATCCCTTACTCTCACTACATGGTGGCCTATAACCTCAGTCATACCCCTAGAACTCTCAGGGAAAGATGTAGCTAGCTGTCCTTAGGGGACCCAACTTACCAATGAAACTGAGAGTTGGGATAAGGAAATCCCACGTTCATTACAGGCTATATATGGTAAAAATTTACAGGTGGGGCCAATTCTTGGCAATATTATAAAAGAGGGAAAATGAGTCTTCAAATACCTCCCATTCCCCCTTTCTGAGTCCTCTACCCCCTTTTCAGCCATCTTCATGCTTCACAATTGCCATCCCATTTCCACTATGGTATAGCTCTCCATGAGTCAGAGATATTCTGGGACAAGAGGACCTTTCTAAAGTCCTCCAGATCATTGTAAATATACAGCCTTGCCTTCTTTGCCTACTTCCTAAGGTTGTTCCTGCTTACAAAATACCTTTAAAATTAAAATATTGGTTTTCACCCTTAAATGAAAGAAAAACAAGTGTGGGGTGGAGTTCAGGGAGGCACTTGCATTTACTCATTAAATGGAAAGGACGTGTATTTGACATGCTGGAAATTTTTCAGGTATGTGCCACTGGCCCTGTGGAATAAATGGCCCATGAACTTAAATACTAAGACTGACAAAACCCATCACTGGCTGATTTTTGGTCCTTCAGAAATGATGGCAAATAATCTAATCATAAACGAGTTAGCACAAACATTGTCTCCTAAATCAATTTCAGGGGAAATGTTGTTAATCTTTTAATGACATACTATGTTTGTCTGTCAAACCAACTCTCTCTCTGATGAAAAGTACTTTGCTATCACAGAAGCCTGTTGATAAATCTCAGCTCAAGGAATTTGAGCATGACAGAAAAATTCCCTTCTTTTAAAAAAAATAGTAGAAAGTGGAAACCATAATCCTTTTAAGAAAGAAAGCACTATATAAGACTAATCACCAACCATCATCCACACTAATACCAGTTTCCTGCCAGAGTATCTGTGCACAAAGACTACTGAATAGGGCTTTCAATATTGGGCAGCCACTGCTGTCATAGATACTAAAGGCACATTTTCAAAGGGGTATTTGGGAATTAAAATGAATAGGAATTACAAATGAAGTCTCCACATATCACCGAGTTATCATATCCTCAAAGGTCTATGGAATTAATGCCTCTTTTGTGAGAGAATCATAGGTTCAAGAGTTATAACAAAACTTCAAAATCATTGAGCCCAATGTCCTGATTTTATAATTGAAGTCCAGAGAGAGTTGAAATAATGTTTGTAAGGTACTTTGTAATCCTTAGAGCACTGTATAAGTGCCAGTTACTACTACACGACAACCGACAACGACTACAACTACTACTACTACTACCTAGGTTCACACCACTATTAAGTAGAAGAGCCAGAATTAGGACTCAGGTCTTCTGACTTCAAATCCACTGTTCTTTACACTCTGCTGGACTAACTAGGTGACACAGTAGATAGAGTGGGTCTGAATCAGGAAGACATGGGTTCAAATCTAGCCTCAGACACTTACTAGATATGTGACCTTGCTTACAAAATACCTTTTAAAATTAAAATATTGGTGAGAAAGTGAGAAAGTCATGTAACCCATTTGCCTCAGTTTCCTCATCTATAAAATGAGCTGAATAAGAAAATGGCAGACCACTTCAGTGTCTTTGCCAAGAAAACCCCAAAATGGGGTCATCAAAAGTTGGACGTAACTGAAATGACTGAACAAATTTATCAGATTTATAGAAGAGATTTTTGTTTTAAACTTTTCTTACCTCACTAAATACCTTTTATTTAAACTAACTGAAACTTCCAGCTGACTACTACAAGGTGTGTGTGCTGCCCATGTGGGTTAGCGGCATTTCATGTGAGTTCATCTAAATGTGGCTGAATCAGGAGGCAGTGATGTGCCAGTAAGGCAAAATGGGCTTAGTTTAACGGGTGCCCTTGAGGAGTTTGGCTTTTGTTTATGATGAAAGTACTTTCACCTGTTAAACGCTAAGCCCCAGGCCCAAAGCCCTATCAGGTGTGAAACCCCTGTGGGAGTAGATTAAAGACTTAAAAGGGGCCAGTTCGGGAACCAGTGCGTCTCTGGACTCTGGTCTCTAGTCGTTGAGGCGGGACTTAAGAATGCCAGAGGCTTGACTGCGAGGAGAGGTGAGAAAACTATAGCTGGAAAAAATCCGAAGCAGAGCCGACCCCTGTGTGGACCCAGGAGTTCGAGCGGTGAATATGATTTATGCCATCTTATTTTTCT
>CM053622.1:398811760-398827560 GCA_028646595.1 Phalanger gymnotis | reverse complement strand
GGGAGGGTGGGTGGGAAGGGAAGAGGGGAGAGAACTTGGAACTCAAAGTTTTAAAAACAGATGTTCAAAAACAAAAAAAGTTTTTTGCATGCAACTAGAAAATAAGATACACAGGCAATGGGGCGTAGAAATTTATCTTGCCTTACAAGAAAGGAAGGGAAAAGGGGATGGGAGGCCAGTGGGGTGACACAAGGGACGGCTGACTGAGGAACAGGGCAACCAGAATATATGCCATCTTGGAGTGGGGGGGAGGGTAGAAATGGGGAGAAAATTTGTAATTCAAACTCTTGTGAAAATCAATGCTGAAAACTAAACATATTAAATAATAAACTGAAAAATAAAAATAACAAATCTATTTTCTCTCCCTATTATCCCCTCTCTCATTAGGAAAAACAAATTTTAAGCAAATTTTTTATAACATGATATTTTATAACAAATAGAATTTGTTTTGCTTGACTTGTACATTTTTTACTAGGCTTTTTACTATTGTAGACATAGGCGTTAACATTTATATAGTGCTTTACGATTTGCAAAGCATTTTAGATATGTTATATCATTTGAGATAACATTTTACAGCAACCTTGTGAAGCAGATATTGTTATCATCCACATTTTACAGTTAGAGAAAACCAAGTCCAAGTGAAATTGAATGACTTGCCCTGGGATTTGTACTCAAATCTTGCTGATTCCAAGTTCAGTGTTCAATATGCTCTGCCACATGTAACGAATTGCTGAAGCTACAGTCAGTACAGGAAGTATTCTTACATGTGGAAGAATTGGTCCCCTGGATAGGCACAACAGGAGGAAGTCCAGGTTGGTGGATGTTAATGTCCAATAGAATTTTTGGATCCTTGCCTCCTTCTGCTTTGGCCCACCTTCTTCTCAGTTTGGTTTAGGGTTTAAGATGTAAAAATTGTTCATGTGTAATATTTCGTAAACTCATCTCAAACTGGCTCCTTTGTCCCCACCCAGAGTCTAAGCTCTAGAAAAATATCCAGATAAAACTTGAATTCCATTTCCCATTAAGATCCTTATCTCTCCCAATTTCACTTGACCCAAAAAGAAGAGACACTCAAAGTACAGATTAGCATGCATTTATTGCATAAAGTCAGAATTTAAAGGGCACAGTACAAGAAATCTCTTGAGGTTGGTGACTGCCACTTCTAGTATGGTATAGTAGCAATTTAGATTTGAAGATCTTTCCCACACATTAACAGGCCATGTGACTTGCTTATGTCACAGGAAGCCTAAGTTACATGTGGTGGGAAGAGCTTGCTGAGAGGAAAAGGAAGTTATGTCACACGAAGTACAGAAAGAGAGAGAGAGAGAGAAAGACAGAGAGAGAGAGAGAGCGCGCAGTTATGGCTGCTTATGGCTGCCCTCGTGATTGTTAGAACTGAACAGGCTGACTTAAGAAACTGCTATAGCTTGGTGGCAACCACATGCATTCATCTGCCCCTCCTGAGTTTCTAATATTTCCTGGGTGATTATCAGAATTGTAGGACCATTTATTTGGCTTGAGAGCATAATGGGACAAAAGCAAAAGGGAAAAGGAGACAAGTATTCATCACCAGCCTCAGAGACATTCAATGGAAGGCACTGACTATGTGGGAATAACACTCTACCTACACTCCGATGTATAGAAGGAAAAGGAATTCATTTACTCTAACTCAATCAAGGGTTGCACAGTAGATAGAGCTCAAGGCCTGTAGTTAGATAGATCCGAGTTCAAATTTGGCCTCAGACACTTACTAGCTGTGTGACCCTGGCCAAGTCACTTAACCCTATTTGCCTCAGTTCCTCATCTGTAAACTGAACCAGAGAAGAAAATGGCAAACCACTCCAGTATCTTTGCCAAGAAAACCTCAAAATGGTTCACAAGTCAGTAATGACTGGAACAACTAAACAACGACTCAGCTAACACTAAGAATCTGGGAACCTTCCCTTAGGAATAGTGATTCAGGAAATCTCACCTTTGCCTGAATAGTCCCTTTGTGGGTCAGCACAGAGAGGGTTATTTGACAAGTGTTGAAAATATGCTCATTAGCCAAAGGCACTTATCTCCAGGACGTTTTACTATCAATGAGTGAAAAAACTCCACTGAGGCAGGAGTAGGAAAAGGAGGAACAAGGGAAAGCCTCAGCGAATGGTAATATAATGGAGGACCAGTGCATGCAAGGTGTCTCAGTGGACAGGGCTAAGGAGCATGCTTCTGGGAGAGTCTCAATGACCGTGGAGATACCTTGGAGAATCCTTGGAGCACTAACTGTAACTGGATCCAGACAGCTTACCACATAGTGAAGAGGGGGCTCTTTGATGGGCTGCAAAGACATTCAAGTCAAGAAGTCAACAACACACTTGGTAAATGTCCACTGCGGGTCATGCACTGACTGAGGTCCATTGACCTCCTCCTGGATGCCCTCTTATCTCTTTAGCTGCCCTCTTGGGAGATCTCGTTGACTCTATCACTCACTATGTCTGGTGAGAGACGATGCTCCAAGGGGACAGGCCTCAGGGCCTTCTCCCCATCGTGGCCATATGGCTGAAAGAAATAGGACCCAGTTCTTGACCTCTGAATATAGCTAGGTGGTACAATAAATGGAATGCTGAACTTGGAGTCAGGAAGACCTTAATTTAAATCCTGCCTCAGGACTACTAGCTTGTGACTCTAGGTATGTCTCAGACTCAGTTTCCTCGTCTTTAAAACAGGGGGAGTTATAATAAATATAATATAATTATATTAAATACGTTAATAAAGATATATTAAATACATTAAAATATATTAAAACTAAAATATAATATAAAAGGGGCTATAATTATTGCCCCTAGCTCAGATGGTTGTAGTGAAGATCCAGTGATACATACAGCTCTTAGTAAACCTTAAAGCACTTTATGAACGCTAAAGGGAATGGAGCCTCTGACCTTGGGAATTTGAACAGTCAGAAGAATACCTGGCATCCCAGCATTACAAGGTCTGGGTTCAAAACCAATGTAGGATTGGTACCCCAAGGAGCAAGGAATGTTCCTTGGTAGTGGTCTTCTGCAGCTTTGACAATGATTCATCCAGCTGTGATATTGCCTTTGACCATGAACTTAGTAGGACCAGTGCTGTTTAGGTAAGGAACTAAGTTAAACCTACTCTCCCCACTCCCCAACCCTGACCTCAAGACTTCAGGTAACTCTTCATTGACTAGGAATAGCTTTTCTTGTTTTCTACTCCATGGAATATGGTACTCTATTATTATATGTATGTGTATATATGTATATATATATATTCACCTATGTACATACACACATATATATATACACACACATATATAATATACTACATATGCATTGTGTATGTGTACCTTCCCCTGCTTTTCAGCTTTCTCTTTTGTATCCTCTTCCTCCATTAGATTGTAAGCTCTCTAAGGACAGGGTTTGTCTTTTTTTCTTTTTTGTATCCCCATCATTTAGTACTACAGTGCCCGGCACATAGTAGGCACTTAACAAACATTTATTGAACTGAACTGAAATTGAGGTAGTATAGGGAAGAGTATGACCTAAAGATACTGTAGGAGATACCTGTGTGTTTGTTCTTGTTTTAACTGAAGTAAATATAGTTTCGTAAAAAGCTAATTGATTTTAAGAGATTAAATGGAACTGGGGTACTATTTACCGATCCCCAACACTAGAGGGAGAGGAAGGAACCAAAGCTGTTGGGAGTTCAAGCCAATGACAATAGAGAAAAAGAAATCTCATAAGCCCCTCAGCATATCCCAGAACCCTGAAGGGACAGGCTGTAGCCTGGCTTTGGGAAAGTGAGCTATAGTGAACTCCCTACCAAAATAGGCAGCCCAAAGGGAAGAAGTCACAGAAAACAGAATTTCAACAGATGACGATGATAAGCAATGAAGTCCAGCAGCAGATCAGGGAACTTCCCAGCCTCAGTGGTGATAGATGCTGGAAGGAGCTGAGATACAGATCATGTCAAGAAGCTGCAGGGTACAAACTTAATTGGGAGAAATTCTCTAACCTTAGATGAGACAAGGGGCAAACTGGAACATGAAAAAATCTCTAGTCATAGCATACCATGTCATACCAGAGTAGAACTAAGGTAATAATTGTTAGAATAATCAGATCTTAAAAACCTGATACTAGGGAAGAAAGTTTTTCTTTGAGAAAAATCTAGATCAGCTATCTATACATTGGGCAAATTTACCATATAATATGCTAAACACGATTTCACTTTTTAGACTTAAAGCAAGCTTTCTGGGAAAGATTTGGAAGCTAGAGTAATAAGAAATGGGTTGTATTTAAAGTTGATGTCCAGATCATAGGACCATGGGTTTAGATGGCCAAAAAGCTTTGAGGCTCAAAAATCTTTCCACAAAATGCACGAATTTTTCAAGGTTGTATTTCCTTCTTCCTTGGCATTTGAGTCAGGGGAAGATGGTACCCATTTGTGTATGGGAGGCTGTGTATGGGAGGAGAATGTTGCTTGGTTTCCTGTTGCTAGTCATTTTGATATTCTATCCCAATATTTACTTCATTTAATTTACAGTTCCTATTTGGTCCCGTGCTAGAGAATGCATTGGATGGGTGCACAAGACAAATATTGTCCCCATATCAAACACAGGTAGGAGGGTGGTTTCACTATAGAGTGAAATATTCATTATAAATGAGGGACTTTAATTAGATGAACTTTAAGGAACCTTCCAACTTTCAATCTGTGAAACAGGTGGTGCAATGGATAAAGCACTGAGCTGAGAATCAGGAAGACTCATCTCCCTGAGTTCAAATCTAGCCAGAGATACTTATGGGATGGGTGACCTTGGGCAAGTTACTTAACCCTGTTTGCCTCAGTTTCCTGACTTGTAAAATGAGCTGGAGAAAGAAATGGCAAACCACTCCAGGATCTTTGGCAAGAAACCCCAAATGGGGTCACAAAGAGTCAAACATGGAAGTGACTCAACAACAACAAAAATGAAATAAGTGGAATTATCTTCTCACAAGGGAAAGGAGGGAAATAAGCATTTGTATAACACTTACTATGTGCCAGTCACTGTGCTAAACACTTGCAAATGAGATCATATTTGCAAAGTGCTTAGCAGAACCAGGAGAACAATATACACAGTATAGCAACATTGTAAAGATAATCTACCAACTGTGAAAGACTTATCTCACACTATCAGTTAAAAAAATTGAGCAGCAGTCCCAATATGTGTGTGTTAACAGTAATAATTGTTGGATCTAGCATAAACTTCTCTGTTTAGCTTTTAAAGCACTTCACAACCTGGCCCCAAGCCATTTTTCCACCTTTGTTATCCATCCCTCCTCCTCCAGAACCTTGCAATCTTTAACCTGGCCTTCTCTCTGTTCTTCACATAAGGCACTCCATCTCCCATCCCTGCTCTCCTCCATGCCTGCAATATATTTTCTCTTCACCTCCACTT
Source organism: Phalanger gymnotis (assembly GCA_028646595.1). Classification (NCBI taxonomy): domain Eukaryota; kingdom Metazoa; phylum Chordata; class Mammalia; order Diprotodontia; family Phalangeridae; genus Phalanger; species Phalanger gymnotis. Next base: position 398,822,123 of record CM053622.1, on the reverse strand, counting down.
CACAGAATTCTCTCTCTTCCTTCAGGATGCAACTCAATCACCTCCTTCTATATGAAGCCTTTTACAATCTCCTCAACTGCTAGCCCTCCCTCTCAAGTGACCTTGTATTTATAGAAGTTTCAGAATTAACAAATGCTAAACTAAATTAACTAATGCTAATTAATTCAGGATTAACTAATATTTGGGGATTTATAGTTGTCAAGTCAAAGACAAGTATTCTGCTCTCAGCCCTGAGAAGTGATTTCAGAGAGTCAGGATCCTTAAGCCAGAAGAGGGAACTGAGTCACACCCTGAAGTTCTTAAAGAGACACACATAATCTGGAGAAATATATACACACATGTATATATGTACATATATGTATGTATGCGTATGTATATATGTATGTATGTGCACACATATATAATAGATAATAGATATATCTAGGTATAGAATGTTGTTTAGTCATTTTAGTCATGCCTGACTCTTTATGTTACCACTTGGGGTTTTCTTGATAAAGATTCTAGAATGATTTGCCATTTCCTTCTCCAGTTCATTTTACAGATGAGGAAACTGAGACAAATAGGATTAAGTGACTTGCCCAAGGTCACACAGCTAATAAGTTTCTGAGGCCAGATTTGAATTCAGGTCTTCCTGACTCCAGCTCTGGTACTCTATCCACTGTGCCACTTATCTGCCACATATACATATACATATATACATACACATATACATATACATGTATGTATATGCACACATATATACATATACACATATATGCATACACATATGTGTGTGTATCTGTGTGGGGGTATATATGTATGTGTATGCATGTATGTATAATAGATATACTCTATTGCATAGAATACACCTATATCTATAGATATCTATATCTGTCTATAGATATTGAGATTGATATCTGTAGACAGAGATAGGTAGATATAGAAATATACATATATAGATATGAGTTGTTGTTGGGGCAGCTAGGTGGCCCAGCATTGGGGCTAGAGTCAGGAAAAGTGATCTTCCTGAGTTCAAATATGGCCTCAGTTTCTATAATTTTCTGGAAGGAAAAACAGTTTTACCAGTTGGCTGATTTTTCCTGCCTGGAAGTCTTCCTAGCTAAATTTTACTTCTTGTTCATGGGAGGGCTTCTGGACTAGACAAATCTATCTTAATCTGACCTATTCCTATCCTTTCGTGGTTGCCATTTTTTGTCATAAAAATTGTCCAAAGATTCGTTGGTAGGTACTGCTGCCAATCACACTTACCAAAATGCAAAGATAGAAACAGTTTATTATATTCTCAGCATAGGCCCACAGTATACAAAAAATAGCAGGCCCCAACTCTAAGTTTCAGAAACTCTACATAGGTTTCAGTTACATCAGGCAGGTTATTGTATCCTATTGTATCAATAGAATTTTATAGAAGGCAGAAGGAGAAGGTAAAGATTTACATACCAAAGAATAGATAACAGAAAAGACAGATCTGCATCAGGTAAAATTATAAATTAGTAAACACTAAAGATAAAGCTGGAAATTGCAGACTAACCATTAACACTGGAGCTATACTTAGTTACTTGGCATACTCATCTTAAATAAACAGGGGTAATAAAGCTGAGCCAGAAATTCTTTTATCACTAACCAATTAATCACCAAAGCTAAAATTTTATGTCATCTAAATTCTGCAAGTTCCAGCTAATTATGTGACTTGCTGTTTTAAGGAAAGAATGTTCATAAAGCCAAGACAGAAAAATTTTCTTAACACACCATATAGAGAACTAAGGCAATAACTGTTAGAATAATCAGGCCTTAAAAACCTGATTCCAGAGGGGAAAGTTTTCTTTGACAAAAATCTAGATCAGCTATCTATACATTGGGCAAATTCATCATATAATTTGCTAAACTTTATTTCACTTTTTAAACATAAAGCAAGTTTTCTCAGAAAGATTTGGAAGCTAGGATGATAAAAAATAATATGTATTTAAAGTTGACGCCCAGATCATAAGGCCATGGGTTAAGAGTTGGGAGAGACCCCTTAGAGCTTATCTAATGCAACTCCCACATGTTACAGATAAGAAGGAGGCCCTTGAGAGATGAAGTAACTTGCCCCAAATTACAGAGCTCGTAAAGGGATAGAAAAAGTATTTGAATTCAAGTCCTCTGACTTTAAACAAGCATTCTTTCCAATCATCACAGTAGATTTGCCACTGTAAAGTCACATTTCTACTGGCAAAGAAAAATGAACAAATTGGACCATTTTTTGAATATTTGAAGCAAAAAATAAACCTCCACATTTTTGTCTTCATATTTTGATCCTGTGAAAGATCTGTGAATTCATCATCACAAGAACTCCATCTACCCATGAAAGTTAACCTTTTTATCCAATATGATCCTTATGCATTTTCCCACATATCCTCCATAAAGGATCTACTTAATCTTCCTTTCTTTTAGTGTCTTGGGGGTATCAATACACCTCTTAGACTACCTATCTCTCGTGTCTCATTATAACGCAATGCAATGCATGTATTTATTAAGTACCAACAAATTACAAAACACTGTGCTAGGTATCGGAGTTACAGAGACAAGATGAAAAACAGTCCAAACAGCTCCAAGTTCTTCCATTCTACTGGAGAGAAGATAGACATAATAATTTTAGGAGAAAGCAGGCAGGAGCGGGGGGAGGAGGAGGTGGGAAGGGTTTCCTAACAGAGGTGGCATGTGAGCTCTTGAAGAAAGTCAAGAATTCTAAGAGGTGCCAATGGAGGGTGTGCATCCCAGGCATTTGCAAAGACACAGTGGCAAGACATGGTATGTCAAGTTCATGATTAGTTCAGATCGAACATGGAATATATTAACGAGAATTATGTGAAATAATACTAGAAAGATAGGCTGAAGACAGAATGTGGAGGACTTTAAATGCCAAGGAAAGGAGTTTGTATTTATCCTAGAGCAGGGTTTCTTAACCTTTTTTGCATCATAGACTCCTTTGGCAGTCTGGTAAAGTCTATGGATTCCTTCTCAGAATAATGTTTTTAACTACATAAAACAAAATACATAGGATTACAAAGGAAATTCATGATATTGAAATATAACAATCAAAATATTTTAAAAAACCAAACTCATAGACACCTTGGGTTATTGTTGTTATTGTTTGTCCTTTATTCTAGAAGAGGACTGTGATATCAAGAAGATGATGCCATGACTTGCAAGTGAATTATATTTAAGTGAGGGAGAGCTGTGCAAAGTCACCAGCCTCACTCTCTCCTCAGCAGCCATCTGGTTCCAGGGGTGAGATATAGATCAGGACAACTGGAGATGGCCCTGCAAATACGCCTGATATCTATTCATTGGCCTCTAGATAAGAAACTTTGTCCTAGAAGAACAAGAGATCATCCCAGGTTATTGAATAGGGAGGGACATGGTCAGACTTGTGCCTTAGGAGGGCTTGGGTTTTTTTTTTTTACACTTAAAAGATGGTTTGGAAAGGAGCAAGACTGAATTAGGAGGCTTTTTACACAGTCCAGGTGAAAAAGGCAATAGGGACATGATGTCCCTGTGTTTGTAGAGAGAACAGGATGGAAGTGAGATGTTGCAGAATTTGACTATCACTTCTATGCACACTGCCATTGGGAATATGTATGGGAACTTTCTGATCATCAAACAATATTTGCTAAATGCTTCCTGAGTCAACAGAAGAAGAATTTATTAAGAGCTTACAAAGTGCTAGAGACTTGCTAACTGCTAGGAAGACAAATAAAAGCAGAAAGGAAAATAGCTCCTACCCTCAAGGAGCTTATATACTAATGTGGGGGGGGGGTAAACAACAAAGAGGGAAGGAGAGAGAATATACTGGGTCAAGGCATGGTAGAGAAAGTCTAGTAAGTCAAACAATACAGCATGGTGAGGAATGAAGACTTGGTTGGCCTGGGTTTCCCCCTTAAAATGGAAATTCTGGGAGGAGCCAGCCAATCAGAGGGGAAGAGTGAGAAGGTGCTTCCAATGTGGGGAGCCGTCAGGGATTCAAATGAAATATATAAAGCACTTTGCAGACCTTAAAGCACCATAGATATGCCGGTATTGTTATTCATAATAATAATTATAAATTATATTATAATATAGTATTATTTATATGGTATAATAATTATTAATAATCATTAATAATGGTAAGATTATTTTTATTATTATTATTAACCTAGAGTCACCAGCAGTGTGGTGATGACTTCATTACTGAGCCTTCTACTGTAGTCTTGATGAGCCCAAGCAATGTTTATGGAACAATGAATATATGAATATGCTGGTAAATTTTTAACACCGTAGCTTGAGGATAGTGAGAGGGCATCCTGCAGGTAGGGAGGGGAATGAATCTACACACACTTTTATGTTCAATCTGCTTCATTTACATTTTCTCCAACATTTTTTTAAATTCTAGATAATCAACAGAACAATAAATCAAGCCCTGATTTGTAGTGAGGGATTTCTGAGGTAAAATGCTCACACTGAAAATTTAAGGATCAGCGCTAACGAGCCAGTGTGAGCTGGCTCTAGTATAGACCATTCTTAGTGTATGTAAGTGGACCTTTCTGCAGACCTCTACTTAAAGTGATTTTTAAGTAATGTGAATTTTTCTGCAGATGTGGGGAAGGGAGGGAGGGAAGCAAGAAGAGGGTCACTTGCTGTGGAGAGAGGGAGCTTCCCCACACACAGTTCAAGGACACTTGGAGGGCCAGGGGTGGGGTCAGAGAAGCAAGAGCAGGAGGAGGAACAAGCAGGCCTAAGCCAGCCCCAAGGAGACCTGGCTGGAACTGAGAGGAAGAAGGGGTGGAGGGTAGGAGGAGACATGTGAGGGGTCAGACATGGACACAGACAGGAGAAGAGAGGCAACGTTTGGGGTGGGCCACAGATGGACAGAAGAAAGGGCTGGAAGTGAGGGCAGAGGGGCAGAGCGGAGCAAAGGTCTCCTCTCTCTGGTGTTGGATGGCCTAAGCCAAGCCCCCATCAGGTTCCACTGGTGTTCTCCCAGCACATCTATTCTTTTATTTTCACTTAGGTTTTTTTTAAAGGTTTGGTTTTGGGGGGTTTTTGATGGGGGAGTGGGGGGTAGGAAACCATGCAGTGGCAAGCCAAGAGGCAGGAGCAGAGAAACAGCATACAACTGTATAGTAAAGTTAACATAAGTATTTTTTGGAATATGGATTTCTTTTAGAATTCTTTACTGTGAAGTCAAGTTTGCATAAAATTTACATAAAATAGAATAGTCTATATACCCCTTTCACATCCTGACTTTAATATTATCCAATGTGTTAACAGTCTCTCCCAACTTTGGGTCAACTACAGACTTGATGAGCATATAATGTATCACTGATAAAAATGTTAAGCCACACAGGGCCAAGAACAGATACCTTGCATTGTGCCAATGGAGACTTCCCATGTTTACATTGACCAATTAACAACTACTCTTTGAGGGACTCAATATACACAAAAATATTTATAGTAGCTCTTTTTGTGCTGGCAAAGGAATAGAAACTAAAGGAGTGTCCATCAGTTGGGGAATGGCTAAACAAATTATGGTACATAAATGTGATGGAATACTATTGTATCAAAAGAAATAAGGAAGGCAATGATTTCAGAGAAATCAGAACCAAGAGAACAATTTATACAATAACAACAATATTGTAAAGAAGAATAACTTACAAGGATTTAGAAACTCTGATTGACCAACCATGGTTCTAGAGAAGTCATGATGAAGCATGCTACCCACCTCCAGAGAGACCCAGAGAATAGACTAAGGCATTTTTTTTAACATAGCCAATGTGGGAATTGTTTTGCTTGACCATACAGGTCAACAGGTTTAACAGGTTTTGTTTTTCCTGTTTTATCAATGGGAACAAAGAGAGGTGAGAGTGAGAAAATACAGATCTGAAAATAAATTGAATTAATTTTTTAATTTAAATCTAATTTTAAATTTAATTTAAAATCTCTTCGTCTAGCCATCCAACTAATTCTGAATCCATTTGATTGTATTATGATTTAATCTATTTTTCTGCATCTTCTTCCCAAGAGTATCAGGGGATGCTTTATCAAAAGCATTGTTAAAATCTAGGTATTCTATGCATGACATTCTCCTCATCTACTAGCTTAATAAGGAATGAAATGAGGTTAACCTGGCCTCTTCTAGATGAAGCCATGATGGCTCTTAATAATGGTTCATCAAGATCTTTTTTATTGATCCATTCTAGAATTTTCCCAAGAATCAAAGGCAAGCCCACTGAGCTTCTCCCCCCGCAAAAAAAAACCAGTGTTTTCTCTTCTCTGTTCTTGTTGTAAGCAACTTATCCATGTCTTATCTAAAGTAATTCTTATTCATTATCTCCATAAAACATCTCCCAAGATTTTTCGGATAGCAGTGCAACAGTCTGTTTGTTTGTTACCCCTCACCCATGACTATATGACCAGCCCACCTCCTATGCCCATCTTACACATTATTAATGATATATTTTATATCGCTACTTGTACACAAGTAGTCATTGGTGTTATGCTACAACCTGGTTATACCTATCATGAATCTCTCCCTTTGGATCATCTTCAATCATAATCAATACAGATTACTCTCAGAGCGTAATGATCCATGATTCACATCATGTAGCTTTCGCTGGAAGAATTCTGTGTTCAGAAGTTAAGCTTTCATACTAGGAGATCTTAGGATCACCAAAAGCACAATTTTACAAATAGAATCCAGCCCGTTTTCTTCCTCCTATTTATTTCTAGGACCAGCCACGATGCCCGTATCTACTGATATGTTTATTGAATAGTCTATTCATCTATCATCATGTCATAAACTAGGAAATTTTTATCCATCTTTTTTGCTGTGTGAATTGTTATTCCAATCTCTTTGGAGTCCCACATATCTCATTAAGAAATACCAACAGTGGATGGTTTCCACAAAACTTAAACAGCCTTGTAAGAAGTGATGAAGAGTGAATTTAACAGAAAAAGGAGAAAAATATACAAAATAATAACAAAACCAAAAATAAAGAACTTTGAAAGATTTAAAATGCTGATCAATGCAATGATGAGCCACAATTCTAGAGGATTCATGATGAAACATTTTACTCACCTCCAGACAATGAGATGATGGACCCAAAGTGCACAGTGAGACATGTATATTTTGGATGTGGCCAATGCAGGAATTTGTTTTGATTTACTATATATTTCTTCCAAGAATTTTTGGTGCAGTTCTTTTCACTGGGGACACAGGGGAGAAGGTGGATTTTTTTTAATATAAAAAATTAACTTAATTTTTCTAAGTCCCTATAGGAATCAGTGGAATTAATGCAATCACATCCCGTAATGTCGTCTACAAATGAAAGCATCTAAGTAACTCATTCTTCTCTTGGGAATCCATCTTCCACTTGGACTTTGCACAGGAAACCTCCTATGTCACTGAAGAACACTTCTAGTGGGCATATAGTCTGTCTTTCATCTGCTTGATATGGGTGCCCAAAAGACCTTGGACCAAGGTTTCTCTATGAATCTTATATGAATCTAACATATGTATAAAAGACACGTTATTGAAAAAAGCTTTTTGAGGATAGATTTACTTCTACCTAGACAATTGGATTTTTAAAAAAACTATAAATAATACATACACAGATGAGTAAATACAAAATACATACAAAAAAGAGGAGATAGGATAGGATCTAGCCTTGTGATGTCATTGGAACTGCTAGGTGAGACAACTCCTTCTACCAAGGTAGCACCTCTGTACACCCTGTAGTCTTAAAGACCTGTGCAGAACTCCAAGAGACTAAGGGTCACAGTATGTGTCAGAGGATGGACCTCCAACCAGGTCTTCTAGAAAAATAGGAAGGAAATAAACATTTATTAAGTACCTACTATGTGCTAGGCACATAGTAAGTTAGCTATTATCTCATTTGATCCTCATAACAACACTGCAAAATAGATGCTATTATTATCCCCATTTTACAGCTTGAGGAAACTGAGTCAGACAAAAATTAAATGGATTGCCCAGGGTCACCCAGCTAGTAAGTATCAAAGGCCAGATTTAAACTTGGGTCTTCTTGACTCCAAGTCTGGAACTCTACCCACCGTGCCACCCAGCTATTTGGTTTTCATCTGCATTTTCAGCTTGTCCACTACCTGTCTCTTTACTAATCAGATCAGATTTTTTCTAATCACCGACATCCCCTAAAAATTCATTGAGGAATGTCTTCCAGCTGTTCAGTCTTTATTTTCCACTTCAAGCTAAGTCATCAGATCTCCGGGGAGCAGACTGAATGTATAAAACCACCATCGGAATTTTGATGTGAGATTAATTTGTTTTGAAGAATACAAATAGCAACTCGCAAAATTGGAAATTAACCAGCTCTGCACCATCAAATACAAAAAACCTTCCCTGGCCTTGTCAAAAGTTTCTGGGTGGGGGTGGAGGGAGGAAAAGAGGGGAGAGTATGAACAGGGGAGGGAGAGAGAAACTCACTTATGACATTTGCTTTGGCTTCACCTTTTATTGTCAGGCTTTGTTATATAAGGGTGATTGTGCTTCACATTAATTAGCTAAGAGATTTAGACAGTAATCCACTATCCACCACCCCCTCCAATAAGAATTCAGACAGGAGAAGAGACTGTGGCTCCTTCTTTTGTTATGGCTTTGGAATTAACACAGTGGGAAGATGGGCCATGCTGTCTAAGAGGCCCAGGACTTCCCTTCCAAGCCACGTTAAGCTTGGCGTTAATTCCTCTCAACTTTCTGCATACCTAGTGGGCATATCAAACAGGAGGCAAGCCATGTCAGCTGAAGAGACTAGGGACCACCATTTGAAGCATTTGAATGAAAAGGCATTTACAAGGCTGACAGAAAGAACTACCCTACTGTCATTTTGTGGTTAAAAAAAAATAATAAAATAAGTGGGGGAGGGAGAGAATTTGAAGTTTCCCCCGAGGTCCTGTTTTTCCAATCCCACTACCTAAGTCTATGATTACAAGTTGGAAATCAGGCGATGAATAGAAAACATAAGTGTTGCCCTTCTGAATAGCAACCATGTATTTCCACATCAAAATGAAAGAAAAAAGATGCATGTTGGGGGGTGCTTAATGGACATGATAGCACATGATTTTTTTTTAAGTATAAGCTGACGTATAAAATACCAAATGTCTAGATAGCATTTTCAACTGCAAATTCCCCAAAAAAGAGTCATTTTAGGTATGCAGAAAGAAGTGACAGAATTCTATGCCAGATCTATCCCTGCTAACTGTGTGACTATAGGCAAGTCTCAACCTCTCCAGTCAAAATTTTCCCATCTGTAAAACAGGGATAATGGGAGAGGCGGGGGGGAGCCAAGATGGCAGCTGGAAATCAGGGACTAGCGTGAGCTCTCTGCCAAGTCCCTCCAAAAAACTATAAAAAATGGCTTTGAACCAATTCTAGAACTGCAGAACCCACATGGTAACAGAGGGAAGCAGGGCTCTAGCTCAGGACAGCCTGGATAGTCTCTGGGTAAGACCTATCCCGCATGGAGCTGGGAGCAGAGGGGAGCGGAGCTGAGCAGAGCAGAGCCCAGCATGGGCGGCATGGACCAACCAGACCAGGAGCCAGGCGGATCATGCCCTAGCCCCCCGAATCAGTGCGCTGCAGCAGTTACCAGACTTCTCAACCCACAAACACCAAAGACAACAGAGTAGGTTAGTGGGAAAAGCTGCTGGGGACAGCCACCACCCTGGGGGCAGCAGAGGTGGGGCAGCTACAGAACTACAGCTGCAGTTGCTTCTGGCCCCAGGCCCACCTGGTGGGAGGAATTAAGTGGCAGATCAGAGCAGGAGTGAAGAGCCTGCTGAAGATCTAAGTCCAGTCCAGCTTGGGGGTTCTTGGGAAAGGAGGAGTGCTGCTGAGGCAGAGCTGGTGCATGCCCCCAAGCGTGGAACATAGATCTCTGTACTCTACAAGCTGAAAAACTCAAGGGTCAAGTAAGTTGGCTGGGAACATGGCCAGGCAATAAAAACACACCCAGATTCAGTCTCAGACTCTGGAATCTTTCTTTAGTGACAAAGAAGACCAAAACATACAGCCAGAAGAAGTCAACAAAGTCAAAGAGCCTATATCAAAAGCCTCCAAGAAAAACATGAACTGGTCTCAGACCATGGAAGAGCTCAAAAAGGATTTGGAAAAGAAAAGAAAGTTAGAAAAGTAGAAGAAAAATTGGGAAGAGAAATGAGAAGGATGAGAGAAAACCAGGAAAAACAAGTTGATGACTTGCTAAAGGAGACCCAAAAAAATACTGAAAAATATACTGAAGAAAACACCTTAAAAAATAGACTAACTCAAATGGCAAAAGAGCTACAAAAAGCCAATGAGGAGAAGAATGCCTTG
>CM053622.1:398770999-398811260 GCA_028646595.1 Phalanger gymnotis | reverse complement strand
GTTTAAGTTTGTGTTTTCTTTTGCAACATTGCTAATATGGAAATACGTTTTTGCATGACTCTACATGTGTGATCTGTATCTCATTGCCTGCCTCCTCAAGGCAGGGAAGGGAGGGAGGGAGGGAGAAAATTTGGAACTCAGAGTTTGAAAAAAGGAATGTTAAAATTTTTTCACATTTAATCGAGAAAAATGAAATAAATAAAATATAAAGTAGACTAAATAAATTTTAAGAAAGAAAACTAAAAAAAAAATAATTGCTTACAAATACAATGACATTAAAGGAATAGATGTAAATATATATAAATGCCAAATTATTACTAGTGAAGAATAACCTAAAGCCACATTATATTTAAATTACCCACAAGAGCTGACAAAATATGTACCCCAAAACATGAAATGAAAGTAAAATATGCCTTTACTTTGTAACAAAAGGAAAGCCGTTAGAGGTAGAATGCTTATTCTAGGGATATAGCTGGTTTTAAGAAGAGGGGGTGGGGAAAGCTCACCAACTGAAAGAAAGTAAAATTCACACTTGCAAAAATTCTTAATTATCATTATCACCATCATCATTATCATTATTAAAGTTAGTTATTAATGTAAGAATCTAGTGAAACTTTGTGTTAATAACAGATATAATAAGAATAAGAAGTTACTGGCTTCCAATGAAATTATTGGTAAAAAGCCAAACTTTACAATGGTAAAGCTAGATATAAATGGCCTAAAATTACTTTTTTTAAAAAATTTAGAAAAAAATAATATATTTTCCCAACTATGAAGAGGAGAAACATTTTAATAAATTAAAATAAATTAAATAAAAAAATAAATTAGAAAGAATTATCAAAAATTAAATTGATATATTTGATATGTACCAATTTTATACAAAAAAAAACAGAAAAGAAACAGACTGGGGGAAAATATTTGCAGGTTATATATCAGATGAAAATCTAACACATGGGATCTATAAAAGATACAAACATAACTACAAGATTAATGCACACTCCATAATGGAGCAATAGTAAAAGACCATAATCTATTTTTAAGGGAGCAAATATGAGCTAAATTATCAAAACCTATGGGAAAAGATGTGCCAATTCCCTAAAAATCTGAGAAATATAGACAGTAGCAAATAGTAAAATTCAACAGGACTATAGTTTGTGACAGATCATCATGCTAAATAAGGTTGGAAAAGTAAGTTGGAAGAAGATTGGGAAGAACTTTGGAATTTAGATTTTATTCAATAGTCAATTAAAGAGTCTCTAAAACTGGGGCAGGAAAATGGCACAAACAAACTGTTTATAAGGTAGACAACTTCTGGCAGTGGGATAAGGTGAGAGAAAGGAAAGATTCAAAGGTGATTCAGACTAGGATTAATAGTAGTGTCAGTTATAGCCAGGTCTGGGTTTGGAGATATTGAAGTCAGCAAAAACTAGTGATTACCTTTCTATTGGCCCCCAGGTTCGTTGTGTGTCTACAGCTTTTTCAAGCCTTCTCTTCTTCCCCGCTTCCTTTCCTCCATCCACTGAGGATGGTTGACTTCTAGTCCTTACCCTTTACTCCACTTCAGAAGTAAAAGTCCCAGTGACTATGCCTGAAGGAAAACAATACAGTACTCTAAACATATTAGGCACTTAGTATAAGGTGCAGAATTAATTTGGCTTCTGAGTTACATCTCATCTGGCCTTCCTCTCTCTTAGTGATATCAACAGGACCCTACAGTCATACCCTTGAATGTTCCCAAAGGGACTATTAAGCCCTAGGTCTACATATTTGAAAGAAAATTTAGTCCCCAACTTAGCCTCAGGTTGGAAAAAAAAATGAGCTTTAAAGTATGAATTAAGTGTTTTCACTGAAACTATTTTGGTGTTTTTTCCAAGAAATAGTTTTATCCATTGTATTGATACATGGAAGAATGTCTAGCTCTTCATTTCTTTATTTCTGTGCTTTTCAGTAACATTATTCCGTTTTTATTTTCTCTTGTTTTTTAACCTAACAACATAAATTTAAAGAATCTGTGGCTTTTCCTTAGTAATAGTATTCGATGATGTCATGAGCTTTATTTGCTATGACAGCCAAATCTAAGCAAAATTTCGAAGTCAACAAAGTTAGTGTTGAGCACCCATCCAACTCTCTCCTGTGATGACTATCCAAAAATAAATAAATAAAAGCATTAACATTTACAAGGGGGGAAAACACATTCTCTTTGGACAGGATGAGATGACTTTCTGACCACTTGGTTCAGGTCAGTATGTTACTGGCTTTAAATCGCTGCAAGATTTCCAGAGTAAAAACAGGTGTGGTCTGTTCTTCAGAAAAGGTTCCTAGATTCCAGACAGAAAAGAATTCAAGTCCCTAAGTATACAACTAGGCAGCATTTGGGAATTGGGTTTGTGGAAGGAAGCAAGCATGAGAACAATATGTCACTGTGTTGAGTTAATTGCAGCATCTAAAATAACTTTTACTCTGATCTTAGAGACTGCCAATGTAAAGAGAAAGACTTGGGAAATGCCAATGGTGTTTATGTAAGACAAAGATTCTTAGCCTTTTTCTGTATCTTCCCTTTTGCAGTCTGGTCAAGCTTATGGACACCTTACAATATTTTTAAAATAAATTAAATTATAAATATTTAATAATTAAAAGTAATGTCAAATTTCAGTTAAAGATGAATAAAAATAAAATGTTATTTTTTTCCCCATCCAAGTTCATGGTCCCTCTAAAATATTTACCCATGGATCCCTTGGGAGTGAGGGAACTTCAGATCAAGAACCGCTGACATAGTATTCTAATATAAAGGTTAACAATTGACAGAGCTATGATAAGGGTTCTAGCTTTCCTAGTGTAAGAGAGGGGAGATATAAGTCTGTTCTTCAGCCTCTTAATTGAGGCAGTCACAGAATGTAGTCATATATAATGGGGTTGTAATGTGTAAACGAGATGCATCTACAACCTTATCCTTTATGAAGGTACAACACCTCTCCTATTGAGTCAAGAAGGAAACAAAATGATTGGCTAAGAAAATTAAAAATGGTCATGCCTCAGGGGGCTTTAAATAGCTCAGCTCAAAGGAGCTCAAAGAAGTGAAGGCTCAGAAGAGTTGTGGAGGAAAAATCTTGCATGGAGAAAAGAAGGGAAATTCTCTCTCCTCCCTTTCCCAATCAGCTAAGAAGCTTCAAAGAGGATCTTCTGAACCAGTAGGAGACACCTTATCCAGTGAGGAAAAGACAGATGCAGACACAAAAAGTAGTAACCCAAGGGAGCTACTCCTGGCAACTGAGAGAGGAACAAACCCAAGCCCCCTGACTTCAAGACTAGCACTCTTCAGAATTACTTCTATAACTCCCAAGAAAACATTTTAAAACTAGATGGGGAGGGGAGAGGAGAAGAGATAGGGAAGAGACAAATGAAGAAAACTTATTACATCAGCATTGACCATCAACTGATTTGTCACAACCAAAATTTTCTCTTATGGTTAAAGTGTTAAAGGCAAATCTATGTCATTGGTGACACCAGCAATCTCCTCACTCCCTGCTTATTTTCTCCCATTTCCCTTGTGGCTACCACTCAGGGGCACATTTCCTCCGCATCTGGAGAAATCCTTCACAAGCCCAGGCTTTCCCTTCAGGGTCGCTCAGTGACTTATTGCCAAGAGACAGTCATTAAATTTTTATGGCAGCAGAAGTCTATTGACCAGCATTACCATGTAAACCATCTGTGCAATAAAAATCCTGTGTGTCAGAATTCAGAAGCCAGAGCAGAGCAGGTCATGTTCCGGACCAATCCCTGGAGTTGGGTTTCTTGCTACACAGAATCTTTTCATTATTTCAGAACTGGTGCCCCTCCCACCTGTTCTCCTTCAAAACATGCCAATTCTATCAGTTAGAACATATCCTTCTAGAATGGTATTAGACTTATGAATGAACCCAAAGTAGCCTAAAGGTTTCCAAAGTAAAGGGTTCAGGAAGTGTCACTTACGATGATTCTAGGACTTTGTACTTTAAAAGCAAAGCTTCCTTTCTAGAACCTGCTTACCCTAAAAGCTAGTCTCTATTCTGATCAAGTATGTGATTCTGAGATCAGGATTCTGAGAGGTAGAGGTGAAGAGGGGGTCCATTCTAGGCATGACAGGGGCATGTTCCAATGCACAGAGGCAGAAAACTGCATGCTGAATTCAGGTAAAAGCTAGTAGCCTAGTTTGGCAGGAACACACAGTGGGAGAGGATTAGTAATATGAACTAAGGCTGGGATGGTAGGTTAGTGTCAAGTTGTGGAGGACCTTAAAATGTCAGGAAATAGGTGGACATTTATATTTTAAATGTAAGCAGTAAGTAAGCACTAAAGGTTTCTGCGCCCAGGAATGACATGGTCAAATCTGTGCTCTTGCATAGAGTAATTTGGCAGCTAAATGTGGAGAATAAGTCAAAAAGGGAAGAAAATGGAGGCAAAGAGAACATTTAGGAAATTGTAATACCTGGGGAGGGGTAATGAGGGTGATGGCAGTGTGGGTGAGAGAAGAGGACAGATTTGAGAGCTGTTGACATTAAGGGAAATGGAAAGCAAGTGGCTGCTTCCTTCGAACCATCATTTTTATGATTTCAAGATGGCTGTCTTCACTCAGCTTACTTTTTCCCCAAGTTAACCTAAGTTGGGTTTTAAGGCAAAGCAATATGGTAACACGAAAAGATAGCTGAATTTAGAGTTCAAATCTCACCTCTGCTACTTACCAGCTGTGTGACCTCTCAAGTCTCAGATCCTTATCTATAAAATGAGGACCTTAGATTAGATGGCCTCTGTGGTCCCTTCCAGGCAACTAGGTGGCACAATGGATAGAGCACCAGGATTGGAGTCAGGAAGACCTGAGTTCAAATCTGGCCTCAGACACTTACTAGCTGTGTGACCCTGGGCAAATCACTTAGCCCTGTTTGTCTCAGTTTCCTCATCAGCAAAATGAGCTGGAGAAAGAAATGGCAAACCACTCTAGTATCTTTGCCAAGAAAACCCCCAAATGGGGTCACGAAGAGTCAGACAAAACTGAAAAAGACTGAACAACAATGATCCCTGCCAGCTCTAAATCAATGATCCTGCCAGAAGCAAGGAGGTAACTATTACATACTGTTTCTTATTTTTGAACAAATCTTTTTTTTATCAAAGTGAAAATCTTCTGGATGCCATAGCCATAGTGTGAAAACATGAAAATATTCTGTGAAAATATACTTCTACCATTACCCTTCTAGATTTCCCCTTGTCCATTAAACTCTTAAGTCATGAAGCGCTAGTTTTCAGGCTAAAAGCCAACAGGGTGGCTTGTGGACTGGCTTCCTTCAATAAAACCACAAACCTGTGGTATAGAGAAAATAAGTCCTGTGGTCTTGGGCTCAAAATTCTATTTGCTGGTGGACGGCAGGAAGTCAGAGGAGCCAAGTGACTACAAGTTATCAGTGAGGAAGTTGGTACTCTGTACCATGTTTGCATTGTACCACTTATGGGTTAAAGAAGAGCGTTGTGGGAGGACAAGACGATGCTAATGAACAGCACTGGCCCAGACGTTAAATTTGTTTGCATTGATTTCTATAGCATTGGTCCCTACAACACAGGCATGAAATCCGACTTTAGGGTCTTTCAGGGAGAGAAATGGTTCCTTAGAAAGGCATTGACTGCCACCTTGTGGACAGAAGTCAAATCTGATGGCTGCTACTAGAAACCACAGGCACACACCTTTGCCAATTTCCTTCCCACTTGGCCTCTTCTCAAACCCAATCATTGTCTACTCTGCTTTTAAGTAAACTGAGTCTACCGTGACTATACGAGAACCTCCAATTTGGTAGTAGGAAATATGACTCTCCTGGTGTGGTGGCCATTCTGTGTCAAACTTGAGCCTGGTAGCTCTGTTTTGAAGAGTGCTGGATTTGGAGAAAAAAGCCCAGGGTACGAATCCTAGCTCCACCAATAACTATCTTTGTAATCTTAGACAAGTTGCTTCTCTTTTCTGGGCCTCTGTTTTCCCATCTATAAAATGAGGAGGGTCAACTGGATGATTTCTAAGGTCTAAATCTAAAATCTAAAAATCTAAAATACACAGAGATCAAAAAATTTTAGTCCCTAGAAAGTTTCTAAACCTCACTGACAGTTCCAGGAATGAAAGCATAATCCCAGATAATTGCATTTACAAGAAATGGCCTGCCCATAACCTCTCCAAGAAATAACTCTGTATATCTGTATATGTTATGCCCAAGAAAAAAAGAATCTCCCTGAAAATGTCTAATGTTACCCTTTGGTTGGATATCCATCTTGTCCATTTTTATACTCAAATATAGCTATCTTCACATCTATGGACACAATAAGCACACTTTAAAAAAAGATTTTATTCTGTTTGGGTATATTTGTCTTTGTGTTTTCCTATGCAAAAAATAAATAAATAAATAAATAAAGCAGGGAGAAGATAGTTCCCCCAGCTAGACCTACAGCCAAATCCCACCTCTGACACTGTGTATCTCTGAACAAGACACTCATCTCCTCAAGGCTCTAGGCAATTCTCTAAGACTATAAATTGCAGAGAAGGTGCCAATATGCACTTGTAGAGAGAGTTTCCTCACCTTGGAGCTTTCTATAGCAATGAAATCACAGGTCTAGCCGCTAAACCTATATTTGAATGTATACCTACCAAGCACCTTCTATTTGAAGGCACTGTGCTAGGAAAGGAATTCACTAGCTGGTGACTTTCTTTTTTCTTTTCCCTCTAATATCCAAGTGAATAACCCACATGCAGAGCTGTAATTTCCTTGTAGTGGTGGGTCTTGGCCCTAAGATACTGACATTTTGGTGGTGAGTTTTGTCTGGGGGGAAGAGTGGAGAAAACACCATTCTTTCCCAAGAGGAAGCCAGGGGTATGTTGGAGCTGACTCTAACCAGCTTGTGAGAGATGGTTATTGAATTTACACCCTAGAAATCAATCACTTTAAATCAGAGCTTGATTCTTTTGTTGCTTGTCTAGACTTAAGAAAGTATTAATAATGCAGATTAAACTTAAACATGTGTGCACACACTTTTTTTTTTCCAGAGTCCATTTGTTAAATATTTACCAGCACAGTTTTGTATTGCTCTATAAACATTACTTAAGTTCAGCAGGAGTGCCGTAGAATGTTCAGGAATTAAGTTATCACTAGACTAGAGGACACCTGCCCATAGACTAATAAGAATAAGAATAAGGGCAGGTAAGGGGCACAGTGGGTGGAGTGTTGGGCCTGGAGTCAGGAAGACTCATCTCCTTTAGTTCAAATTTGGCCTCAGACTTGTACTAGCTGTGTGACCCTGGGCAAGTCACTTAACCTTCTTTGCCACATTTTCCTCATCTATAAAATGAACTGGAGAAGGAAATGGCAAATCTCTCAAAATAGGGTCATGGAGAACCAGACATGATTGAAAATGACTAGACAATGATAGCAATCCTATCATTTATGTAGTGGTCTAAGGTTCACAAAATGTTTACAATCCACTATCTCATTTGAGCTTCAGAATGCCCTCGAACCTTCCCATTAGTGATTGCCATCCTTATTTCTTGTCTCATCATGGTCCTCTGCCAGCCTATACCACTGTATGGTATAACCACAGCACCCTTCTCACAGGTCCCCTCCCCCCACCTTTAACTCCCATAGTAACAGAAGTCCGTCTGTTCTTTCTCCCAGGACAACTGTCCTCTGCATGGCCACTTCCTGCTGCCACCTTCTAACTCTCTGTTCCAGGTAAAAATACTCCTATTTTGCTCTGCCCACAATGATAACTCTTAGAGCAAAACTTTTACTAGAATCAATTGAAATTGTTTGAAATAGTCATTCACTCTGAATTTTGTACATACAGACATATATGAAGTATTTGGAATTCTATCAATTTGGTAACTTCTTAAAGCTACTCCTTTCATTGAATAATTTTGCCAGTAACAGAAAGCAACTCTTGGTAGAATTGAAAATTTCCCAATACAAGCAAGACCCTGGGGCTTTCTTCACAATCTAAACCTTTTTTAAAGAACAAAAACACAAAGACATAAAGATGCAAAGGTGCTAAGCTTAAGGAGGAAAGAAAGGAGAAAGAAAGGGAAAGAAGAGAGAGAGAAGAGAAAGGAGGAAAAGGGAAGGAAGGGAAGGGTAGGGAATACTTGTAGGTCCTCACTCAGGAACATTCTTGACATCAACTTTTGTGTAAATGTTTAGCTATGTGAGAGGACCGTGATGTAAAGCAAAATCAGAAAAGGAACAGAACCCAGAACCAGTTTCTCTTAGTGAAAGCCAGAAGTCTGATAAGTTCCAAATCAAACTGACAGAGAATGTGGAGGGGGGAAGAAGGGGAGAAAATATAGCAAAGATGCCAGGTTTTAGAGGAGACAGCATAAGGGTAAAGCAGGAAAGGAAAAGAGGAAGAATCCACAATTCCCCAACTGCAGCCAAGAAGGCTGCTATTCAGGCCGATGTTAGCAGATCAGAATTAGTTAAAGACTCTCTATACACATCCCAAGGTCTCTCCAAAGCACTTCAATTACATGTCATCACAAATCTCTCTCAGCAGGCTCCCCAACCTATTCCACATTGGGAACTGTATCAACAGCAGTCTTTGCATGCTCACAGAGACTGGGCTCAGTGACTGCCTCCCACCCCAAGATTCACCTGTCAGTGGGGTGTTGTGAGTATTACATCATGATGTTTCAGGTCTGTTTCTCCACCACTACTTCTACTTGCCTTTTGCTTTCACCCTTGTCTCGTGCATTTAGAAAGAAATCTCTTAATGGTCTCAGTTATGTTGTTGTTGTTGTCGTCCTTGGTTGCTGTATTTGTTTATATTTCTTGAGTTTCTGTGGTCTGTGGTCTTGTGTTTGAGAAGCGAATAATCTCTTCAGATCTAGTTTTCTTTCTGAGAATGTTATTGAATGTCCTTTTTTTCATTAACAGTAATTCTCAGTTTTTCAGGGTAGGTCACTTTGGTTGTATCTTCAGCTCCTTTGCTTTTCAGAACACATTATTCCATTCCCTGCTATGATTTCTGGTGTGTACAGAATGGTCCTGTGTTATTTGAATTTTCTTCCTTTTATGCTTGCAGGTCTTTCTCCTGATTACTTATAGAATTTGTTATTTTCACTAGAATTATTAAATATAACTACTATATCTTGGAGTTTGCAGCACAGGATTTTTTTCCTGGCAGTAATCTGTGAACTTTTGATTGACACTTTGTTTTCTAGATTTGCATTATGGTGTTCAGGTTTTTTGACTTGTCATGTTCTTCTGGGAGTATTATAATCCTCAAGTTGTCTTTATGTAACTATGAGCTTCCAGATCACTATGTTTTGCTTATATGGAGATAATGTTTTCTTTTAAGGTCATGGCTTTTTTGCTTCTCTTCTTCCAGATCATCCTTCACTTCTGTGCATTCTCATTCCCAATCAGTTGCTCTCTCTTTTGTTTCTTTGGTGAGACTTGACACGACGGATTCTATTTTTTCTAATCTCCTCATTATTTCTGCTGTGCAGGACATAAATCCTGCTTTCACAATTCCTATTTCTATTTTAAACAATTCAAGAATATCTTTCTGTGGTTCCTTTGCTTTTGTGGGAATCTACAGGGTCCTCTGCATCATCCGGTACTGAACCATCTTCCTTTGTCTTGCAATATTTATTTATAGTTTTATGGGCTCTTTTACCAGATCTGGAGGATATATTTTCTTCTCTTATTAGTCTTTAAGTGAGTTTTCTTATTCTTGATATCTTTGGTAATGTCAGTCTTAATCTTCTCTTGTAGTTTCCTAATCTTTCCTTTTTGAGTGTGGTTTCTCTGAGGGCTAGATCTTAAAGTTTTATGAGGCTCCTCCCATGCTAGGCAATTCATAGTTCACCAGCCTCAGTCTCTGCTTTAAGTGACTTATGGGGGTACAGAAATGGCCCTGGGAAGATGCTGGGCTCTTTCCTTCAGATTCAGTGGAGTGCCACAAATTCATACACATGTCCTGCCCAATTTCCTCTCTTTCTCAGTTCTGTGACCATTCTGTGCGTTGCAGCACAGAATTATTATACTGCCATCACAGCCTGAGCAAACTTCAGCCTTTTGGATTTGTGCAGCAGTGGAAGGAGGAAAAAGAGCTAGAACTGAGTTTCATTGCAAGTCTATGGGTCAGCTTGCACAGACCTGCTACTATAGCATGGTGGACAATGGAGGAAGGAGTGCTTAATCAGTATGTCAGGGTCTAGGAAGTGTTCATCCTTTCTATTGTTAGTTCATTAAACTGTTACCTCATTTGGGTTCTTGGTGTTCTAGACTTTGGAGACAGCTGCTTTATCTCTTGTGGGTAATTCCTCTTTGGAGAAGTTTAAGAGGTCATGAGGATCAGAGAAAATGCCAAGTCCTCCACCTGTTGGAAGAAGACTCCTGGAAGACATTTCTAAATCTTTTTTTTTTTTTGAGAGGAGAAGGCAGGGTAATTGGGATTAAGTGATTTGCCCAAGGTCACACAGCTAATAAGTGTGTCAAATGTATGAGGCCACATTTGAACTCAGGTCCTCCTGACTCAAGGGCTGGTGCTCTACTCATTGCACCACCTAGCTGCCCCTAAATCTTTTTCTAAAAAGATTTTTTCCTTTTCTTTTTCTAAGTCAACACTTTATGACTTAAGTTAATATTTTATGAATAGTTTATGAATATGAATATTGCTGCCAATATTTTATGAATAGTTAATATTTTATGAATAGGTCAGGCACTAATACCCCATATGAACATTTGGGATAGAGTGTCTCTAAATTTGCGCATCTCAAATTTCTTTTGAGCTACTGCAATTTTGCTTTTGCTCAAAGAGCACAGCTTCTTTGATGCAGATGCGCCATTTTGGGCGATCCTGTGCCAGTGTCTCCCTTGTGTCACAACAGAGCTCAAAGTTCTTCAGAGCGATCTTGACAGAGTCCTTATACTGCTTCTTCTGACCTCTGTGTGAGTGCTTGCCTTTTGCGAGTTCTCCATAAAATAGTCTTTAAGCAAATGTATGTTTGGCTTTCGAACGATATGGTCAGCCCATCAGAGTTTCACTCTCTGCAGTAGAGTCTGAATGAAAGGATCTCAGTGTCCAGTACTTTAGGTGATCTTCAGAATCTTCTTAAGACAATTCAAAGGGAAGCAGTCCAATTTAATTGAAAATTTAATAATTGGCTGCTCTAGCTGCAGCGGTGGTGGTGGTGGTGATAGTGGTAGTGGTTCTCCTTCATACTCGAAGAGAACTAAAATGATATCACTATATCAGGGTCAGTGTACAATGTGTCCAACATTGACCTCAACATAGTGATACTATTTTAGTATAAGCTCCTCAGAGATCAGCAAATGCTATTACAAACCAGGGCTTGATCTATTGTTCTGTTTTATCCCACACAGCCTCTCAAACAATTTTATAGGATTCCATCATTATATAAGTATCTGCAGCTTGGACTGGACTTATTTTAAAAACTTATTGATCACGTACATCTCAAATCATGCCCGTGCTTTCACATAAAGCTCAGTGTTTGGAGTACTGAAACCAAGATCTCTGGAAGTTTAGCCTGAAGTATAAAATTGACTTCTGGATTCCAGTTCTCTCAAATTTCACTCCAGAATATTAGCTATGCCTGTTTTGTTCTAAATACAAATGTACTGCCCTGAAGCTGTGTCCATAAAGCAAAAGTGAAATGAAGATTTAATTATTACCCAGGTAGTACGATCAATATGCGAAATTCATACACATACACATACACCCATCAATTATGTGGAATGAATTGTGTGGTTTGGTTATCTACATTTTTCAAATTGCCTGGAAAGTAGCCTACTCTTTGTTTCATTTTTGTTGCATAGCCTCAATTATGGGGATAATTTGCATAAAAATGTAGAAATTGTGGTCATACTATTTAGAGTTCCCATGTAACCCTTTAAAACTTTAAACCCAAAAGAAGGGAGGTATATGTTATTATATGTTCTGGTTTTAGTTCCCTACTCCTTTTTCCAAAGAGTCAGGGTTACTTTGGGGTTCACAAAAAATGAAATTTTGAAACTTGATTTGATTCTCCTGTTCATTTCTCTCTTAAGTTTACTGGAAATTGCCCTCTAGTATGATTTTGTGATAAGTTAACTGCCACATACAGAGAAGAAAAGGCCACATGCACTGAACTCTTCACTCTAAAGAAGTTTAATAAAGGACATTCTTTGTAGCCAGTAGAGGTCTTAGTAGTTGGATTTCTACCCACAATCAGAGGACTGCAGAGGTCTGTAGTCTCAGATGAATTACTGGGGAAATGAGGTGCAGTGGAGTGATGCGGTAAAAATGGTAGTTCCTCAATTTACCACTAGAAATGTTGCAATAACTCAGATTGGGTGGCAGAGCAATGGGTACTTCTCCACCCATTGTTTGGACAACGCAGAGGCTCCAGTCCCAGATCAGTAAGTGGCAGATTGGGTGGCAACACCCAGGTATCTCAGGAGGGTTGGCGCATCAAAGATGGTCTTCCAGCAGTTATCTGGACATTGCAGAGACCTGCAGTCCCAGATCAGCCAGTGAGGGGCTAGGGAATAAAAGTATCACAGTGTGACCCCAAAGAAGGCTCATCAGGTTTTCCTTTTTATACAAAAAATTTTCCATCTCTGTTATACATTCAAAATGTTTCAGTTTTTTGGTTCCCCCAGATACTAGCACAGTGATCAAATAAATGGAATGGTAAAATGTTGCCCCAGTGATGCTTTCAGCAAAGCTAATATCAGGAGAGGAAAAAAGACATAGACATTGAAATATAAAAGTCCTGTCAGGTGCAAAAGAAATATTTCACATTGTGGAAGGGGTTTGAGGTTTGAATAGCTCAATTGTATACAAAAAGACAAACAAAAATAATGAGTTTATCACAAAATACAGACTAGATCCATACACTTATCTCTAGTCACTCATTTGTATGAGACCTCAAAAGGAATCTGGGAAGTATAATTGACTGAATCAGGACTAATCACCATTAGTGAAGGTAAAGTCCTTGACTGAAGGAACTGGCTCTGAAAGAGGGGCCAGATCCCTCAGCATCTCCTACCTCCTGCTTGGGAGAGACAAACCTCAGAACTAAAGCTCTGGGAGGGTCAAAGAGGAGAGGCTTCTGCTAATCCTAGTTTAAGGGTCACTGCCCAAGCTGAAAAAAACATGGTAACACTCCAAGTGAAATGACCATTGTAACACTCCAGATGAAGAAAGTACAGAACCACCCAGCCAAGCCAGGTAGCTTAATGTGGTTTAAGGAAGGAAAGAAAGAAGGAGGGAGGGAGGGAAGGAAGGAAGGAAGGAAGGAAGGAAGGAAGGAAGGAAGGAAGGAAGGAAGGAAGGAAGGAAGGAAGGAAGGAAGGAAGGAAGGAAGGAAGGGAGGGAGGGAGGGAAGGAGGGAGGGAGGGAATGGGGGAAGGAGGGAAGGGAGGTCAGTTGAGCTGGGTCTCCAACAGAAATGTTATTTCCTGTGAGGAGTCACTACAGTTTAGCTATACAATGACTCATCTATTCTTGATGTGCCCCACAATGAACTTTAAGAGAACTTTAAAGAAAGAAAGAACATCAACTCCTGCAGTTCCAAGGTTGTGAATTGCCTTAGGTATGAGTGTTCCCTACCTGTGTGCCTCACTACCATTATATCTTTGGTTTATACCAACTCTTCCCCATTTATAGTACATGCTTTCTATCTGTGGAAGAGTGGGTCCCAGGTGTTGAGGGAAGTACTTTAAATGTATTGTTCTGATCACTTGAGTTCTTTGTATATAATTTGCTAAAGAATTGAGTTTCCTGGCTGATTATTAAGGGGAACAACACGAGGGAGGGCTCTTAATCAATAGTGTTGGGAGCAAAGTCATCTGCCAGATTATCCTTCTTATACTGTGAGAGTAATAGTAGCCACCCTCCTGGGGACCCAATGTATCAGTGCCAGTGCAAGTTGAGAGACTGAGCCTACAGGGAGTGTTACACAAGTTTAGGATGGGAACCATGATCTTCCTTGGAATCATAGTGCTATTAAAAAAAAACTTCATTTGAGTTAAGATGAGTATTACCGCAATTTTGGAAATTAGAGTGGATCTTCTAAGCAGCACAGTGGCATAAGATAAAATAGTGAAATTACAACAAACTGCATAGATAAGAAGAAAAACAATCAGTAGAAACTGAAGCATGAAACCTACACTTAAGAAAATATTAAACAGCAAATATGTCCATATATACATTAGAGTCAGGGAAATTTCTATATCTAGATGATGCTATCAGTCATTATCTAACCTATTCACAAGTTTTGTTGACCCCAGTACAGCTCTTCCAGACTAAGATTACTCATTCCAATTATTCAGAGATCAGCTTTTTAAAATGTTCTTTTCATACAAATAATTATAGTTATGTGTATATAGTTCTTCTGGTTCTGTTAATTTCATCCTGTATCAGTCCATACAGATGTCTTCATCTGTAGAAAGGAAATAACAAAATGTGTACCACCTGCCCCACACAATTATTTTGAAGATCAAGTGAAATGACATATGTAAAGCACCACATAAATATGAGCTAGAAATTAGTGACTTGTCTAAGAGTGATCTTGGGATGTAGGTTCCCTCCCCAAAGAACATTTCTGATTTTTCCTTAATGTTATCCCAAAATCAATAATAGGATTACAGAGGATTCTGGTCCAATTTTTTCATTCTATAGGTGAAGATAATTTAGCCAAGAAAGGTTAAGTATCCAGATGTTTTTCCAGATGTTTTTGTTTCTCTGACTTCCTCTTTCTCTCTCTTTCTCTCTCTCTCTCTCTCTCTCTCTCTCTCTCTCTCTCTCTCTCTCTCTCTCTCTCTCTTTCCAGTTTGGCTTTGGGCAAATCATGTCATCACTCTCATAGTCATTTTTTCTTAGGGCATAACCATATTCCATTATATTTGCAGACTATAATTTGTTCAACTATTCAACTGATAAGCACCAAGTTTCCAGTTTTTCACTATCAGAAAATTCTGCTAAAATATTTTGATAGATATGGGGCTTTTTCTGCCCAAATTATGAGATCCTAAGTCAAAAGGTGTGCATAGTTCAGTAATTTTTCTCATACAATTTCCAACCTTTTTCTTTAATTGTTGGACCAATTCACAGCTTTACTAACAATGTATTCATTTGAAGTTTATTTTTAAAGCAATTCAAAGTAAATGTATATGATTTACTACTCCTTGTCACTCGTTTTCCAAACATAAGGAACAGAAATATACATGAATATATTCACCAGCATATATTCCTCTGAGTTTTACAAAAATCCATATGGTCAAAAGATTTGCATTTCTTTAGAGAAGTCATTCATAACTGATCTCTTCCTGTACCCCTGGTGCAGGAAATTAGCTCTGCTCTAAATCTTTTCTTTTTCCCCATCATATGTTTTATTAAAGGATTTAAATCCAAAACCATTATTATGCCTGCAAAAGATCACTATGAAAGAGGAGATACAGAAACCGTGCTTTATAAATGAACATATCTCAGCTGGAATGTAAAGCAAATGCGTTTCAAGTGCGGCGTGCACCACAGTGATCCGCAAGCTTTTACTGAGCTTTACTACATCTTGAACTATAATCACCTCACCAGGTTGTTCTATGTGGTTTTTGTTAGAAAAATAAGTAGATAGCCAACCAATTACTCACTGATGACAACTCCTGACACCGAGTCCTTTATTCATACTTTCCTGGCTAAACACCATCGAGATCTCAAATAACATATTAAGTGTTAAGTTGAAGGAATCAAATTGATGCTGTCTGAATAGGAACACTTTCCATTAATAGAACTTTTTTTAAAAAAAAAATTATTTGCAATGCCTGGAATAGAAAAATTTTGATCACTGATCAAATTTATACTTTAACTGAGGCAGCATAATATAACAACTAGAATCCTAGGCTTGGAGTCTGGAGGACCTAAGTTCAAATCCCATTTCTAATGCCTCTCAGCTATGTAAACTTGAACAAGTTGTTTCACATGTATGTGACCGAAGCAACTCTTTAGTACCTAGATTATATTCTCCTTTGATGGAGGGAGTTGCCATACCTGGAGTTCCCCACAGTAATAAAATCCCAAGTCCTTTGTGAATTCACATAAATATATGAATAAATATTTCACCCGACACTGAGCAGTCGAAGGAAATGATCTTATACTGAGTTAACCTCTCCAAAATATCCCAAAGGATTATGAGATTGAGAGCTTAGTTTCATCTCATTTAGTCCAACCCTCTCACTTTGTAGAAAAGGAAAATGAGAGTGATGACATGATTTGCCCAAAGCCAAACGGGGAGGGGAGGGGAGGGGAGGGAAAGGGGAAGGATGGACCAAAGTTTAACCCCACATTTTCTAACTATATCTAGAGCACATTCAACTAAAACTTAGTAGATTCATGGTAGCATAGCCACTACTGCTATTTCTACTGCTGCTCTACCACTGCTACCACCACCATCATCACCACCAACCATCAACCACCACCATTATCACCATCGACTACTACTATCATCACCATAACTATCAATCACCACCACCACCTCCATCATCATCACTACCACTCACAACCAATAACAACCACCCACCAGTATACCAACAACCACCACAACCCACTACCAACAACCCACTATCACCAAAAAGACCCTCCACCTCTTACCATCATCATTACCACCACTACCACCATCACCACTACCACGACCATCAATGACCACTACCCACAACCACTACCACTACCACCTCTATGATCATCATCATTGCCACCGCCAGCAAAAGTAATCACCTACTATCACCACTACCAACAACAACCCACTGCCATCACCACCACTACCACCACCATCACTACAACCACTACCACATCAGTCACTCTGGCTGGAATCTATTCTACTTCCTTTGAGCAAAAAGGGTATGGCCCAACTGATCTGCATCACCCAAGCAAGCCAATCTAGAGTTTTAGCATTGATTCGAAGCAACTGTAGCCTATCCAAAGCCTGAGCAGGATTCTCTAGTCATCATTCTGGAGCTCAGTTCCTAAACACCTAGACGATCCTTGTCTCTAAGGTGGGAGCTTACAAGAATATAGAAGCTGGTGCCAGAAGAGAGCATCAAGGATGCACTGACCCACCCCCCTCCCACCCCACCACCACAGCTCAAGGGTGAATCCAGAGAATTTCAGATTTGGAGACTCATCAGCACCTGAGAAAAAGGAAGGATTTTCTAAGGAAGAACTACAACACATGAGTTAGTGTTGCCAATGTATTACTGGATTGGGGCCAAAGAGCAAAGCACACAAACCACTTTAATAGCTCCCAGTCATTTTAAAAAGCCACCTTAGAAACAAACACTCTCAGAGATGGAGGATCTCAGCATCTCTAAAGTCAGCCATCCTACACAGGATATATGTTGTCTTTGAATGAGCAGTCTGAGGAATATTACTTGCCAAATATCTCCAGCCATGCTGTCTCCACTTATCTTCATTTGCACCATACTTTCTAATCCCTCCCCACCAGAAAACTGGATTTTGCCCCCTGGAACTCTCCTAGGCCTTGATAGGCCACCTTGGCCTTATCTGGGCTTCTAGGCTTCCATGCTACTTCCCAGACAGCTCCAGTCATGCCATCTCCATTTGACTCAACACATGATTTCCACTTGCTGCCTGTTGGAAAATTAGACTTATCTCCTGGAACCGTGCTGGTCTTTGAGAGGTCAGATCTGGTCTTCTCTTGCTTGATTCTAGGCTTCCCCAGGTCTTCCTGGGCATCTGTAACAATGTTACTATGCATGTATACCCCTATCTTTCTAGTTCTCCTTTATGTGTTGTCTATCCCATAAAAATGTAAGCTCCTTGACGGCAATGATTGTTTGCCTCAAAAATAAAAGCAAGCATTAATTTATATCCCCAGTACAGTAGAAGTTGCTGGTCTAAAGCTGTCAGCCTACAAGTGCTAATTCTGTAGAATGTGTTTCAATTAATTACACAGATGACATAGTATTTCAACAGAGAGACGATCATGAACCAGAGAATAAAAGAAGCATTCTTCCCTGGCCGGGTTCATAGCATTCTCAAGAGCAAATGTTGCCAGGATTCAATGGTTTCAATCAGAAATCTGTGATGAACTTTGCCACCATTGCAAAACTTCAAGACATGTTTAAGATAGGACAAAAATGGAAGATCAAAAAGGGCCATCTCCCCTGACCCTTCTGTCTGTAGATCTGAGATCATTGGGAGGAGATTTATGAGCAGACCACTAAGTATTAATTAACTTCCTCATATATGTGCCAGCATTCACTGTTGAAGATTCAAGAAACTCCTTATTTTATACACCGATATCAGCCTAGAGAACTGAAGAGTACTTTTATAACAGGAAGGCAAGAGTCACCAAAAGTATTATATTTTTCAGGAGATGATTCACTGAGAATCAGATTTGTAATCCCATCCACATATTGGAGTTTTGGGCGGTCTTTCAAGACTTCATGAATGAAGCTGAATTCAAAATACAAACAAAAAAATGTATGTCTTGGGAGCTCATCTAAGATTAGACTTCCCATGTGAGGGGAAAACTTAGCTATTATTGAGTTTTTTCTTTTTCCTTTTCTCTTATGAATTCTTTGCTATTTGCACAGTGGATAGAATACCAGGCCTAGCATCAGGACAACCTGAATTCAAATATGGCCTCAAACCCTAGGCAAGTCACTTAAACTCTAATTGTCTCAGTTTCCTCATAGGTTGTTGTTGTTCAGACATTTCAGTCATGTCCAATTCTCCATGACCCCATTTGTGGTTTTCTTGGCAGAGATACTGAAGTGGTTTGCCATTTCCTTCTCTAGCTCATTTCACAGATGAGGAAACTGAGGCAAAGAGGGTTAAGTGACTTGCTCAGAGTCACACAGCCAGTAAGTATCTGATGCTGGATTTTAACTCAGGAAGATGAGTCTGGTTCCAGTCCAGTGCTCCATCCACTTTTGACACCTAGCTGCGTTACATCCTCGTAAGTAAAATGGAGATAACCCTAGCACCTACCTCCCAGGGTTGTTGTGAGGACTAAAGGAGATAATCATTGTAAAGCACTTAGTACAGTGCCTGGCACGCAGTGAATACTATAAAACTTTAGCTATTATTATTATTGTTAGTTAAAACACTGTATTTAGTGTCACCTCCACAGGGACTATGTATACTGTTATGATATGTTAAGAGGGAATAGATTTTTTAAGAGAATGTTATTTTAATCTTCTTAATTACATACAAAAAGAAATTTTTAAATTTATTTTTTATATTTTTGAGTTCCAAATTTCCTCCCTCCCTCTTCTTCCCCCTCTCTTAGAAGACAAGTACTTTGATACATACATATATACTTTGATTATATGTGTACAGTCATGCAAAACATATTTCCACATTAGCTATGTTATAAAAGAGAACACAGACAAAAAAAGAAAAAGGAAAGTTTAAAAAGTAAGTTTCAATCTGTATTCAGACTCCACCAGTTCTTTCTCTAAAAGTGGACAGCATTTTTCATCATTAGTCCTTTGTGATTGTCTGGTATTGCTGAGAATAGCTAAGTCATTCACAGCTGATCATCATATAATATTGCCATTACTGTGTACAATGATCTCCTGGCTCTACTTACTTTACTTTGTATCAGTTCGTATATGTCTTCCTAGGTTTTTTCTGAAACAACACTGCTTGTCATTTCTTATAGCACAATTGTATCTCATCACAATAATATACCACAACTTGTCCTGCTATTCCCGAACTGATAGTCATCCCCTCAATTTAAATTCTTTGACACCACAAAAAGAGCTTCTATAAATATTTTTCTACATGTAGGACCTTTTCTTTTTTCTTTGATCTCTTTAGGATACAGAGCTAGTAGTGGTATTGCTGGATCAAAGGGTATGCCTAGTTTTATAGACTTTTGGGCATAGTTCCAAATTGCTCTCCAAATGGTTGGATCAGTTCACAACTCCACTAACAATGCACCAGTGTTCCAATTTTCCCACATCTCCAACATTTATCATTTTCTTTTTTTGGCATGTTAGCCAATCTGGTGTGAAGTAGTACCTCAGAGGGGTTTTAATTTGCATTTCTCTAATCACCAGTGATTTAGACTATTTCTTCATATGACTTATAAATAGCTTTGATTTCTTTTTATGAAAACCATCTATTCATATCCTTTGACCATTCATCAGGAGGGGAAAAACTCAAATTCTTATAAATTTGATTCAGTTCTCCATATATTTGAGAAATGAGGCCTTTATCTGAAAAACTTCTTATAAAAATGTTTTCCCCAGTATCCTAGTTCCAGGGACAGACTCTTAAGAGACTGGTAATTTTTCACTTTCTTCCGTTTTTCTCTTTATTCGAGTCTTCTTGTACAAGATGACTAATATGGAAATGTTTTGTATAATTGTACATGTATAACTTATATTTGCTTGCTTACCATCTCAAGGAGGAGGGAGTGATAGAATTTGAAACTCAAAACTAAATAAAAATGGTTTTTTTAATTTAAATATCATTATTATAAAATATTCAATTTAAATTACTCTGATAGAATACTTTACTGTACAGCCCTATGTTATACATGAAATCAGGACCATAGCTAGATCAGGACATACAAAACTTTCACCCAGTGCTGACTTATAGTTGGGGGAGGCAAAAGATGTTTCTTTTTAGAATGAAGGGACCAAAGCTCTTCACTGTGGCAGTACACTATCTCCGTGCCTCAAAATAACCTACACAACATAACCCCACTCTCTTGCCTGACCCCGGGGTTGCCATTCTCCTACAGCCTGTCTCTGTGGTAACTCCTTTCCCAGGAACACCTCTTGTCCCAGTGAACCTGTAGTTATACTGTCCTCTGTGACAACATTTGACTCCTCATCAAAAGAAAAGCAATTACCACAAGAGAAGAAATCTCTAGTTATTTCTCTGTGAAGCACATATAGCTGCATGGATACCCAGACTGATCTCAGTTTCTCATCTGTAAAATTGGAACATTCTTACACTACTTACTTTACATTGTTTTTATACAGAAAGTGAAGACACAATTTGAATGACTAATTAATTTATTAAAATATGAAATGAGGTAGAGACACACAATTCTTTGGGTACTCACCAGAAAAGACCATGTTGGCGATGGGAAATGAGGCTGCAATCACACTTTCATGGATATGATTTTTGGTTAATATATGATACAGTTTGCAAATTATTCTCCTTTGATCTTTGGAATGGTCTATAGATGACCTCTAGGTTCCCCTTTTCGATCTTACTTCTTGCTTTGTACCTTTATACAGGCTATTTACAAGTGTACTATACTGACTTATAAGGGAGAAGAGGACCAGAAGGCTCAGAAGGACCAGAACAAGGTATAATTTTAACACACAACTGTACCATGTAAATACAAATTATAACGAGTATCTGTCTATCATATCTACAATGACTTCATGGGTCTGTTTTTGTTTAATAATATTCCACTTTCTGGTGTCCAAAAGATGAAACAGAGAAATCACCTACCTCTGCTTCAGCACAAGTTATTAGAGCATGTTCCAGAAACTGCCCTTTGTTAATTTCAAGAAAAAGGAAAGTCATTTCCAAAGCTATAAAAATGAGATAAGCTAGATTCCAAGTGCTATTGTCCAGAGTAAAAGAAACTTGTTTGCCATATTTAGAAAGTAAATAGAAGAGGGAATGTGCTGAACCAACAGGGGATTATTTTAAAATAACAGTTCCCAAAAATAGTGCTGTAATTGCACCCTGGATATCCACTTTATAACATTATTATTAACTTCAAGACCTTCTGCAGGGAATGACAGCCGCCCTGTTTACTTAATCTGGGCAGGTATTTACATGAAAGCATGAGATGAAGGATGGTAACTGACTTTTCCATTTCTTCTACATACAAAATAATGTTAAAATACAGAAGAATTTAAGTGAAATAACGCAGATTTTCTGACAGTGGAGCATAGGAAGGAGCCAACTAAAGAGATTAAAAAGGATCCCAGAGGAGCTGCCCATTTCTTCAAAGTAACCTCAGAGACCAGAAAATACAGTAGGTCCTGAGATACTTTCCATTATTATTCAATAACATTCAAGAGAGGCATAATGGAGAGAGCTGAAGGAGTTCTCAAGTCAAATCATGTTGAGCACCTTGGAGTCAGGCATTTGAATGTTACCTTTGACACATACTGGCTGTGAATCTAGGTAAATCACTTAACTTTTCAGAGTCTCACATAACTCTGTGAGACCGTAAGTTGCAATGCAAGTGTCAAACTGTATGGGAAGATATGGTTTCCTCATCAGGAGCTCCCTATATCACAGGTCCAATCCCAAAAGGAAAAATCTAGCAGACACTTACTAAGCACCTACTACATAATTCACTGTGCTGGAAGGAGATACCAAGATACCAAGGAGATACCAAATAACTGTGAAATTGTGGCCCAACCAGGTGATCTCTTGACAAAGTATGAACACATCTCTAATTGAGTCAGAAAGAAATAATACCATTAGCTAACCAAAGATAATTGGCCTATATTTGGAAGTTTTTCTTATCTAAGCTGTGAGAAGTTTCAGGGAGTGTAGCTGTAAGACCTTTTTGTGGAGGAGAGGCCTACAAAGGGAAAGAAGAGGGTTCCCCTTTCCTCTCTTCCCCATCAGCTATGGGGCTAGCAGTGACTTTCCCAGAAAGAGATGCCCCATCCAATAGTTCAAAGGTCCAGCAATTAAAGAGACTTTGAGGCATAATTAATGGAGCACAGACACACATACTTCAGATATGGATATACAAAGGCATCCACTCAAAGGAGGGTAAAGCTTTGAAGAGTGGGATCCAGCTAAGAAGTAAGCCAGCTATGGATTCAAGAGTTAGTTCTGGCAATCAAGGATGTTGAAAGGAATTCACTGTGGGAGCCCAGCAGAGGAATATAGCACCCAAAGGAAGCTAGCTACATTAAAACTCTACAAAAATAGAATATTGTCTTGTTCTGAAATAAGATGAGGAGGAAGAATTGAGAGTTGCCTTTGCATAAGGGTATACTATACATGTGCCTCACTACCATTATATTCTAAATTTGAGTCCACTCTTCTAATTGACATTGTATATATGTGGGAGATGCACACCAAGTTTATGTAGGAGATATTTTGTAGCTTTTATTTTACTATGCCATCTTTGGTAAATACCTTCGCTAACAACTTACTCTTAGTTTTTTTTCAATCAACAAAAATCTGCATTCTCTACCTCCATTCCCTTCCCCTAATTTAGAAAGGAAGAAAACCCTGTTACATTCTTGTATGATCAAGAAAAAAATCCGACATTGTCCATGTTCAAAAAAAGTCTCAATTGGTACCCTGAGTCCTCACCTCTCTTTCAGGAGATAAATAACATACTTCATCATTAATCCTCTGGAATCACGGTTGATCACTACAGGTACCAAAGTTTCTAAATCTTTCAAAGTTGTTTGTTTTTACAATATTGTTGTCACTGCAAAAACTAATCTCCTCATTCTTCTCGCCTCACTGCATCATTTCATATGAGTATTTCCAGGTTTCTTTGAAATAATCCCCTTCATCATTTGTTAAAAAGACAATAGTATTCAATTACATTTAAATACTATAATTTGTTCAACCATTCCCCTGTTGGTGGACGACCCCCTCCCCACTCAGTTTCCAATTCTTTAACACTGCAAAAAGAATAACTATATTTTTTACGTCCTTAGTGTTAGTTTTCCTTAGGAGTAATCCCTCCCTCAATCTGTTCTCCTTCTATTTCTTCCTCCTCTTTCTCCTCTTTCCTTCTTATTTCCCTGTTGAGTGAAATGTATTTTTGTAGCCAAAGGGTATGGGGTGAAAGAGGGTGTATTCCTCCCTCCTTTGACCAATTTAGATGAGAGTGAGGTTAAAGTGTCAGCTGATTCCTCCACCCCCTTCTCCTTATATGAATAGATGTCTACTTGTACACTCTGATTATGTGAGATAGTTTTCCCTATCCTTCCTCTTTCTTCCTCACCCCTCCCTGGTATATTTCTCTTCCGGTCCCTTTATATTCTTTTTTAAGATCATCAGAACATAATAGAATTACTCTCAGGCTCTCTAATTATAGTCCATGCACCTGACCCTTGAAGAACTTACAATTCAGTGAGATGGCTTTGCAGTGCAAGAGCCTAATCACAATCTGTATGTTCTCTTCTCAAAAAAAAACAGGCTAAGAATATAGTTTAAAATAAAAATTAACACTAGAACAGGACTGTAACTATGATGGGGCACCTGGGGCTTTGTCTCAGAGAAGGGAATTTAGAGGATGCTGCAGCAGCATCCTTGGTGTACTTCCTCCCTATAAGGAGTTATACTTGTACTTTAATCATTCCCATTCCAATACCTCTGCTTGTCCAAGGTACAGAAATTGCTAGTTATGACCTTAAGAATGTTCCCTGAGGCTTAGGGCAATTTCATCTATCAGCCAGGTCCTTCAGAGACAGGTTGACTGGCCTACAGAGTCTGGTCCTTGAATGATGAAATAGAAAGCCCGGATCCTAATTAATAATGGGTTATTAATGTAACAGAAAACAATCATTTGTCTCACTACTGTGCATGTTCCCTGCTATGACCAATAGAGACAGAGTGTTGGAGCTGCCTCCTTTGGCTCCTCCCAGCTCAGCCTGGAGCCAAACTCTTTTGTGCTCAGAGAGGGTGAAGGAAACAAATGGTCTGGGGTACTTAGCTAGTACCCTTGAAGAACTCCAGCAGTCTTGGGAGCAGATCTAGGGCTTACCCAGAGCTTCTCAGGGAGATTGCTCAGGCTTGGGTGGGGGATAAAAATTCTTTGAATAGATTGGGG
This sequence comes from Phalanger gymnotis, assembly GCA_028646595.1. Lineage (NCBI taxonomy): Eukaryota > Metazoa > Chordata > Mammalia > Diprotodontia > Phalangeridae > Phalanger > Phalanger gymnotis. The sequence continues at coordinate 398,786,440 of CM053622.1, read as the reverse complement.
GTGGGGGAAGGGGGGCAGGGTAACATAGAAGTAAATGACATAATCAAAGTTCATTTGAATAGACCCAACCCCCCCCATTGCAATATTGATTCTCTCATTAATTGTTAACTAATCAGAGTTGATTGCCACCCTCAGGAACACCCTTCTTCCAAGGGAATATTAGCTATGAGCCTGCTGCTGTGATTATCTTTGACATTCGAGAATGTCAGTGAGCTTTTATTAAAAATGCTGGCATTATCAATAAAGTGACTAAGTTACCCAGAAACTATGTCTCTCGAACTTTTTAAACATCATACCCTTCAATCAGATCAGGAAGAGGCAGATGCAGATATAGATAGCCAGGTGAATATCCACTAGTGATGACCCTGAACCCAAAGTAATTCTACCAACCTTTATGTTTATAGTTAGCTTCCCTGCTAACAATTGGAGTATTCAAAGGTGACTGGGGTTTGCTCACTCCAGGCTAGAGCATCCAGCTCCATTTGGCAACCCTAGTATAAAACCCAACAGTCCCCTAACATCTTCAGGTCATCCAGAAAGACTTGGTTTCCTGGATTAATTTGGTTGTATACATTTCAGAGATGATAGTCCCTAGCATAGGAGAATGGTAGAAAAAGCCCAGAGAATCCAGGAATATATCTTCGAGGCACAGGTTCCCAAAGTGGGCAATACTGCCCCTTGGGGGGCTCAGAGACAATGGGGGGGCAGGGGCAGGGCAGTAGTAGTCTCAGGTGCAAGTGGGAGATGTTTAATAAAAATAAAGGGGCAGTGGAAGCATAAGGAAAGAAGAGATGAAAAGAAAATAATGAAAAACCATTCATATAAGTTTCATCAGCTGTGTAACAGAGTTAAAGTCATAGTGATTACATTATTTTCCAAATAAATACACAAAATGCAAGTTATAACTATTTTATCAGTTATAATTGGTTATAACTGTTACATTTATCAGTTATAACTATTTTATCAGTTATAATATAACCAATCAGTAGTCAAGTCCGCCGACAGATCTTAACAAGCAAGTGTTGGCAGACGAGCATGTCACTCATTGTTGGGAAGTACAGCATGCATCAGCAGGAATATGTGCATGTAATGATTATTTTTAATACGATGCTACATGGTTACATGATGCAATATTGTGTCACCAAAATTTCAATGCAGCTTCTGGGATAAGACCTCATTATTTGAAAAAAACTGCCAGGAAAACTGGAAAATAGTATGGCACAAACTAGGCATAGACCAACATCTCACACTCTATACCAAGATAAAGTCAAAAGTGGGTACATGATGTAGATATAAAGGCTGATACCATAAGCAAAGTGGGAGAGCAAGAAATAGTTTACCTGTCAGATTTATGGAGAACAGAAGAACTTATGACTAAACAAGAGATAGAGAACATTATGAAATGTAAAATGGATGGTTTTGATTACATTAAATTGAAAAGTTTTTGCACAAATAAAACCAGTGCAACCAATATTAGGAGGGAAGCAGAAAACTGGGAAAGAATTTTTACAACCAGTATCTCTGATGAAGGCCTCATTTCTAAAATATATAGAGAACTGAGTCAAATTTATAAGAACACAAGTCATTCCCCAATTGATAAATAGTCAAAGGATACGAACAGGCAGTTTTTAGATGAAGAAATTAAAGCTATCTATATAGTCACATGAAAAAAATGCTCTAAATCACTATTGATTAGAGAAATGCAAATCAAAACAACATCAGACCTATCAGGTTGGCTAACATGACAAAACAGGAAAATAATAAATGCTGGAGACACAGGAAAATTGGAACACTTATGCATGTTGGTGGAGCTGCGAACTGATACAACCATTCTGAAGAACAATTTGGAGCTATGCCCAAAGAGCTATAAAAATGTGCATACTCTTTGACCCAGCAATACCACTTCTATGTCTGTATCCCAAAGAGATCATACAAATGGGAAAAGGACCCACACGTACAAAACAGCCCTTTTTTGGGGTGGCCAAGAATTGGAAATTAAGGGGATGCCCATCAGTTGGGGCATGGCTGAACAAGTTGTGGAATATGAATGTAATGGAATACTGTTGTGCTATAAGAAATAAGGAACAGGCAGACTTCAGAAAAACCTGGAAAGACTTATGTGAACTGATGTTGAGTGGAGTGAGCAGAACCAGGAGAACACTGTACACAGTAACTGTCACATTGTTCAATGACTAATTTTGATAGACTTAGCTCTTCTTAGCAATGCTGTCTACATCCAGAAAAAGAAATATGGGCTCTGAATGGAGTTTGAATGCAGATCAAAACATATTGTTTGCTCTCTTTTTTGTTGTTGTTGTTTCTTCGTTCTTGTGATTTCTCCCATTGGTTCTAATTCTTCATTACAACATGAGTATATGTGAAAATAGGTTTAATATGCATTCACAAATGTCTTTAAAAAACAAACTTATTCTATATTTAATGTTCTTGTTACCCTAACTGCTTGCATGAGATCTGCGAGTCCTTTGGGAAACAAAAGCCAGATTCCGTTGTTAGCTAGAGACATACTGAGTAGAGGTATACACCATCATGATGATAATTATTAGACAGAGTTCCCAGAAACTGAGCCCCTCATCCATCGTGTCAGATGTGAGGGTTTGACACTCATATTACATTATCATGTCTAATTCATTTCAAATCCTGATCTGTTCTTTTAACCCAGCCTAGGAATATGGCCTTGGGCCATATCTTGATTAATGTTCATTCCATCATTATCAGACTCGATCAGGAAAACCTGAGCCCCTTCCACTTGCAGGTTAACCAAGTACAGCAGGAAGGAAAGGTATGTAACTCTTCTCTGTTGTCTGGAAATCATTTTTTTTTTAATTCTGCCTCTGTGCCCTTACTCATGTCATTTCTCTTGCCTCTAGAGCATTTTCCATTCTGTATATTTAGCTAATTATAATGACTTTCTTCTGTTTTAAATCACCCTTGTATTTTCAGGGTCCTTTCCTGTTTACAAATATACTTTTCTTAAAACTGAACTGCAGCTACTCTGACGATTAATTAAGAGTTTAACAATAAGATTTCTTGTTTTCCTCAAATACTCCTAAACCTGGGAATTACATACCCCGAGCACTGCTAAAACCAATGCTAGAACAGCTTGGCTAATTCAACTTATATGAACACGTTTCCCACTGAAAAAACAGTAGAAGTTCTATTTTTTTTCCTTAGTTCTCTGCTCCATTGCAGGGGAAAGAGCAGTATAATTTTTGTTCAGGTTCTCATCAGTCCTTTTTTAGTAATCTAATACTTGCACTGCCCCCAAAAGAATCTTGAGCTAATCTGTAAAGGTATTTATTTTTCAAAAGAAAATTTTTTAAAATGCATTGTTTGAAGAAATCTAAATCTATTCTGCTCTAGCCCATGAAAGGCTGAACTATATTCCCTAAGCTTACCTTGTGCAGGTGGGGAAAGTATATACATATTTTTAAAAATGCTTTCTATAATCAATCTCTGTGATCCAAACCTGGACAAAATCCAGGTCCTCCCCTCCAGTTCCCCACCTTCACCTGCAAAACAGCTCTAAGAACAATGTTAGTTATTGTGCCTCAAATTTGCCCTGACTTCCCAAGGGTGATTTGGCTTTTCTCCTATTCAGGAATGGCCTAAAACAGCTTTGTCAAGATTTCTTCTTTCTAGTCTTGGAGAATTCAGAGGTTAATAAAATTTTAGAGAGTTTTAAAGACATTTGGACAGAAGTTAGGAACCATGTGACCCATCAGTGAGACCTGAACCAACTGAGATTATAATTGGTGTAGTTGGGGGATGGGAGGGGAGGAGGAAGTAGAGGAAAAGGGAGCAATCCCAAAGGACTGCCAAAACCTACTGATCTAGATGTCCAATTTTTTACAGCTCAGAGGTTATTTCATGGCATCAGTAGATAAAGCCAAGGCATAGAGCACGATAAAAGCAAAATAGTTAGCTTTATCATTAAAACTTTAACATTACCCTAAAGGGCTTCTGATTGTCTGTGAGCAGCCAGTCGCCCAAAATGACCAGACACAAAAAGAGAAGTTTATTCTCAGTAAGTGCTTCTTCTCAGTAAGAGAAGCTTCATCTCAGTAAGCTCCATCCTGCAGCCACCTTGGTTAGTAATAATGATAATAGGTAACATTTATAGAGCACCTAATCTGAGTCAGGCGCTATGCTAAGTGCTCTTTACGAATATTATCTCACTTAATCCCAACAACAATTTTGGAAGGTAATTATCATTATTATTCCCCTCTTACAGATGAGGTAAATAGAAATTACGTGATTTGCCCAGGGTCACACAGCTATCAAGTGCCTGAGGCTAGATTTGAACCCTGGTCCTCCTAACTTCAGGCCCGATGCTCTATCACCATGCTGCCCTTTTATGACTCATAATATACCTTTGTGGTAACATAACTCCACTGGTTCTCTTATCAATTTTACTCAGTCTTGGGCTATTCCTGCTAATAGCGCCTTTTACTGAAATGAATTGCTTTGTTAAATTGAATTGACTAGGTGAGTCTTTTCCCAAAGAGATTGTATCCTTAAAGGGACCTACTCAGTCAGACAAATGTTGGGAGAGATAGAGAGGAGAAAGGGTAACATTTCTCTATGACAGCTAACCGGTGAGGCTATGAGTTTTTGTATGACTAAAAGTCATGGAACATTATAATTTTTAAATAGTTAAAAAAAGAGCTGAACTCATGGAATAATGGAGAGATGAATAGTGAGTGTGAGAGCAGACTATAAGACATAACAAACAAGGAACTATTTTTAAAAGTAGAATAAAAGATTTCATCCCCCCAAAAAGTATAATTTTTTAAAAGATGAGCAAGCCATGTGGCTAGGATATGAGATAACCAGTACTTCTTCCCCTCCTCCATGTGGTCCACTGGTATTTTCTCAAAGTCAGGAGAAAGTCAAGATGACCCTTAGCTTCCTGGCTGGACCTCTTTTAAAAACTTGCTGGAGAACATGGGCAAGAGTCACACAGGATGGTCAAGAGTGAACAGAATGCAATTTCTATTACTGGAGGGAACGTTCACAACATACATCCAATTTAATTAATGAGTATCAAGTGGTAAAAATCTAAGAAACAACTCATGGATTGTGGCTCCTTCATCAAACACTATCATATTTTCCTATACAGTGAAATTGTTGTATGGTTTTAAACTAATAATAATATGAGTGGGTACAAAGGTGCTTAAGGCTTTGCTAGAGGTATATATGTATAAAAGGTTGGAATGTAGCTAAGTACACGGGCAGGACAATGACGTGTTCCCAGGGCCTAACTTTATCTCTAGGCCTTTACCCCAGGCCTATATAGGGTAGAATAGAAGGGGTTTACAGCTGAGAAACTGGGGGACCCTAAAACCTCAAGGTCCTTGGCAGTTAGTGGATGAGTAACCTCTATTTGGGTGATAACAAGGTATACTTTAGACTTCAGAAATTAAAATCAGGAGGCATGGAGAATGTTCACCATAAACCTGAAGGAAATCTCTAACAAAGAGTGCCAAGACCCTGGATGAAGAAGTTTAGTTTAAAGAAGGACATAAGCTAGGTAAGAAAATTGTGACATGCATCCCAATTAAATTGGTGCTTGAGGCAAAGAATCTCCTACTGGAGATGGAAAGCCCTCCAGACATGAGTCCAGGAAGGAACAGGCCATTCTATAAAGGAAAAAAAAAAGCCAAGGAGGTGTGTTCTTAAGAAGTGCTAATGTCAGTCCAAAAGCTGAGGCAAGGGCTACTGCTCTTCTAAAACAGCTTTTTTGTTTTTAAAAGCCTCAGAGTTTTGAAATAGAAGAACAGGGAAGAGACTATTCTCCTGGTAAAAAAAGAAATTACACTATTAACCAAGGACTTCAGCTGAAGCCAGAAGCTGGAAGCAGAGAAACATTCCATAGCCACAGGCCCTGCTGAGTCATGCCTAGCAGTATCTGGCAAAGTCTACGTACAGGAAGCACTGCTGTGTGGTGAAGACTATGAATCTGGTATGAATCTGGTGGAATAGCATCTAATGGAGATAGCATGGTCTGCAAAAACCAGAAGTAAACAGGCCTATGGAGTAGTATAATGATAGCATCACAGACATTAGAGGCCCTGCTACAATGGAGATATGAATTGCCCCTTCATGTACGTTCCCTAGCCATACGTGTCCCCTATGTATAGATGGCACATGCATGCCCTTCATATGTGTTCCCCATCCATAAATCTCCTTACATGTATCTTTGACCTATCTGTTCCGTATATTTATCTCCCTTTTACATGTATCCTAGCCATACATGTTCCTCATGTGCTTTTACTCCTCCTACTGATAATGTGTGATTTGTAGAGGAGAACTCACCCAATTTCATGATGATCATGTTTTATTTCTGCTTTTCTTTCTATGCTATTTCACTAAATATCTTTGCTTTGAACTATTTATGTCCTTTAGCTAGCAGGGGTTCATAAGCTATAATGTGGAATAGATGCAGATCCGCTGCAACAATGATAACCCACATTTATTGTACTTTACATTTTACTGTAAATGAACCAGAGGACCTCTGATACACTAAGTAGATTGTCTATGAATAATTTACAGAAAGATATGAACAGGAATTTCATTAGGTGAGAAGGTGTGGAATGATCATGATTTGGACAAGAGAAGGAAGACTGATGATGTTCTCAGTAGAAATAGTTTACAAACCCACATGAACTCTGTGAGACATATAGTGAATTTAACACAAATATATACAAGGAATTGATATAAACACATACACAAGTCACTCCCCAATCAAGGATGTGAACAATTGATAAACAATCCATATGGGAAAAAATATTCCAAACCACTAACAACAATGCAAACTCTGAGGTGCTGCCTCATAGGTTGAAATGTGGAAAAGGTGTTAAAAGGTGAAAATAGTTAATGATGAAGAAGTTGTAGGAAAACTGTACATTAATACAACTCTTATGAGGCTGCTAAGATGCTCAGTGGACAAAGCACTGGGCCAGGAGTCAGAAAGACCTGAGTTCAAATCCAGCCTCAGATGCTTATTTAACTTTGTAACCATGAACGAGTTACTTTACCTCTGTTTGCCTCTGGAGAAGGAAGTGACAAACTATTACAATATCCTTCCCAAGAAAACTCCATAGACAATATTGGCATGACTGGGTCACAAAGAGTCAGGAATGACTGAACAAGAGCAATGCATCTCTAATGGAGCTGTGAATCACTCCAACAGTTCAGGATAACAACTCTTTTAGAAAAGTCACTAAACTGTTCATACTTATTGACCCAGCGACACCACTACCATGATTTTATGCAAGGACATTAAAGACAAAGGAGAAAGGTCCCCTATATCCCAAAATAATTAGATGCTTTTTATGGTGACAAAAAAACTAGAAATAAAATAGGTGCACTTCAATTGGAGAATGGCTAGTGAAATCACAATATATGTAAATATAGGATCTTAGAAGAAGTGATGAGTATGAGGAATTAGGAGAAACTTGGGAAGACTTGTATGAATTGATACAGGGCAAAGCTAGCAGAAGCAGAAGAACAGTATGCACAATGACCACAACCATGTAAAGGGAAACAACACTAAAAACACCATAACTCAGATCAACACATTGACCTATCTTCATTTCAGTGGACTGGTGACATATCCCCTTCCTAACAGTAGTGTAGTGAAGGATTACTGCCATAGAATGTTTCCTACACTATCAGAAATGATCAATGGGTTGAATTTTTCTCTTTACCGTAATTTTTCAACAGAATGGAAGTTCTGGTGGCACTGGAAAAATATTATTGGGAAGCCAAAGTGAAATGAAAGAAGAAACATCAGTAAAACATTTTCAAAATGTTTTAATCAATGACTTTAACACTATATGGCAGTGTATCATAGAAAAGAGAGAGCAGGATTCAGAGTCAGAAAAACCTGGGGTTCAAATGATATCATCTGACACACCCTGACTGTGTGACCCTGGGAAAGTCAATTAGCTTTTTATTGTTGCAGGCTGCTCTCTAAGGCTGTAAGATGCTGAATGGCATAGGTAAAAGATGTTTCCTAACTGGGAGTTCCCTAAACTAAGAAATTCATGGGTCCAGATCAAAAATAGATATAAATATAGTAGATTTAAAAAAACAGACATAATTCTCCTATTGCTGATGAAATTTGAAGAAAGTACCCAAGTTTCCAAATCATGCCATTTCTACATGCCTGGTGGCGTAGTGGCTAAAGCATTGGGCCTGGAGTCAAGAAAACCTGAGTTCAAATCCAACCTCAGGTACATATTAACTATGTGACCTTGGGTAAATCACTTAACCTCTCAGCCTCAATTTCCTCACCTGTAAAGTAAAGATAACAATAGCACCTACTGTACAGGGTTGTTGTAAGGCTCAAAAGAGATAATAATTACAAAGTGCTTAGCACAGTACCTGGCATACAGCAAGTGCTATATAAACGTTAGCTATCATTATTATTATTGTTATACAATCTTGCCTTCTAACAAATTGCTTTCATTAAACATTCAAAGTTTCTACCAAATAATCTTATTCTCCAGAATATAAAGAATTGTGTACTGTAAAGAGTACTTAATTTAGAGTCAAGAGACCCCCCACTATTAATTTCTGCTTGAAACCAGTACTAGCTATATGAGCATGGACAGTCTCACTTCCCTAATCTGAGAAACAGAGAAGATAATACAACTCTGGGAGGGAAAGTGCTTCACATATCTTAAAGCACTATAAAAATGTGAGCTATTGTTGAACCCCAAAATTTTATGGTCAGACAGAATCTTAGTGATAACCTATTCTCATCTCCTCGTTTTATCAGTTCTATAGAACCGAGGCCAAAAAAAGATGTAGTGATTTATTTGAGGTCATAATGTAACATTGACAGAATTATAAGCCATATCTCCAGTTTCCTTTCCACTAAATATATCATGCTGCCTCAAGTTTTTCAGTTCAATTGTCTTCAGTTGTGTCTGACTCTTCCTGACCCCATGTGGGGTTTTCTTGGCAAAGATACTTGAATGGTTTGCCATTTCCTTCTACAGCTCATTTTATAGATGAGGAAACTGAGGCAAACAGGGTTAAGTGACTTGCCCAGTGTCACTCGGCTAGTGTGTCTGAGTTTAGCATTCAGGTAAACATAGATAGATAGATAGATAGATAGATAGATAGATAGATAGATAGATAGATAGATAGATAGATAGATAGATAGACAGATATTATGTATAAATATATGTATACATATGTATGTATCTGTATCCATGCTGTGCCTAAGGAAATTGTTGCAATATAAATTTCATAGGTGGCAAGAGATTTAAACATGTGGTATTCAGAGTTGATGAAGTAAGTACTTCAGGTCTGCAACCAGAAAACGTTGACCGCAGCTCTGCCCCAGGGCACTGAGCTTAACCGGAGCCAAATTTAGGTGATACTAACAGTATTTATAACCTTTCAGCTATACAGAAATAGCAAGGCTTAACACCTAATTAACAAGAATAATCAGTTAAGAATAAAAAACTACCACATTGCAGACTCCCTCACCACACTTACTCTTTCTCTCTCCTCAACTGAGGACATGATGCCTTATCACCAGTCCAGGACTATAATGCATCCTGGACACGGAAATTCCTAATTACAGCCTTGCTTATTTGTTAACACAGACTAAATGTGTGTCTTTTTGATGGCTGACTCTGATAAGGGAAGTTGGATAGCATCAGAGCAAAAAGGAGAAATATGCCCCATTCGATTTCATAATTGCTCCTGCTTCTATGACCTTTGCTGCACTCCACCATAACATGAAAAAGAGACTGGGAAATTTCTCATGGGACAAACATGCTCCCCAAGCCTATGTTCAATTTATTCAACGAGCCAGGTGTTTCCTGGGTATAAAACTACAGCCACAATCCCAACTCACTTCACTGCCCCAGAGCCAGAAACTGAGAGGTTATTGCTACTCGACGGCCTCCTCTCTCCTTTGGCAATAAAAATAGCCCAGGCTGAGTTTGTCCAGTGAGAACTGCATGCAAAGCAAACATCTTAGATTGTTCCCATACCCCAAGATTAGGCTGCTACTTTACCTCCTGCTTTGTTTAGCCTTCCCTTCAGCCTCAGGAAAGGATGTGAACATTCAACCTAAAGCATCCCCTGGACTATGTAAAATCTCTACAGGCAGGTGCCCATGTAATGTTTATTCTTTTACCTCTGCAAATGAAAGCTGTCAAAAAACAAATTAAATAATTACATGGTGGCTGCTGCAGCTGTGTGTGGTATTCCTTATATTATATGACTGTGGTTAGTGGATTGCTCTTCTTACCTACAATTCAAAATACTAATAATGGAAGGTGTGTGTTGTTGGCTTTAGCTGTTGCCAAAAAAAAAAAAAAGCAGAAGATAAAAGAAAACTTATTTAATGTCAGATTGTCATTCATGGCATGAAGTACCTTCTCTTTGTGAGAGAATGAGGTGGAGAGGAGCCAAAGAACTGGAGGATGATTATAGTAAACTCCCTGTTAAAAGCACAATAATCCCTTACATTTGTAGAGCATTTTATAGTTTATAAAGCACTTTCACATCTATTATCTCATTAAGCCTCACAACCATTCTGTGGGCAATGTTTGCCTGTATCCATTTTACAGATGAGGAGGCTGAGTATCAGACAAGTTAGGTGATTTTCACAAAATCACAAACTCACACTCTAAGGTCTAGCCAAATGGGCCTGATGGTCTTTGCTTACTTTTCTGAGGATTCATTGGGCTGTTCCATTGCAACAGTTTGTCAGTTCTTGGCATTGTTTCTCATTTACAATTGTAATTTTGGTTGCACTTTGATGTCATTGATACTGTTTCCTTGAGGGCTTGAAAGTTCCTTGAAATCCTTGTTAAAAGTTGTTCCCTAACCCAGCAGCTATTGCAGTATCTCTAACAGTTATTGAAGTGTGTTCTACAACTTTTGCATGTTTCCTTGGAATAATAGCCATTCTTGAAAACTCACAGAATTAGAAAGACAACAAAAGAAACACATGTGTATGACATGAAATCCAGCTCTCAATGGACTGAGAATTAACAGAAAGTGGAAAAACTAGCTCAATCCGGTTTAATCTGGTAAAGGTCAGATGTTCTGATTTAGCCTCATATAAGTAAAAGTACACATGAATGACCATCAACACTACAAAATGAAATGATATTAAACTTGTAGATTATCTCGAGTAATTCACAAACTACTATCCTTGTGGTTCCCCAAACTTAATAGCCCATCTCCTACTTCCATGACTATGTGCAAGATGGCACCCACTACCACCCAGCATGAGTTCTACTTTCCTTCAGTTCTTCAATTCCTAGTTCAAGGATCAGCTCAAATGACACCTTCTACCAGATCTCCTTTCTGATGCTTCTAGTAATTACTTAGTGTTCTTTTCCTACACAAATAATCTTATATTTACTTACCTGTGTAAACATATTTCTCTAGTACAATGTAAACTCCTGAGGGGCAGGAACCATTTGTCACTTTTTCTTTGTATCTAGTGCCTACTACAGAGCCCTGAACATAGTAGGTGTTTAAAAGAATGCTTGTTAAATTAGATGGAATGTTTAGACAGTGCCAAAGCCAAGTTAGTAGGAATCCAAGTTCAACTTCTTTCCTCCACATTCTGCTGCCTCTGTCACAAAATGTTCTGATTTATTTTAGTATCCTGTTTAGGAGTGTATATTGAAGCATATTTTTTCCTTTGTTTTTCTTGCTTTTTTTTTTTTACTAGAGCATGGCTAATGTGGAAATATGTTTTGCATGACATTATATGTATAATGGGTATCGTATTTCTTGCCTTCTCAAATGGTTGGGGAGGGGTGAAGAAAGAAAGAGAATTTGAAACTGAAAATTAAAATAATTTTTAAAGGGATCCTGGTTAGAAGACAACTATACACATATATGACCTGTGAATATTACATATATACATAGGTTATATAGACACATAGATTACATACATCACATGCAAAATATACATAAGTTGCTCATTATCAACTAATAAATAAACATTTATTAAGCACCTACTATGTACCAGTCACCACGCTAAGCATTGAGGATACCAAAAAAAAAAAAAGGCAAAAGTCAGTCCCTGCCCTCAAGGAGCTTAAATCTAATGGGGGAGACAACATGCAAACAAATGTGTACAAACAAGCAATATACAAGATAAGTAGGAAATAATTAACATATGAAAGGCACTAGAATGAAGAGGGGTTAGGAAAGATTTCCAGGAAAAAAATGGGATTTTAATTGGGATTTATGGGAAGGCAGAGAGGTCAGTAGGTAGAGTGGTACTCAACACTAAGACAGTTTGAGGGGATGTTTTTGGTCCCCTCAATCCCCTCTATGATTTCATTGGTATACAGGATTCCCCATGGGGAAACTCCTACTACAAATGCAGATCAACAACTATTCTACAATGTGTAGGCTTAGATAGTAGCCTAGATAGCACAAAAAAAGTTAAGTGACTTGCTCAAGGTCACACAGCTAGTATGTGTCAGAGGCAGCACTCGAACCCAGGACTTCCAAAATCGGAAACCAGCTCTCTCTCCATTATACCTTGTTGCCTCATATATTATAGTGATCATAATTTAATCTTTCTTTGATGATTCAGAAATTCTCTTAAGAACCACATATGCAAATTAAGAGTCTTTCACTTTAGATTACCCTCTCTGTAAGCAACATCTCTGGTATTGCTCCTGCTTGGTTTGGATTGGTGTTTTTGCTAGCAGGGAGAAGATGAGATATAAGTGAGTTGTTGGGTTTTTTGGGGGGAGGTGGAGGGCTGGGAATGAGGGAACCATTCTAGGTAAACAAGATAAATAAACACTCCAAAATTTGTTATATATAGTGCATGACTTTGGAAGTACAACTATCCTTTTTTTTGAAATCCTTTTTTTTTCTTCTTTTTCAACTGAAAAGTGGCCTAACTTCCTGCTATTTCACAAAGTAGAGAAAAAAAAGACTGATCTTATTCCGATGCGCATGGGTTCTAAGTGCAGTGAAAAATGCAACTGATTTGGAATCAGAAGAGACTCCAGTTCTTCTGTAAGGCACCAGACTGGGAGACTTAAGCCAAAGTATGAGAATAGAGAGCTCACCTGTTTTCCTTAAAATCAGACTCTCCAGGGCTAAACCCAGTCCAAACTGCATGTCTGGGTACAGAACAAGGAGTGGCTGAAATACCTCCAGCCCCCTGTGGTGACTGAGCATTTGTTCCTGAAGATTAGAAATAAATCAATCAACATGCACTTATGAAGGTCCTGCTATGTGCCAGATAACTGTGTTAGGGGCTAAGATATAGATAAGAAGACAAGTCAATTCCTGCCATCATTAAGTTTACACTCTACTAAGACCACCAGTTGAGAAAACTGAGGCTAAAGACAGAGGTTAAGTGACTTGACTAGGTTATGAGGCTGAAGACAGAGGTTAAGTGATTTGACTAGATTATGAGGTCAGATTTAAACTCAGGCCTTCCTGACTCTAGGCCCAGTATTTTTATCCCTGAGCCTTCTAGCTGCCCCCTAATAACATGTGTATTTATATAATATTTGTACGTATAAAATTGGGCAGCTAGGTAGTACATTAGAGTGCCAGGCCTGGAGTCAGGAATACTCATCTCCTTGAGTTTGAATCTGCCCCTAGACACTTACTGACCAAGTGACCCTGGGCAAGTCGCTTAACCCTGTTTGCCTCAGTTGTCTCATCTGTAAAATGAGTGGAAAAGGAAATGGCAAGCCACTCCAGTATCTCTGCCAAGAAAATTCCAAATGGAGTCACAAAGAGTTGGACATGACTCAACAACAATAACAACACCTGGCTCCATAACGGAGAACTAGGACCAATAAGCAGAAGTTGGGACAGTTAGGTGGTGCAGCGGATAGAGTGTTAGGTCTGGAGTCAAGAAGACCCAAGTTCAAATCTGGCCTCAGACACTTATTAACTTATTCAGAGAAAACACATTGGTTTCACTAAACAACTCCCCCTTTTCTTCCTTCTCATTAGAATTATTTACCTTTGCTTCTCCAGAATTTCATTCTTACGTGTTTCACTTCCCTCTCTGTTTCACTTCCTGTGTGGGCGATTTTAATCTTTGGCACCTCTACCTGTGTTTTCTCTGAACCCTCTGTAATCTACTTTCTCAAAATCTAGAGTGCACGTCAGATTACCCCTGGCTTTCCTCTAATTTCCTATCACAAATTCTAAGTTGGATTAACTCCTGCCCAACATTTCTACTTCAGCAACCAGTTCCTCCTTTTTGGTGAAAATTAGATCTAAAATAAAAGTCTCCTCCCGCCCCCACTGGGTCCTCTACATTTTGAAAGATGAAATTCTTCTCATAAAAAAGCATTTTCTCGCAGTTCTGTAATTCACATAGAATTATAGCATTTTAAAGCTAGAAGGGACCTTGAAGATCATTTAGTCAGATGCTTCATTTAATAGAAGGGGAAACTGAGGCTTGGAGACATTAATTGACTTTCTTAAGATCACACAGCTAATAAAGAGCAGAGTCAGCACTTGAACCCAGGTATTGACTCCAAGTCTCATGCTCTTTGCACTAAGCTAGGCTGCTTCTCTCATAATAGTTCCTTCACTGGAGCCAAATATATGATATACTAAACTCTTCATAGAATGTGTATTTTTCCATTCACTGCAGAAGTGTGTATAAAGCATCCCAAAAGAATAAAGCACCAAAACAAAACAAAAAAATTAACATTTTGCTTATAATCAAAATGTATTTGGCAAAGCCATTCCCTGGCAAATGAAATGAACCTCTAAATAGTGAAGGATATTTACTTTGCATCCTGGAGCCATTATAAAGACTATTAAATATTATACATGAATGATAAGACTGCATTAATGCATATTTTGTGGTATAAATAATTGAATACAGCCTAACATGTACAGTTTGGAGCTAATGTAAATATGACTTCCATTATTAGAATGAAAAGTAAATGCAAACAAGATTTAAAGATTAAATCTGATCCAAAAAATCTAACATGGGAGAAAACACATATTTGTATATATATTTAAATATTCTTATAAATACCTTTTGTATAAATGTTATATTTGTATATCCTCTTTAGATAATATTTTCATTTATGTCAGTAGATCTCTTTCAGATGTTAAATTCCTAGAAATGTATTTCTATTTTGCTACATCAATAAGAACAAAGAGACCTAGTGTTCAGGGTGTGAGTATGGCATCTACAAGACTATGAGTGGAACTGTGATTGTCAAGTTAACAAATATTTATTAAGCATTTAGTATGCGTTGGGCACTCTCCTAAGCACCAAGAATATAAATATAAGAAAGAAAGATAATCCTTACATGCAAGGAGCTTATATTCTCATAGGGAATTCTCATGGGGAAGGAAGGAAGGAAGGAAGGAAGGAAGGAAGGAAGGAAGGAAGGAAGGAAGGAAGGAAGGAAGGAAGGA
>CM053622.1:398741939-398762433 GCA_028646595.1 Phalanger gymnotis | reverse complement strand
GGGAAAGATCTTCAAATCTAAATTGCTACTACAAGAAGGAAATGGCAAACCATTCCTATATCTTTACCAAGAAAGAATAAAGAGTTGGACCCAAATGAACAACAACAGTGAATAAGAACCTACTATTTCTATTACTTGTTGATTTTTTTAAAGCATCTGACTCCATAGAACAAAACACAACTTTAAAGGTTCTCCTCCAACAAGGAATAAGAAGAAGAGATTGGATAGTCATGTAGCAAGAACAAGCATTAATTAGATTGACAATTTGAGTGTTGTGTGATTATTCATTAAATATTGAAAGAAGACCTATAGTACATTGGATGACTCATTTGCGAGAAATTTAGAGAAAGGCATAAAAAAGAACCATGAAGGTGGAGAGAGCATGTATGAGATGAAGGAATATCGATGATGATATAATAAGAATAACAATGATAGCTACAATCACCTGACCAGCAAGATGGCGGAGTAGTTGTTTTCCACAAACTTGCCCAGCCTAAAAATGTCAGAAAAAGGAATTATGTGCCAAATACAGAGTAACTAAAGTTGAATCCACAAGAGAAGACAGAAACACTGGATAAGGTAAAAACTTCAAGATATACTATCAGACAATTGTACTACTTAGAGCTTTATTTTAGAGGCCCAACACCTATCCCCATCATATGTCTGGAAAAGCCAGCACAGGTGACTCTAGAGATCTGTGCTTCAGGGTCTTTGGGGATGGGGAAAGGGTCTTGCCTAATTTTCTGCTCCCCCCACCAAAATGACAAGTATTATTATCCCCATTTTACAATACACATTTTATAGATGAGGAAACAAACTAAGAGAAGTTGTGTCTTCCTCATGATCACACAATTCCTAAGTTCACTTTTTAGCTCTTCACTTTATGATTTGACTCCCAGTCTAGTCTGTAAGCTCCATTAGGTCAAAGATGATGTGTTATATTTACTTCTTTGCATTTTGCATATCTAGTACCAGGCTGAGACCTTAGGGGTAGTCAATAAGAACTTAACTGATTGATTGATTAATTAATCTGTAGTTGTAATGCAATGGAGCAGGGAACTACATGACATACTAACTTCTACTGACCAGGATGGAGTAAAAAATACAAATATATCTTGCTACAAATAGTAGTATTCTTTCTCCTCATTGTCTTTGTGCGAACTTAGCTTCTGACTTCATCACTAAATTTGCTTTCTCCAAAATTAGCATTGATAACCTTAGTTGACAACTCTAACAATGTTTTCTCAATCTTGATCCTTCTTGACATCTCAGTAGGCTTTAACATTGTGACCCTCTTCACCTTGATACTCTCTTCTCCTTTGGTTTTCAGGACACTGATCTCCCCTGGTTCTCCTCTTACTTATCTGGTCACTCCTCCTTCTCAGTCTGCTTTTTTTCTGGATCTTCATTTCTGTTCACAGTGGGCCTGTCCGGGGCCTTCTTCTCTTCTCCCTCTATACAATTTTACTTAGTGATCTCATCAGTTCCCATAAATTAAATTATCTTCATGATGATGATTTTCAAATCTACTTATCCAACACAAAACTGTCTCATGACCTCCAGCCTCACATTTCCTCCTGTCGATTGTATATCTTGAACTGAATGTCCTTAGACACTCAAAGTGTCCAAAAGTAAACTCATTATCTTTCTCCCCATAGCCTCCCTTCTTCCTAACTTCCCCATTACTCTTGAGGACACCTCCCTCCCAGTCGCCCAGGTCTGCAAATAGGAATCATCACTTTCTCACCACACATACTCAAGCTGCTGTCAAGTCCTGTTGATTTTACCTTCATAACAGTATGATATGCTAATATATGAGGGATCTGTGATTTCTTCACCATAGTAAACAGCTAATGTGGAATATTCTTCTACCAACACAGATATGTTATTAGGAGATACTATCATTTTTTTTTTGGTCCCAGACCAGTGACTACATTGGTGTAGGGAACATCCAATGAGGACACATCTACCACCAATGTTGTTGTTCAGTCATTTCAATCATGTCTGAATCTTTGTGACCCCATTTGGGGTTTTCCTGGCAGAGACAATGAAGTGATTTGCCATTTAGTTCTCCAGCTCATCATATAGATGAGGAAACTGAGGCAAACAGGGTTAAGTGACTGCCCCAGGGTCACACAGCTAGTAAGTATTGGAGGTCCAATTTGAATTCAGGACATGAGTCTTCCTGACACCAGGCCTGTCACTCTATGCACTATAGCGCCACCTAGCTGCCCTCTACCACCAATGAAGATCAGCAATTGCTCTGCAATTTATGGTCCTAGAGAGTTGCCTGGGGCACTGAGAGATAAGTGACTTGCCAATATGGGACAGAAACAGACTTAAATTTGGGTCTTCCTTACTCCAAAGTTGGCTCTCTAACCGCTATACCCACTATACCACCTGTTACTCTGGTACTATACCAGGATTAGGTGGTTAGTTGAGATTATTATAAATATGGATATATATTATATATAATATTATATATCATAATTTACAATGATAATATATAAAATATATAATATATTCTATACGATATAGTATATAATAATATATAATATCATATATAAATATTTGTCTAAATATTAAAATTAAATAAATAATTATTGAAATAATGGGTATTTAAATAAATAATATAATACACAATATAATTAATGTATTAATTAATTAAAATTAAATATAAGGTACTATATAAATATATACATAGATGTACATATACATACACACATACATAATCAAATTTTAAAAAGTTATCTAAGCATAATAATATAATTAATATAAGCATAACATTAAAAAATAATATTAAATATATAATTATATGATGTTAAATGTGGACCTAATCAATTAGTAGATTAATAATTTTATGTGTACAAATGTTATATAAATACACATATATTACTAGGGACAACTAGGTAGCTTAGGGATAAAATCACTGGGTCTAGAATCAGGAAGACCTGAGTTTAAATCCAACCTCATAATCCTGGCCAAGACATTTAACCTCTATCTTCTATCTCAGTTTCCACAACTGTAAAATTGGAATAATAAGAGCACCTATCTCCTGGAGATTATTGTAAGGATCAAATAAAATAATATTTTAAAATACTTAGTACAGTGCCTGGCATATAGTAGGTGCTTAAAAATTGCTTGTGCCCTTTCTTCCCTTCCCATTTAGTTATGTCACCTCTTTACCCAAGGATTATTCTCTTTCAACATCGATTTAATGAGAACTCTCACATGACAGGTCTCCAGATGGATACACATGGTACAGCTTCATTTCTAGAACAACAAATCTCTAATACACAGGCATTCATAATTACTAGGTTAATCCGTTGGCTCCTTCAAATTAATAGGCCAGAGCTCTGAAGCAGTGAAGAACTGCCATAACACTCCCAAGTGTTTGGAAAGCTCTAGCTGGTTGTTTATTCATTTCCATGAGATTTGATGTACTATTTAACTACCTTACCTTTTCTTGGAATTGAGCCCTTTGGCTGACACTGCTCTGTGAAAACATGTCCCTCTCCTGTCTCAAAAAGGAACATTTTGTCTTTGTTCTATCTCAGCACTTTTTTCCCAAAGGAAAAAAAAAATATGTATTTATACTGTACTCTGAGTTTCAGGCAAAGGTCTGCCAAAAATCATTTTATTTAACATCAATCCACTATCCAACTATTTTCTGTCTTAAAGAAAGAGCTATCTAAACCAGCATAGTTGCTCCTACCTCACCATGCCCTTGGACATGTTCTTCTTCCCCAAGATGATCTGAGGTAACATTTATAAGAATCTTGAACAACGAAATCATGACATGGTAAAATTCAGCTTTGAGTTTGCATTCCAAAAACAAGTTGCTACTAAGTTAAAGAACTTCCCTACAGTTTAGGTCAAGAGTCCTAGGAAGACCTAGGTTCAAATCCTGCTGTGAGATCTTGAGCAAGTCACTCAATCTTTATCTTCTGCCTCAGTTTCCTCATCTATAAAATGTAGATAATATTAGCACCTACCTAATAGTTTGTTGTGATAATCAATTGAGATAATCAGTGCCTGAAACATAATAGAGGCTCTATAAATGCTTCTTCCCTTCCCTCCCACAAATATAATGAACAAAAAAGACAGTCCCTACCCTCAAGGAGCTTACATTCTGATAGTACCTACTTCCCAGAGGTTATAAGGATAAAATGAGACATCTGTAAAGTGCTTTGCAAACCTTAAAATGCTAGCTATTTTTTTTAAGCAAAGAGACCTTCTCTCTGGGATCAATATCTAAACAATTTTTTCAATGAAGAAGGGTAGGTTATCAAGCCAATTATTTCAGGGAAAGAGAAAGGCAAAGCTCTTAACCAGTTACCCTTAGTTCAAAGTTTGGTTACCACTCTTAATCCACTTCTTTAAGAAAGGGCTTTTGTCCTCTACCATCTAAGCCATCCAAGGAGACACATCAGGAAAGGGTTTTAAACTAAAGAAAATATTATTTCTTAATATTTTCAGTGGAACTAAAAAGGAGGTTTTTAATATGCTTCCAAAATTCCCATATTCATTCTTTTAATTTTTTCCTATCCTTTCTCATCTTCCCTTGATGTCATTTTCTACTCTCTTCATCACTCCCTTTCCATCTCAAATCTCTACTTCTGTTTGAAAGAACCTTATCCTAAGCTCTCTGCCTTTTGAAGCTCCTTCACTCTAATCCTCCCCCCTCTTTTCCACTTCCTCATTTCTCTATTGCCTTTGTCTTACATTTACATCTCTTTCCTCCAATATTCCCCTCCCCTCTTGTCTTTACTCCTCATCTAGGTGAGGGTATATCACCCTTAGACCATACGTCTTTTGTTTGGTTGCTACAGAAATATGATCTTAAAACTGTGCCTTATGTTATCTAAATATATGTAACTTAGAAAAAAAATTGACAACAACCCTAAAATCCCCTGTAGGAAAAGTATATATCCTTTGTTAGGAAATTTATCAAATGAGTCAGTATTTAATGAATACCTACCACGTGCCCATGCTATAGTAGCCGTATACAAAATAAAGAAGAAATGGGCTGAAAAGAAAAGAAAAAGCAATGGGCTGAAGGGTTAGGAGATGTGGTTTAAAGTTTCAGCTCTTCTATTAACCCTTTATATTACTTTGGACCAGTCACTTCATTTCTCTGAATTCCAGTCTCTTCTGCTATAAAATAAGTTTAGAATCAGTTGAAGATATCAAAGGTCCTTTCCTGTCCCAACACTGTAGGTCAAAGGTTGAATCCCTAGCCTCCTTAAGAGCTTAACATCTTTTGGGAAAAGGACACATATAACAGATACATGGAATAATCAATAAAACATAGGTGCTCATAAAACATTGCATTTGGGTATGTATCCAAGGAGTTTTCTTTTAAACAAACTTTTATTGACTATTCAATCATAAAGGCCTTTATTTTCATCAGACTAAAGAAATTTAAACAATTCACATTTTACTTGAAAATGGGACAAAAATGCAATTTTCTTTGAGATAGGGTATAGCTAAGCATATGTATATATATATATATATAGCAGCAAATGCAGTGTCACATATTAATAACATCCTATGTTGATTTGATAAAATTAAATATTATATTAATAAATTCTCAACTAGCAAATAATGAGGACACTAAGGGAAGGTAATCAATAAATAATTACTCATTCATCTAAATACAAGAAGAATCATTAGAATGAAGAAATCATTCCATTGAAAAATCATCTCAGTGAAAATCAATTTATGTTGGATATTTCAATACCAGTGAAGTCATTAAAATTTAAATATGTCTAATTAACCCACATGAAAACATTCAGTAATTAATCAGTTGTGAGGTTACTGTGGCACAGTGGGTAGAGAGCCAAGCCTGGAATCAGGAAAACTCATCTTACCTGTTTGCCTCAGTTTCCTTATCTATAAAATAAGCTGGAGAAGAAAATAGCAAACCACTCCAGTATATTTGCCAAGAAAACCCCAAACAGGGTCATAAAGAGGCAGACACAACTGAAAATAACTGAACAACAAAAGTAATCATTTATCTTTCAGGTCTCTGCAGGAGCATATTTGTTACCTTTAGCTTCACATTACCAGTTATATAATAAATAGCGATATACTGTTAACCACAAGAAAGCCCAAGAGACACAATGGAATTCCTTTCCAAATTTTCCTCAGCATTTTCTCTACTAAGTAACATTGGATAATTATTGCCAGTTTTTATAGCATGTTTTCTTTCTTTCTAGCTATCTTTCTCTCTCCCTTTCTTTCTTTCACTGTTTCTTTTCAAACACAGATACTCATTTGCTCTCTTTCTAAGCTAATACACTAGAATCGTTTTGATATATGGATCTATTTTATAAAATACATTCCATTTTGTAGTCCACATAGCTGTTGCTTGGTTAGTCTAAAAGCTAAACTAGGGCAGGGCAGTAGATTTGCTCAAAGATGGACAATTGCCCAAGGATGAGAAATTTGTCCCTAGGTGGAATACTGAAAGGATCTCAGGGCTAGGCTGTCTGAGAAAGGAGGAAATGCTTCCCCAAGCCAAGGAATTCTCTAAAGCCTCTCTGCTCTAGAGAAGGGCTCTTAGACCTTCTCAAGAGATTAAAAAAAAAGCTAGCAATTATATAGCACTTTAAGGTTTGCGAAGCACTTAAAACTATAAAAAAAATTATCCTTATAACATCTCTGGGAGGTAGATGCTATTAATATGTAAGTTCCTTGAGGGTGGGGACTGAATTTTTTGCTTATGTTAATGGGAAGGTAAGAGAATGAGCATTTATATAGCACCTATTATGTGTCAGACACTGATTACCTCATTTGATCTTCACAACAACCCTGTGAGGTAGTTGCTAATATTATCCAATAATAATCAGAACCCAATCTCAGTGGTGGAGAGGAAGAAATTCAGGCAGGGCCAAATAGAGGAGAAACCCTGTTTCCAAACCCCTGTTGGAGGCAAATGTCTTCCTAGCAATGCCTGTGATTTACCCTCATCCTCCAGGACTTTCCTTTCCCTTGAAGCCTTGCCTTCTTAAAAACTCCTTCAGAAATGCGCCTGGGACTTTTAGTTAAGCAAGAGGAAGGGACATAGAGAAGCCCAGCTCTCTCATATAAACCTCAGCAAATATTTGAAAATGACCCCAGAAATTCCAATGATAAAGATAACCAAAAAGAAACAGAAACAACCTGCTCTATCCAGTCTAGAAGAGCAGAAAAAGCTTGCCAGAAGCCTGCAAAGATTTTGCCAGGCATATCACTATGGAAACTAGCATGAGTGCATGGAGAAGCTAGAAGGCAGGGAGAGGCATTGTGCTAAAGAAGCCACCCGGAATCCAGGTAAACCAGTCCCAAATCCACAGATCCAGGAAGACAAGCCACACCTGGGAGCACAAATAAAGTAGCCAAAGGGTGGTAGAGATGGGGATGAGAGCTATGCCAGGGAAGCCAACCAATCAGTACTTTGAGCAGGGGGGTTGAAAATCATCATGTGCTCCAGAAATGGGGGATCTGGAGCCAGATCCTAACCCCAGTCTTTCAGAAAAGAAGGAGGAACAGAACTAACCTCTGTAAGCCACTGTACGGGGAGACATGTCATACAATTCTCTCATCATTAGTAGTTCTGGAAAGAGTTGAGACCAGTTCAAGGTCTGGGTGCCAGCAATAGGAGGTTCTAAACAGGACCTTCTGAGGCAGCTAGGTAGTACAGTGGATAAAGCACTTGGCCCTGGAATCGGGAGGACCTGAGTTCAAATCAGGCCTCAGACACTTAATAGCTATACAACACCAGGCAAGTCACTTAGCCCCACTGCCTCCCCCCCACCAATAAATAAATAAATAGGAGCTTCTGCATAGTATGATCTCCAACATTCCACTGAGACTCAACAGCACCACAGCAGGGGCTGGAACCAAATCCCAATAGGGGACAATACAAAAGAAGAAGATAGAGTCCAGTCAAGGCAAGAACCAAGATTGAACCACCAGATGACCTAGATAGGAGCTTAGGACTGAGGGAAAGGATGGGGTTTAATACCAACCACATCATCTTGATCAGCAATGGTAGCAACATTCAGCCTACATGAAGAGAGAAGCAAAAAGGTTTTGCCCAGGCCATCTAAAGGGACCAGAAGGGAATGGGCCAAGCAAAAATCCTAAACCAATAACTTAAGCTGAAAATATAAAGTAATGGAAGAAAACGCCAAATACAGTGAAGAAATACAAGAAAGGAAGAGCAAGAAGGAATCCCATAAAAACAGAGAAATTCCACAAAAACTTCAAGCAGAGTCTAAGACCATGAACAAAACAAAACAAAACAAAACAAAAAACTGCCTCGACTACAAATACCACAAGAGTAGCTGTAAGAAATGAATTCAGAGATTAAATGAAATTATAAATGAAATGAAAGTTCAAGGGGGGAAATTGAAAAAATAATAAAATAGCTGAAAACAGAGGATAGAAGTGTTACATAGTCGAAACTTTGAAAAGTAGAATAGAGCAAAGAGAACTCAATGACTCCACAAGAAAAGAAATGTTTATAAGAAAGGTCCTTAACCTGAAATCCATGAACTTGGGTTTTTTTTTTAATATTTTGATAACTCTTTTAATGTAATTGGTTTCCTCTATAATCCTATGTATTTCATTTTAAGCATTTAAAAACATTCTAAGAAGTAATCCATAAGTTTCATCCAACTGCCAAAAGAATCTATGGCACACACACAAAAAAGGTCTTTTTTTTTAATCCTGTATTATGGGTGGGGGAGTCAAATAATTGAAAGAAATAGAAGAAAGTATAAGAGATCTATTGTCAAAAATTCCTGACCTTGAACACAGATCAAAAAGAGTTCATTTAAGATTCACCAAATTCCTTGAAAAATGAAATACTCAGATTAATAGAGGAGACAGAGAGAGTGGGGGGGGGAGAGAGAGAGAGAGAGAGACAGAAAGACAGAGAGAGGGAGAAGGAGAGGGGAGGGAGAGAGAGAGAGAGCGCGAGCGCGAGCATGAATTTAAATAATCTCAGAAAAAGAATTTGAACAAGTTACAAAAGAATTTCAGAAAAAAAAAACCAAAGATCAGATGGATCTACAAGTAAATGTTATCGAACTATTGAAAGTTAATCTGACTCAGTGACCTATTGTTCACAATTCTGTTTGTCAATCAGTGTTGAGGTAAGGAGTCACATCTTTTATATTACCTGCTATCCATCACATAGCAGGTTATTTCCTAACTGTTAAATAGCATGTACAGGCAATTCGGGAAGAACTGAGATGTATTGACCCATTCCATTTTGCTGAAATTGATGTATCCAAATTGTCTTTATCTCATTACAAAAGTTATCAATAAACACTGGCTCCAACTTGAATCCCTTGTTGATCTATAATGACTACCTTGTCAATGTGTTGCTACTTTGACATACCTTTAATAAACTCCTTTTAATCCTCTTTTTCCTGAGTTTTGTCTTGTTAATAAGGGTAAAAACCTGAACAAAGAATTTTCCTTTTAACAAAACATTCAAAAAATAACTAATTCTAATATTACATAAATTATTTGCCAAAATAGGGAAAGAAAAGATCTAATCAAACTCCTACAAAACAAATATGGTCTGAATACCTAAACCAGAAAAAATAAAGCAAAGAAAAAAACTATAAACGTCTCTAAAAAACATCAATGCAAAAGTATTTGATAAAATATTAGTAAAGAAGTTGTATTAAAAATATTATATGCTATGTCCAAATTGTCCTGGGGTATGGGGGGACCCAGAGTGTGAGAATGTGAGCTACGACCTCTGTATCAAATAAAACCCCCAAGAGACAAAGTTTCCAGGTAATGAATAATCAATTTATTAATTAGAGCAGCAAATAATCAATTAGATTGACGATCAGTGGTTTCTCTTGGTAACCAAAGATGCCAAGGGAAACTCTGAAACACCTTAAATCAATGTTTACTCCCCTGACATGTGAAAGTCAACCCTGATTGGTGAACATTTAATGAGGAAGTGAGCTAAAAGTCTCCAGCTCCTCCAGCCTAGAACATAGCTTGATCATAAGACTCATCAGCCTCCAGCAATCTGGGCAGGGGAAGACATTTCCATCTGGACCTCTCTGGCTAGTTTTTTCCTTCATGAGATGGGTCACACTAGACTCTAATGAAGGGGATCAAGGACAGGAGTTCCTTCCCCCAGCGTAAGGGCTCACCCAGATTGGAATCTGTTTATATTCTAAACAGAAATTAAGTTTCCCAGTTGTGTAGGGGTCCCCCCAACCTAGTTAACAAACATGTGCCTTGGTGGCTAGAAGCAATCTTGTAACTCAGTCATGCCCTTCAGAGGTAAGTATTGGCACCTCCACACAGACACATATACAGACTCAGACACTCCCAATATATATAGACACAGACACAAATGCAGATAGGTATACATAGAGACGTAGAGACACACTCAAATACACTGATGCAGCAACATAGATAGACATCTACAAAAACATAAGTATCTCAACACATATAAACAAGGGAACATAAACTCAGAAAGACATACAGACATTGATGTCTACATAGAAATCAGAAACCTACAGACATTCTATGCATGAACACATGCACAGAAACCAAAACAAAGATACACAAAGATATATCCATACCAAGACACAAAGAAATATACTCAAGAAGACAGATACACACAAACACACAGCCAGGCACTCCCGAACCTATACAACATATACGTTTGTACACAGATATTCAGATAGTGGACAGAAATAAGCACACTTGCAGAGCTACACAGAGACACTAATACACATATTCAAAGATACACATATGCAAAAGGTAGACCCTCACGCTCTTTCTCTCACATAGACAGATATCTTCAGTCAGACAGACATTCACATTCACACACAAACCTAGATAGTCAAACTCACAGGCATTTGTAGCAGGTAGAACATAACAGCTGAGATAAAACAAAAGATGAGTTTAAACAAACACTAAAACTAACTCTCACACACACACACTTATATTCAGGCATTCATAGAGACCCTCATACATAGAGACTCAAACATACAACATGGTGCTCATATCAGCACTTGCATACATATAGAAAAACTTATATGCATAGGCTTTTGCCTACATGCAGACAGACATACATAAACACACACACACACTTGAAAAAATAGGCACACAAGCACTCATGGACTAAGACTCGCATATGTCTACAGATAATACATGCTCACATACAGAAAAACAATATACATAGATATATGCACAGAAAGACATACACATATTCATATATATTAACACAGTAGGACATACAGAGTAAAACATTCACATATTCACGTAGACACACAAAGACAGATGTTTACACAGACATAAACACTCATAAACAGACGTCTATGCACACAGAGACACATAAGTAGGTACACATGCAGACATACATACACAAAAATTCACAAATGAAGATTTGCACAGAAGTGGGCATTTACACACATAAGCATTGATACATAAAGATAACCACACAAAAATGCTCATACACACAGAAAGAAGCTAACAGATAGATGGGCAGACAATTGAATACACATAAACATACAAAGAGATAAATCTTCATGCTCTCAAACACGGAAACACTCTTACCCCCATTCACATACACACACACACACACATAGACATTCACACAGAAACACACATCTATATAGACACAGAAACATACAGACGCATTCAGATGGAGAAAGATATACACACACCCAGACACGCACATACATATCTATGACTGTGGTTAAAGTAGACATAACATTATGGCTCAGACAAAATGAAAGATGAGCTTACATAAAGCCATGGTTTCCAGACTACTGGAATCCTGGAACACAGATCTCTTTTTCAAGACATGAATCTCCTTTAACCATGCTCACAACTGATGGGATAGGGGAGCATTTTAAAATGAGAATCAGCCCCAAATCTTCCACAACTACATGAGGAGATTCCAACACATGACTCATATCCCACAGAAAATGAAATGTTTACAGAAAAAAATCCCAAGAGAAAAAAAAAGTATGCTTTTTCCAAAATCCACTCAGTTTTAAAGCTTCAATCTTCCCTTTCAAGCATTGTTTTCCATAACCACCATGTTTTGAAATCTAAAATAATATATCCCTCCCCTCCATTCTGTGGGCTTCAATTTCTCTGACAGATTTGCGTGGTCCTACCCAAAGACACAGTGATGGATTCAGTGAACTCTCATGACCCCTGCAAGATCTACAATTGTGCGTGTTGTTTGGTTTATTGGTTTGAAGTGCAGAGAAAATAATATATGGTGTACTACCCAACTCTATCCTGGATATACAAAACAAAGACTTAGATTCTAGTTTACTTTTACAGAATGCTAAGGGTAGACTGTGAAAAGTATCAAGTTCCAACCTGAAACCTACTGAGCTAAAGTTGCTGTAGGAGTTTCCATACATTTCTCGTGCACTGTCTGTAACTAGGGCAAGGCAACTAGTCTTTGTCAAAGGGCACTAAAATTTGTTGTTGTTCATCCTTCACTTGTAAAGAAGACCAATGACACCATGATAATTCCTTGACTTACATATGAATTGGATTTAAGTGAGGCAGAGCTATACAAAATCATCAGCCTCATTCTCCCTCCCAAAGTTGTTGAAGTCCAGTGGCAAGACAAGTTAGGACAACCAGTGATGGCTCAGGATGCAGTGGATGACCTTGGCATCTTTAATATCTAGCCAAGATCTAAGCACTCTCCACAGCACCTGCATCAGCCAACTTCATGGCCATTGGAACAAATTGTTCTCATCCACCCATTCGGCTAGAGGAAGTCTTCACGTGCTTGGGGTAGACATCCCCCTAACTGATTAACAGGAAACCTCTCTGTTAATCTCAACCTGGTTTACCCCACCTGCCAAAACAGTTTTACTGGGGTGTGGCCACTATTGATGCTACAGTTTTTTGGAGCCACCAATGTGGTTGTTTTTCATCCTTCAATCTCAAGGAGGACCAATGACATCATAAGGGTGATATCTTGACTTGCACATGAATTGGACTTAAGTGATGAGAGTTGGGTAAAGGTGGACACCAAAGGTGGATGAGCAATGCTAAAAAGGGCTAGACAAACTCTCACATGAGGGATACTAGTCCTCACTGAACACCCCACACAGCCCAGCAGGTAGGTGGAAGTAGATAAAATACTGAAGCTGGAGTCAGGAACAACTGCATTCAAATCTAGCCACAGACACTTAACTAGCTGTGTGACCCTAGGCAAATCATTGAACGCTTTTTGCCTGAGCTTCCTCATCTATAAAATGAGGTGGAGAAGGAAATGGCAAACCATTCCAATATCTTTTCCAAAAAAAAAACAAATGAGGTCACAAAGAGTCAGACACAGCTGGCACTGCAATTTAGAGAGTCCAGAAGACACTCATCTTCCTTCAGTAACATTAACAAAACGGAATTCAGATTGTAGTTAGCAATAATTGTTAAAATAAGAAGCTACTAGATGAAGCATTTCCACCCACCATCATCCCATTCAAAGAAGACCAATGACACCATGGAGTGATGTCTTGACTTGTGCATGAATTGGATTTAAGTGAGGCAGAGTTGTGTAAAATTGTAAATCTCACTCTCTCTTCCAGAGTCATCAAAGTCCAGTGGCAAGACAAAAGTCAAGATGACTGGTGATGGCTTGGGATGAAGTTGATGATCTTGGTGTCTTTGATGTCTGACCAAGCTCTAAGTACTCTACAACTTCTATTTCACGTGCCTTTAAGGCCATTGGAACACACTGTTCTCTTCTGTCATATTGTTCAAAATCCTTGCGGAGGAGCCAAGATGGTGGTGTGAAAACAGGGACTCACTTGAGCTCTCCCCCAAATCCCTCCAAAAACCTGTAAAAAGTGACTCTAAACAAATTCTAGAGCTGCAGAACCCACGAAATGACAGAGTGAAACAAGTCTCCAGCCCAAGACAGCCTGGACGGTCCCTCGGAAGTGTCTATCACACCATGCTGGGAGCAGAGTGCAGCCCAGCGAGGGCTGCACCAGGACAGACCAGGCCAGAGTAGACCAGGCAAAGTAGGCCTCAGGACACTGAATCACTGAGCTGTGGCAGTTTCCAGACTTCTCAACCCACAAATGCCAAAGACAACTGAGTAGGTCAGTGGGAAAACTGTTGGACCTGGGTGAGATAAGTGCATGATCTGGCCCCTAGGTCCCCGGCAGCAAGGGTGCTGCAGCTGTGGCAGCTGTTTCTGGAGCTCTGGGCACACAGACAATGGAGGTAATCAAGTGGCTGATCAGAGCAGGAGTGCAGGAATTTCTTTGCTAGTGCTGAGGCAGCATTCTTTTGCTTTGCCTGCTTCGATCTGAGTCGAAGTCCTGGTTGGCAGTCCTTGGGGGAGTAGGAGCACTGGTGTGGCAGAGCTTGAGTTGGCTGTGGAGAGGGAGTCCTCCTGGTAATTACATGGCAGAAGGGAGTTCTTGAACTAACAGACCAGAGTATGGGCCAGGAGAAGAGTATCATACCACCTCAGAATAGAAATAGCTCTGAAAACAGCAGTGCAAAACCCCTGAAGCTTGAGACAGAGCACTCTCCACTCTGGAAGTAGTCATATCCTGACAAAGAGCTCAAAAGTCAAGTAATTGGCTGGGAAAATGAGCAGGCAGCGTAAAAAGATTCAGACTATAGAATCTTTCTTTGGTGACAAAGAAGATCAAAATACACAGCCAGAAGAAGTCAACAAAGTCAAAGAGTCTACATCAAAAGCTTCAAAGAAAAATATGAATTGGGCTCAGGCCATGGAAGAGCTCAAAAAGGATTTGGAAAATCAAGTAAGAGAAATAGAGGAAAAATTGGGAAGAGAAATGAGAGTGATGCAAGAAAACCAGGAAAAACAAGTCAACAGCTTTCTAAAGGAGACCTGAAAAAATACTGAAGAACATAACACCTAAAAATAGACTAACCCAAAAGACAAAAGAGCTCCAAAAAGTCAATGAGGAGAAGAATGCATTAAAAAGCAGAATTAGTCAAATGGAAAAAGAGGTTCAAAAGACCACTGAAGAAAATATTGCCTTAAAAATTAGAATGGAGCAAGTGGAAACTGGTGACTTTATGAGAAATCAAGAAATTATAAATGAGAACCAAAGGAATGAAAAAAAATGGAAGACAATGTGAAATATCTCATTGGAAAAACCACTGACCTGGAAAATAGATCCAGGAAAGATAACTTAAAAATTACTGGACTACCTGAAAGCCATGATCAAAAAAAGATCCTAGACATCATCTTTCAAGAAATTATCAAGGAAAACTGCACTGATATTCTAGAGCCAGAGGGTAAAATAGAAATTGAAAGAATCCACAGATCGCCTCCTCAAAAAGATCCCAAAAAGAAAACTCCTAGGAATATTCCAGAGTTTCCAGGTCAAGGAGAAAATACTGCAAGCAGCCAGAAAGAAACAATTTGAATATTGTGGAAATACAATCAGGATAACACAAGATCTAGCAGCTTCTACATTAAGGGATCGAAGGGGTTGGAATATGATATTCCAGAGGTCAAAGGAGCTAGGATTAAAACCAAGAATCACCTATCCAGCAAACTGAATATAATACTTCAGGGCAAAATATGGATTTTCAGTGAAATATAGGACTTGCAAGCCTTCTTGATGAAAAGACCAGAGCTGAATAGAAAATCTGACTTTCAAATACAAGAATCAAGAGAAGCATGAAAAGGTATACAGGAAAGAGAAATCATAAGGGACTTACTGAAGTTGAACTGTTTTGTTTACATTCCTACATGGAAAGATGACATTTGTAACTCCTGAGACCTTTCTCTGTATTAAGGTAGTTGAAGGGATTATACACATACATAAATATAAATAGATATAGATATACAGACAGAGGGCACAGGGTGAGGTGAATATGAAGGGATGATATCTAAAAAACTAAAATTAAGGGGTGAGAGAGGAATATATTGGGAGGAGAAAGGGAGAGATAGACTGGGATAAATTATCTCACATAAAAGTGGCAAGAAAAAACTGTTCTAATGGAAGGGAAGAGGGGGCAGGTGAAAGTGAATCTTGCTCTCACTGGACTTGACTTAAGGAGGGAATAACATACAGACTCAATTTGGTATCTTACCCTACAGGAAAGTAGGGGAGAAGGGGATAAGAAGGGAGGATGACAGAAGGAAGGGCAGACTGGAGGAGGAGGTAGTCAAAAGCAAATACTTTTGAAAAAGGACAGGGTCAAAGGAGAAAAATGAATAAAGGGTGATAGGATAGGATGGAGGGAAACATAGTCCTTCATAATATGACTATTATGGAAGTGTTTTACATAATGATACATGTATAACCCATATTGAATTGCTTGCCTTCTCAAGGAGGGTGAGTGGGGAGGGAAGAAGGGAGAGAATTTGGAACTCAAAGTTCTAAAAACAAATGTTAAAAAAATTGTTTTTTACATGCAACTGGGAAATAAGGTATACAGGCAATGGGGTATAGAAATCTCTTGTCCTATAAAAAAGTAAGGGGAAAGGAGATGGAGGAGAGTGGGGTGATAGAAAGGAGGGCAGACTGGGGAATGAGGCAATCAGAATACATGCCAACTTGGGGTGGGGGGAGGGCAGAGGTGGGGAGAAAATCTGTAACTCAAAATCTTGGGGAAATCAATGTTGAAAGCTAAAATATTAAATTAAAAAATAGAATATCAAAAAAAAGAATTCCTGCTCTATATTTATAATCTAAAGTTGGGGTCCTCTTTGAGAACGAAGGACAAATAAAAACAATACTGGACAAATCGCTTACTCTCTCTGGGCCTCAGTTTCCCCACATGTAAAATGAGGGGGCAGCTAGGTCGTGTAGTAGATAGAGTACTGAGTTTAGAGCCAGGAAGATCCAAGTTCATATCCAGCCTCAGACATTTACCAGCTGTGTGACCCTTGAGAAATCACTTAACCCCATTTGCTTTAGTTCCTCATCTGTAAAATGGGGACACACTGGAGAAGCAAATGGCAAAACATTGCAGTATCTTTGTCAAGAAGTCCATGGGGTCCCATAAAGTCAGACATGACTGAACAACAGAATGACAGCCACAAAAATGAGGGGGCTGGGCTGGATGACCACTATGGTTTATTCCGGTTCTAGATCTACTATCATAACAGAAGATGAGATGAGAAGCACTCTTGCTTGTTGGATGCCTAGGCAGATTTCAATTCAATTCAGTGTACATTAGCCTAAAAGCACTTTTTCATATATTATCTCATTCCAGGTCAACAGAGAAAGTATCATTATTCCCATCTTACAGGCACAGAAACTGAGGCTCAGAGATTTCAGTGACTTGCCCAAGGTCCCATAAGTAGCAAAACTTGGATTTTCAGTTCTTTTGATTTCAAGTCTGGTGCTCTTCTCGTTACACTACCAGATAGATATAACTGCTAGAAATTATATCAGATGCTCATAGCACATAGAGGTATATAGTACATAATACCCAAATTAACATTGTAAGCCATAAACCAAAACACATAGGTCACATGCAGAAATATTATATATCTATCTATATATGTATATATACACATACACATTATATATATCACATAGCAAAGTTGCTATGACACATCACAAGCAAATATGCATGCCATAGCAGAGCAAAGTTGCATATTAAACACTGCAGTCATATGCAGTAATATAACATGTGTCAGGGTTTTTATATGCATCACACACATTCCATTAGAGGGCATCATCTGGTTCCATGAGTAACACCTTCACCTTTGTATGGGAGCATCATATGTCAGCCCAGTTGCTGGACCGATAATCCTGGCACTCCTGCAGTGAGTGACCACCTGCAATCAATTTTGCATACCCAGTATCCACACCTGGTACAAGTATATATCTCTGGCCCTGTTATAATAGGCAAACATTTTTGCTCAGAGTTTAGCAGTTAAGCAAAGAATATTTGTAGCACCATGCAAGCTACTCTTTTGAAGAGAAGTCACGTCGGATCTTTAATAAACTGAATAAATAAACATGGTCTCTCTCACTGTTACTAAGAATACTTTCTCTTATTCCTACTCCTTCCAACCATAGACCCCACTGAAAGCAATAGACAGACAGACATTTGACAGAACATAGATAAACAGATATATAGAGCATTTAGTAAAGGCTTACCATACGTCAGGAACTGTGCTAATCAAGGTACCATTTACAATTGTGTTATGACCCAGGGGTCAGTCTAGGAGGTCATAGTTAAAGAAGATCAGAGAAGAGAATCTGCAAAGTTGTTCTGATGCATGCGCTCCTTCTGCAAACCTACATCCAGCTTTGTACTTAACTTATGGTTTCTCTCTTCTTCTGCCAACCAGAGTGATCTCTCCCTAGCTAAGAGTGGTTGCCTCATTTTGGAACTTGGACTTGTTGACACAATTGGCCAGCTACCCTTTACTGTTGTATGCTTAGTTTCCTTTTTTCACAAGCAGATAAATACTTCTCCTTTGTTAAGCAAAACCACAATCACATTTATTAGCAGTGCACACATTTCTCACCCATAGCCCTGAACTAAGTACCATAAGTACCTGAATCATGCTCATGTACAGAGCATCACAACTTGAGTTCTGATACTGTTACCAGTACCCCCAAGCTCTGGGGTAATCTCAGGAGCTGAACTCAAAGTAATTTTTCCTTTGACATTAGGTTCCAATTCAGAGTTTACTCTGGAAAATCTCCCAAAATGCTCATATCTCAGTCTCCACAAATGCGAGTAGCAAAACTCACAGCCCCTCTGTGAGAACTCATATAACAAATGTGTGTCGAGTAGAGGATAATCTTTACTCTACTCTGCAGAAACGGAAAAGTTACAAATGATTTGCAGGAACCCAAAAACAGAGAGAGGAAAAACAATAGATGTAACGGGACCAGTTAGAGCCGACCCCAAAACATCGCTGGACCTCCGCGCCCAGAACCAGCTGAGATAACCTCAGGGCTCTGAGGTATGGGAGGAACAAAATGGAGTTTGGAGGAAGGGTCTCGCCCTTGTTGGCAATGTGGTGCAGGGTTCTTTTCCGGGTTTACCTGTGCACAGGTGAATCATGGGGAGAGCACGGGAAAGAAAGGGGAGGAGAATAGGAGAAGAGTAGGCGGAGAGTAGGCGGAGAGTAGGCGGACCAAGGCAGTCCTAGTACTACGTAATAAAGGCTATAAAATCTGTTCACTGACTTAATTAAACGGAGTTGCTCACCATTCTTGGCTCCCGTCCCTTCATTGCCCGCAAGATCAGGTCTTTGTCGGGTAAGAGAAATACCTACAAGAGTTGTGGGGTAAGCGAATTCCCTAACAATTGGCGCCCAATGTGGGGCACGGCGCGGAGCCAAACGCGCACCCCACACAATCCCCAAGGTGCCTCCTTCGGGTCCAAACGTGGGACACCACATGGAGCTACACGTGCACCCCCCACGACCCCCAAGGTGCCTCCTTCGGGAGAGGAAGGAGCACAGCCTTGGGACGAATTCACGAGAGGAAGGAGAGCAGAAGGGAAGATTGCGCAGCGCACAGCCTTGGGATGAATCTGAATTCTCAGCAGGAAGCACCATCCCGTTTCCGTGGGCAACCCAGCTTATGCTGGTGAGGTAAGGAATTTTCCTTATCATGAGGCGGGCAGATCAGGCCACATTCATAAGAATTATATATAAGCCGGCCAAGGACCAGGGATGTACTATCACCCCCCAGATTATCAAGGGTTTTCTTAAAGTAGTGGAAAAAACACTCCCTTGGACCACACAGCCACCCCCTTACTTCGGGGTCTTGAAAAGTCATAGGGGACCAGTTAAGGAGCTAAGAGTCAGAAAACCCTGGGGGCTTGGAACCCAGCACATTTTTTATCAAAGAGGCTCTTAAAGCCAGGCAAGGCCACTTTAAACAGCCCAGGCAGTTTACGGCCCATTCAGACCACACCCTCTACCTCTCCGGTTCTACTCTGGAACAATTGCGACCCTTCTCCCCAAATTCCAGAGCTCTGCCTTACTCAGACTCTATACCCTGATTCGGATCAGTTTCAGAAACAAGTGGGAGAGAGGGAGGAGAGACAGAGGCTGTAACAAGAAATACAGGAGCTGAGTTGAAAATTAGCAGCTCACTCAGCTCCACAGAAAAGGGTCTGTTTCAAAGAGGAAGTTAGCCAAAAGCCATGTGGGAATAAGACAAATGCAGAGATTTCCATGATAAAAGAGCTAAAGAGAGCAACTAAAGATTATGTTAAAATCCCCTCATATCAAGATTAGACTAAAAGACTTGGGTTCATAGGTACTTACTCCCAACTCCTCAATCTGAATTCAATCTATGCATTTGGGAATATAAAATACATTATATGAAAGTTCTGAAGAAGCTAGTAAGAGAAAGATGTCTCTTAAACAACTGCAAGAGACCAACCGGGGATCTGCCCCAGATTATCTTAAAAGCAGGGTCTCCACGACCCCAATAAAGCATGGCACCTGGCCTCTGTTACATCAGAGGGCCAAGCACTTTGTGTATAGGATTCACAAAATCCTCTC
>CM053622.1:398708050-398741439 GCA_028646595.1 Phalanger gymnotis | reverse complement strand
AAAAATCAAAAAAAAAGAAATATTAAGTACAATTTTTTTAGAAAATGCAAAAGATTAAATTTTTAATCCTAAAGGTGATCATTTCCCCAAACCCTGAGCTTTCTAACCGGATTTAATCTAAACCAGTCTTTTTATAATAACATTACTAAGCTGGGTGTGGTTACTGGGCTGCAATAATAATTTCAGTGATGAAATGTGAAAAACCAAAGTATAACCTACCACACCCTGATGAATCTTTATTAAAGGGCACTGTCAGTGTCAGTAAAACTGATTATAAGCTTGATTATTTTTAAGGTCTTGTGAATTTAAACTCTGAGGAAATTCTGTAGGGCAACAGTGTAACATCATTTATTACTCTTTGAACCACTCCCACTCCCATCCCCCACTCACCCACAACATGGTACCTCAGTTGACTAGGTGCTGGAGACACAAAAGTAAAACAGTCCTCAAGGAATTTACATTATCCTAGGAGGAAGCAACATATACAAAGATAAGTAAAAAATAGGATACATACATGAGAAATACAAAGTAAGTGACAGCTGCAACACTAACGACCAGGGAAATTAGGAAAGTCTTTTAGCTAAAAGCCTGTGGCACTTGAGCTGAGCCTTAAAGGTAGCCAGGAGGAGAGTATTTGAATCATTTTTGTACCAAGGAAGGAGAATGCATTTGAAATATCATTTATGGGAAAAATTGAATAGGCCAGTTTGTACCTAAACTACCTTTAGCCCAGTGCCTGGCACACAGTAATTAATAAATGTTTGTTGACTTTTCAATCCATTCATGCTAAACTCTCCAGCCAAACTTGCCCTCTCACTGTTCTTCACACACAAAACTATTTCCCGCATCTCAACTTTTAAAAATACTGTCCCTCACTACCTGCAGTGTGGGCACTTCTCACATTCAACTCTTAGAATCTGCAGCTTCATTCAAGATTCTACCACCTCCTACTTATGGACCACTTGATCCCTGAACCACACTCCAGATCCTGTATTCTCTCAAGTGAATTGGCCTGCTGGGGTGCTTGGGTGCTTGTGCTTGGACCCCAGTTCCAAGATCACATTTCTCCCTAGCTTCAAAACACTATCCCTGACAGTTTTCTCCCCAACCCAAAGACACTATGCCTAGCAATAACTCATGAGTAGGCCCCAGTAAGACAAACTACCTTTCCTCACAATTACTCATGAGTAGGCCCCAGTAAAACAAACTATCTTTCCCCACACAAGAACAAGCTGACCTCTTTAGAAATTCTCTTGTAAAAACAGAACTATCTTGTAATTACAGAATTATCATGTATTGATTCCCAAAGTTATCCTATTCAATCCAGAGGTCAAGTTATAGACATCAACTCTCAAAGCTATCTTGCTACAGATAAAGCAGACCAAAAATACACCCACGAGAAATCCTTTCCCCTGCAGTGAATGACTCCAGTGACAAAGGTTTTAAGTTAGCACCTAATTAGCATATCTGCCAAATAATCATCTACTTTTCCTATATGAGCTTTAGTATCATTCCTGTTAGGTTGCAG
Source organism: Phalanger gymnotis (assembly GCA_028646595.1). NCBI lineage: Eukaryota > Metazoa > Chordata > Mammalia > Diprotodontia > Phalangeridae > Phalanger > Phalanger gymnotis. The sequence goes on along the minus strand of CM053622.1, from coordinate 398,739,911 downwards.
GTTCCTTAAGAACTCTTACCCGGGGCAGCTAGGTGGTGCAATGAGTACAGCACTGGCTCTGGAGTCAGGAGTCCCTGAGTTCAAATCTGGCCTCAGCCACTTGACACATAAGCTGTGTGAGCTTGGGCAAGTCACTTAACCTCAATTGCCCTGCTTTCCCCCCTCAAAAAAAAATAAAATAGGACTTTAAAAAAGGAAAGAATTCTTACCTGCTGAAAAGGGTAACAATAAATCTTTGCCACCTTGACTTAAAGAATGCTTGAGTCCGTGAATTCATTCCAGACGACCGTATCTAGTACTCTGGTCCTAGCACATATTTTTATTTTACTTAAATGTCTATCAATTGTTCCTGCTACATCTATTCCCTAGAATGTAAGCTCCTAGAGAACAGAGACTGCTTTTTTTTTTTTTTTACCCCTCCAGAGCTTTGCACTAGTAGAAGTTTAAGAAAACGTGGTTGAATTGAATTGAATTGAGTTGAATGAAATGAATTGAGACTTTCATTGCCCTGGGCAACTCTCTAGGTTCTAGGACAGACCTACACAACTTGACCATAGGTAGAGGCCAAAATTAAAATAGGCTAAACTTCTTCAGGCTGCAGATAGGTTTTTAGCGGCTCACTTTCCAAGTAAAGGTACAATTAATTGTTAAACTATTTTGCAAATAAACCACATTTAGAAGGGGAAATTTCAATTAATATCAATTAATTACACTTATCACTTAAGATTTTTATTTATCATGAAATCATATGTTTTAAAAAATTACTTTGCTAAGCAGCACAACTTTTAACACATTTTCCAGGTTTTCTTACTGTTGCCATTTAGTAAATGGGACACACTACAGTTCTTGTCAGCAATAAGTTTATGGTATCTAGGATCATGTTTGAAATTGATTTCTTTGGAAATCTGAGAACTAGCCTTAGTAGCTGACTTGTTTTCTGAGTTTACTTTCTTGAAAATCCATTGTTCCCCACTGAGATTTTTCAACAATTTGGATGCTTTAATTTGTTTTTCATTGGTGTCCAATTTGTTTGTCAAGATGTTTTGATTTGAAATGGCAACAAAGGAATTCCAAATGAATGGTTATTACTTCTCAGCAAACATGGCACAATATTTTGTCTCTCATGCAAGTAAACAAATACCTATTTGTCCATTGTGGATTAAATACTCTGTTCTGATTTGATCCTCTATTTTTACACCCATTTTACAAAATCACTCCAAAAACTTTAATGTTAGAACCAAAAAGTCTCCACAGCAACTGCTCCCATACAAAGACATACTGAACTGAGTGTCTAACTTTGGAGAGAGACCCGGACACTTGTAACTTGGAGGGCGGCATGGCAGTGAGGGAGGGAAAGAAGCCTTTACGTTTGTTGAGGCTCTTTGGGAAGGAAGCCTCAGCTGCACTGGCATGTGGCTGCATTCACTTCGTCCCTGTTTACACCAGTAACAACCAAAATACAGAGAAAAGCTATGACGCTTGCTCTTCTTGGTCTAGAGATAGACTGATGTCAGTTGGTTGCCACAGGTCACATGACAAATAGGAAAGTGAATAAAGTGGCTATCCACCTGCCAAGTTACACGATGGGCACAAAAATGATTAGTGAAAGGTAGGTTAATTGGGATATGGATAAAACACTTTCTTTTATATCCTCTACATTTTTCGAGGGCCACCCAAAATCCCTTGACCAGCTGCAAGCAGCCCACAGCCTGCATATTGTGCAGGCCTGTTGTAGAATCACAAGTTACAGACTACTCAGTGACAGACTGTACAATTATACAGTCAATCAATAAACCTTTAGTAAGTGACTAGTATGTACCAGGTAGTGTACTAAGTGCTGGGGATGAAAGAAAGAAAGAAAGAAAGAAAGAAAGAAAGAAAGAAAGAAAGAAAGAAAGAAAGAAAGAAAGAAAGAAAGAAAGAAAGAAAGAAAGAAAGAAAGAAAGAGAATCCCTGCCACCTCTACAGTTGCAGATCTGCTTTGGCAGAGGGATTCTCCATAAGAGGGAGTCCTCTACATGGATAAAATAACAGAGAGACAGATAGAGGAAGAGGAGAAAGAAGGGAGGAAGGAAGAGGAAGGGAGGGAGGGAGGAAGGAAGGAAGGAAGGAAGGAAGGAAGGAAGGAAGGAAGGAAGGAAGGAAGGAAGGAAGGAAGGAAGGAAGGAAGGGGAGGGAGGAATGAAGATAGATGGATGCAAGGCACTGTGAACAAGAACAAGAAAAGATGCAATACCTTCCTGCATCTAATATGTTTAAAGAAAACAGAATGTAAGACTCAATTGGTAGATGGACTGCAATTTTAGGGGTGCTGCTGTAGAGTTGAGGTTTTTCTGGTAGAGGAGTTACCCAACGAAGTCCACCCTTCGAAAGCACAAGGTTTTCTGCAGCAGCGGGGGTGAAGGGGACGTCTAGCATTCTTGGACCCCCCACTATCAGCATGCCATTAGGCTGAATAGACTCCGAGAGCCAGCGATTAATGCAAGAACAGAATGGACAGATTATGACGGCGGCCTTCAAGGCTTCTGGCGCGCAGCTCCCCACCCCAGGATGAAGTAATAGAAGATCTAGACCCGATCTCAGGGTCAGACTCTGCACTGGGTAGGGGTGGGGGGGTCTCAAATACTTTCCCACTTAGCCCGAGGCCGGAAGGAAATTCCCGCCGCGGTAGCAGCCCAGGCCGACCCCAGCAGGGAGATAGGGAAGGTAAGGAACAATGAGAAAGAAGGTGGAAACTCCAAGGGAGCCCGACTGGAATTTAGGAAAAGTCCCCGGGCCTTCTGTCGGCGCGGCTCCTGTTTCCCGCGAGAGCGGCGGACGTCTCGGGCTGTGACACTCACGGCTCCCAATCGCGCACAATGAAGCGGGGCTGAGCGCCGGAAGTGGGGCCGAAAGAAAACAAGACCGAGCAGGGACCGAGGCCGGAAGAGGTGGGGGTTCGCTACAGAGGCGGTGAGTGTGTACCTGAGGGGGATGGTGATGGGGGGGCGAGAGGTCCGTCTGGTCTCCCTCCTTCCCCCACCCGCTCCCCCTCCTGCCCTCGGTCCTTGGCCTCGCCTCTCGGGGTCTGTCTGCGCTGTGGCCGCGGAGCCCGAGGGCTCCGGCGGGGCAGGACAGGGCCGGGTCGGGTCCCCGGGGCCGGGCCGGGTGCACAATTGGCCCCTGTCCTCGCCCTCCCCTCGCGCCCCCGGGGCAGTCTCCTGGGCCGGGGCGCTCCCCCGGGACGGCCCCGGCAGAAGTTGGGAGGCCCTGGGGAGCCTGTTTTGTTCCGCTTTGTTCGTGTGGGACGGGACGGGGCGGAGGCTCTTTCCCCGTGCTAGGGGTTGGGGGTCCTGGGTCGTTCCACCAACCCCCTTGTAGCGAGTGAAGACAGCACGAACAGGTTTCTTCCTCCCCAGTCTCCTCTTCTTCCAGCGATGTGGGGACAGAGGCAGACTAGGATCTAGGGGAGACATTGGTGTTCGTAGTGCAAGGAGCGCAGCATTTCAAGTCAAGGGGATCTGGGTTCGAATTTAGACTTGGCTACTTTATGTGGGAACTCGGACGAGTTCTTTAACTTTCCTGAGCTTTGATTTCATCCTCGGTAAAATGAGGTTTGGCAAAAAGTCAGCAAACTGGGCATACCTTGACCCAGCGTTACCACTCCTAAGGAAGCTACCTTTCAAAGAGATGCAAGACTGCTAAAGGATCTGTATGCACTGATCAAGTAGCAGTTTTTGTTGTTGCAAAAGAACTGGAAACAAAGTAGGGTACCCTTCATTTAGAGATGTTATTGTGCCATAACAAATGCTGAAAGAGAATAATTCGGAAAATTCTGTGAACTCAAGCAGAGTGACCAGAGTAAAGCCAGAGCTATATGTAATGACTGCAATGTTGTAAACGAAGACAGCTTTGAAAAACTTAACTCTAGAAAAATGAAATGGCCAGTCTTAACTAGAGACATCTATAGATCTTAACTTTTTTTGGGTGGCATTTTAGTGAAACCTTATTAACCTAAGAAGTGTTTTTAAATGCATAATATGCAATGGGATTACAAAGGAAACTATGTTGAAGTACTGCTATCCAAATATTTTTGAAAAATGAATTCTTGGACCCTAGATTAAGACCCTGCCATAGACGAGATTCACTTCTTGGTGAGGAGTTGTTGGTTAGATGTAGAATTATACTTTTTTTCAGACATAACCAGTGTAACACAAATTTGTTTTTCTTGACTACATTTATTCACTACAAGGGAAGGTTTTTATTTAGTGATGATTTGAAAAACAAAAGAAAAGAAAGAGCATCAGTGAAACATTTTAACATGTGTAAGAAGTTGTTCAGAAGAACTCACAAATAATCAGTGCAGTATACCACCATGTTAATGTGTATTTAAAAAACTGTGTAATATATTCAGTGTTTTAGATACAATTCTATTTTTCTGGCCCTTTTTAATATGTGATAATGTTTATGTTAGTTGATGATTTTCATAACAAAGTAAAGGGTTCTAATTAAGTAACTTCTTAAGTCAGCAAGTTTTACCAAGAAATTCTCTTTGTTTTAATAAAATCTGAAATGTGGCATTTCAGTAGTTAGCTATAAATGAAAGTAAGGCTTGGGTGTTATTTACCATTTTTATAATACTGTTTGTTAAACTTGGTAAAACATTTAGAATTATGAGATTTTAGTGCCTCAGAAATCAATTTTTCTAGCTAAATATGTGATTAATAATGTTTTTCCAAAATTGTGAGGAAATAAGACTTTTGGTAAAATAAGTTGCTTCGCTATAAAATTTATATCACAGTAACCCACATATTTTGACCAGTTCCACAACAATATACTATGCCTGCTGTCAAAGACAATTTCATTTCATGGTGATATCATAATCGCATAAAAGCAAAATGTTCTCTAAAACTGCTTGAAATTTGGTTTAAATTACTTTAACTCTATGGTAATATATAAACAGCAAAGGTGTTTCAAAACTTTGTCCTCCCTTCCCCTCCCCACACCCTTCTTAACACAGTAGACCAAATGGAACAATGACTTGTAATCAGTTTTGTTACCTTCTTAAGGGTTGTCCACACTGTTTGGGATGTACCCTTCCAGTTTGATCTGTTCCACATCACCTCCAATGTTAGTTTAGTGAGAGAGGCTGAGTAATGTAAGGTAGAGAGCTAGACTCAGTTTCTGGATGGCATGTGTTCACACCCTTCCCCCCCACACACACTTAATTCTTTGCAAACTGAAAAAGCTTTATGTATATTTCAGTGATTAGAAGTGCTTTCTGGTGCTTGCGTAGTAAATTTGTTCAATTTTTAAAAGTACTATAATGTTATTTGTTAAAATAAACTACTAAAAACCATTTTTCAGGTGTCTGCAAAGAAAACTGAAGAGCACAGACGATGGGAGATGCGGCAAAACCTTGTTATTTCAAGCGAAATAAAGACCGTGGAATTATAGAAGATGATTTCAGGAGGCCTTCTCCACAACCAGACTATTTAATAATGGATGACTCTGGTAATGGACATAGCAGTAAAACAGAAAAAGGCCTTCCCCCCAAAAAAGGAGCACCAGGGAACTATGGGAACAGCCCCAGGAAAGGACCACATACTATTTCAAGCAGTCCAAATGTACCTAAAAATATGGGTCATGGAGCGAGAACAAATGACAGCCACAAAGATAACGTTAACAGATGGCTATCTGATGAATTGAATGAAACAGACAACTGGTTAGATTTCCAAACTGGCTCTAGGATTCCTGTTATAAACCGACCAAGAAAAGACCCATTTCAGGAAGGTGAAGATGGCCATAGGTGGCAAGATGGAAGAGGATGCAGAAGTGTAAGATGGCAACTTCAGAAAGACCTAACAAACATAGAAATTTCAGAAATGCAAACAGGAGCCTCTGGTAATATACCCCAACTTCTGCAGTTAAAACCCCAGTGCAAGAATGTCTTTTCATCTAGCATTTTCTTATCTAAACAGCTTTTTATTGCTCATCAGTGCAGTTCCATTTTTTCCATTTCAGTTCTGCTTTCCAAAAAGTAGTCACTTTTTTTAAAGCATTATTTTAAGAAATATAATCATGACATTTGGACAGCAGCAGAATAATTCATATCTTGGTCCTGTTAGGATGTAAGATGTCATGATGATCGTTTTGTTTCTGTAAATCAATCCATGTAGAAAGTCAGAAATACAGATAAAAGTTTTGATGCTTAGTTTCTGGAAACACTGAAACCTATTTTAAAGGATCCTCATGTGGTTGATACCAGTTATTCAAAACAAATCATTAATAATAAGTTTTTCCAAAATGAAATGCAGGTAATTTCTTTGAATGTTTTAACTAGTTCTATAAATAACCATCTGAGTCATAATTTTTATCAGATATGCAGTAGTTACAGGTATGTCTTTATCAAGAAATCAACAGTATATGAAAAATCCTGAATTGGATTAAAAAATTTAATCATATACAACAAGGCTACTGATTACTTGAAGAAATTAGTTGTTGTATCATTAGGGATTGTTAAAAGAATATTGGATAAATTAATAAGAAAAAAGCCATGATTTTATTATCAGAATGTCTGTTGTACCATAGGAAATTGTATTAAGTTATTTTGGTTTTTTAACAGGAACAAAAGAAAAAATATACATAGTAACTACTTAAGAGTTTGTTTGAATACTTATTTTACAGATAAAGAAACCATGATCCACTCAAATAACATTCCTGAGGTCAGAGTTAATAATTGGTAGAACCAAGGTGCAAACTAAAGTCCATTAGTTAATTTATCATATACATAACATAACAAAAGACATTAAGAAAAAGCTGAAATTATATTGTTTATTTTAAAGTAGGAGATTTTGATTTTTCATGTTAAAAAAGATTTAATGTTTCTGTTACTTCTACCTTTAGGCAAGGGGTGTAGATGATGTTTTATTCAGAAAACGGAACACTGTCAAAGTTGGGGCCTTAAGAAAGAAATTTGATAACAAAGAACAGTTTTTAAAAGTTACAGTTGAATAGCACAGAATAGCACAGGTTTGTATTTGCAGAGTCTCTGTTCTTACAAATTTGAAACAATCCTTACAAAGACATTTCTAGAGAAAAGTATTCAGACTGAAGAACTCTTTGGTCTTTATCTCTCTTCTTAAAAGAAAATTCTGTCATTTCAATTGTTTTTGAAGAGGATTTGTCCTGGTCCTCTGAATTCATCAGCTTTGGAATGGACCCTGTGAAAAATATGCTTCTACCAATGCAGAAAAATAATTGTTCAGACTTAGAAAGTTACTTAGGATTGTGCAGAATCACACAGCCAGCATATGTCAGAGGAAATACTTAAGGCTCTGTATTTACTACTTAGTGCTGCTGCTCCAGAAACATCCTTTCGGAGGTGGGGAGCGGGGGGGGGGGGGGGGGGGGGGGGGGGGGGGGGGGGGGGGGGGGGGGGGGGGGGGGGGAGTAGGTACATGCTATATATTTGTATAGTAACACAAGCTAAAGAAAGGATTAACTATCACAATAACTTGAAAACCATGTCTATGAATTACCAAAATATTGTTAAAGGTAGAAAAACCCCTATGAGATGATTCTGTACTGTAGACTTTAAAGCAGTTTTGTAGATACGCTCTGATTGCATAGTAATCATGTATTAAATATCAATTTTTTTTAAAAAGCATCTTACCTCTTTAAAGTGTTGTGAAAATGTGGCATTTGCTGTATTTTTCCTGCTAATTTTCCTTTTTTTCAATCTTTTGTCCCAAAAAAGTCTCCCAGATATTCAGGTTTATATAAGAATTGAATGGCAGCTCTTGGCAGTGATATTGCTTAAAATAAATCCACTCAAATGTATTTTCTTGAGCCAGGAAGACCTGTGTTCAAGTCCCATCTCTGGTGTCCTGGCTGTGTGCCTTTGGGCAAACCACCAAACTTCTTAGTGCTCAGTAACTCCTGAAAGAAGTGCTGCCGTGCTTTGGCAGAGGCAGTGGGAACTTTGTACACCAGTGAAATCACAGGGCCTGTCTCTGTGCCAAATTGATTCATGTCTTAGAGATGAAATGATGTATGAGAGAGAGAGAGATGTAAATCTTGTTGTTTATGGTAGAAAAACAGATTTTTGCGTAAAGAAAGTACATTTTTGAATGAGATATGTGATTCCATTGAGCAAACTTCATGTGCAGAAAGCGCACATTAATAATAATTTCTTCTTCTGTACCATATAGGTCTGTTATCAGTTGCTTTTCTTGTCTTGTGCCCTTGGCTCATACACAGTCTAGCATTGGGCAAGTCTGCTTAATTTTAAGAATAAAATGTTGACAGGAGGCTTGATGAGACCTCCCAACTATGAAAATTTGAGATTCATACATGCTACACGTTGATTCCGGGCCTGTTCTTTTTGAGTTGTTTTGATACAGTCAAAGATTTTCTGATTACTTTTTATGATTGTGCTTCAGTATCTTTCCCTGTGGTATCTGAATTCTGGCCAAATATCAACAGTAATCATATCTCCTCCACTGTACGTAGACAATGTGATGTTAATGTCGGTCTCTGTAGAAAGAAGCTACTGCTGTCCAGACATAAAGATAATTGCTTGAATGTGTTGAGTAAGCTACAGAAGATAATATTTTTAATATGCTGCTAATCAAAGTGAGTCTGAAGAAGAAAATTGGTATAAAGAAACTTGGTTCCATGTAAAAATTAAATGGTTCTCAGACTTCTCCTGCCACTTCTTTCTACCCAGTAAAAGTCCTCCAAGAATAAAGTCCAAAGATAGACCTCATTATTGCATTGTAAACTCTCTTCCACCCTAAACTATTCCCCTGTATTGGATGTTATAGATAATCATAGAAATTTCATCAATATAAATATTATTGGCTAGTCTCAAGTTTGAAAAATCCCTCTGTGATGAAGAAAGTATCATTGTTAAAAGATGGGGCAAATGACAGTGGAGCCACACCTGAATTAAAATCATTCTTGATGTGTTCTTAGAAGCTTTTATTGCAAATTTGGTCTTGGATAGCCAATTTCAGAACAATAAATTTTGACATAATTCCAGAACATTTTACTATGCTAAAATGAGTTCCTTTGGAATATTTGCAAGAAAATTTCAGTATTGTCCTAATTTCCTGAACAAATCATTTCCTGACCTTTAGGGAAAATGAAAGAAGTGTAATTCAGTTCAATATACAGTTAATCATAATTGTTGGATTGTATTAGATTAATACCATTAAGATAGTATATCCACTTAGAATTATTCACAAAAATATAAAGAGATTACTTTTGAAAAGTTACTCATAATGCCCCATAGCGTCATAGCTTCAACGTAGTTTACTTCTTTGCTTCCTATTGTTGAGATAATTTAGATTGATTTTATGAAATTGGGAAACCACTTGAAGGTGTAACTTTTTATATAGAAACTTTGCAGATATGTTTCTGCTGATCTCACTAAAGGAGACTTCTTATGATAACTGCTACTTAGAAAAGAAAAGGAAGGAAGGAAACAAGGACTTCTTAAGCTCTTAGTATGTGCCAGTCCTGTGCTAAGGGCTTTAGCATTGTTATATCTTAGGATCCTCACAATGATCATGCTGTTATAAGAAATTGAGGCAGGCAGCTTATATGACTTGCCCTCGCTTATATAGCTAGTAAGTAACTGAGGCTGGATTTGAACCCAGGTCTTCCTGATTCCAGGATAATGAATGTACTTTTGAACCTCATAAATAAGATGCCTCACTTCCACAATCAAATTTTTTTTTCTCAAGGCTCTCCCTAAAACTTTCATTTCTTTATAAAACTGTCCTTTAAAGTTTTTTGTTGGTGACTTCCCTTTGTACTACTTTTCAATTGCACTTTTACCAACTATTCCTTTTTGACTTTTTTCTCCCAACAGCCAGGGATAGTATTTTTAGAAGCTTCTCAGAAAATATAATTTATGTTTATCATATGGTGGTATAAGCATAGTGTTACTTAGTATTTACAGCTCTTGTCAACAGTTTTTTTGTTGGCTTGTTTTGGTTTGGAATAAAGATCCAAGGACTCCAACTGCCACAGAATTTTTCTTTTAAATGACTGATTCATTGCTGGTCTTACACGTATGGTAGGCCTGTATGTGCTGAGTTATGCTGCTTACTTGACTTACAAGTAGTGTGTATTTTTCTGTTGGTTTTCAATAATTTTCAAACTATTCTTTGAACCATTAGAATCAGAACTCAGATTTGAGTTTCAAATAGCTTCGTTTTTAGCACTATGCAGGGACCTATCTAGAGCTGCATACAACCAAATAATTTTTCGAAGTTTAACTCCATAATCCTTGTTTTGGTCCCATAAACCGATGTTTACATTTAGTAAGAGGAGCAGATTATTTGTTTGGCGTGAGGGAAATGAAAACCCAGCAGAGTTTATGAAGAAATAAATTTATTTTTGGAACAAAATTTTATTTTGATAATATTAACTCTTCCCCTTCCTCACATTACTTAAAATATGTAAACTAAATAGGTAATGATGGATGGGGAAAAGTAAAAGTTTGAAGAAAATAGGAAACAGTTTAATATGCTGTTAGGTGTTAGTAAGAATTCATATATTCTGACTTTTTTTTTGGTCTCAAAACTTTGGGGTGTTTTATAAATTGCCTTTTGCTGAAAGATTCAGTAGCCAAATATTGGATTTCCTTTCTAGTGTGTTTTATTCATAAGCCTCTGATATGGGTTTTTGGTTGTTGTTTTGTTTTTTACTTGAGTTAAAAATAAAAGCTTGTCTGAATTCAGTTTAACAGATTCAAAGCACCTGTTACGTGAAGGACACGGCTAGGTTCTAAGGGTACAGATGTTTTATGTGATGTAGTTCTTTTCCTCAAAAACAGCTTATAATTGAATAGAAGTTGACTTTTATCTGAATAGTATGTACAGGCATGCTTTCAGGAGTCACAATCTTTACCCTTAAATTTCTTTTCCATTAAACCACATAGAAAGAATAAAAAAATTACTAAAGTAGATTTTCTTACTTAAAGTGTTCCATTTTCCAAGCATGCCATAAAAATTCATGATGAGATGAACAAAAAGCTGGATGCTGTGTGATTATAATTTCCAAGAAACTTGGCCCTGCAGAAGAGTTCAGAAAATACATCTCCTTGTCTTTGTAGAGGTGGAAGACTGTGGATTTGAATGTACTGTCAGATTGAATTGTGTTAATTGGTTTGCCTGAACTGGTTTTTTCCCACACTTATTCTTCGTTATACGGATTGGCTTACTCATTAGGGGATAGAAAAATTTAGAAATCATTGTGATGTAAAAACAATTTTAAATTTAAATTAAAATTTCAGGAAAGAAACCTTTATATACCTTCTGATGAGGTACTTAAATGTTCAAGTGAACTACAGGAAAGCCACAATATTTCCTACTGGTCGGTTTAACGCTCTAGTATTTTCAGCTAAAATGGATAATTAGTCACACCTAACATTTTTTTTAAGTGGAATACTGCTAATGAAATTCATTTTAACTTAAGAAAACAAGAAGCCAAAGAAACCCAGAAAATCAAGGAGAACTAGAAAAGAAGAGCACGATCAAGAGGAAGACATGGATGGCCCTGTTATAGATGAGTCAGTGCTGTCGGTGAAAGAACTGCTGGGTTTACGACAGGCTGAGGAACGATTGAAGAGAGATTGCATTGACAGGCTAAGAAAGGTAATGTTTTCTCACATACTTTCATTAACAACAGGCAGTATTTTTAATGTTGGAGCTACTTAAATGTTACTTTTCTGTTATTAAGGATCAAACACTACACGTTAGACCACATTCAGTAGAATTAAATTATGTGGAATTATATATTCCATGTAAATGTAACCATTTTTACAAAATTTCTGAGATTACATTCAGTGACTTAAAGTTAGTGATGTGTAATGGTGAATAAAGTTAATTTACTCTGCTGCACTTCCACTAACTTGGGCTAACTTATGAGTGGAAATATTTATGTCTTTCTAAATTTTAGCGCTCACGAAACTACCCCTCAGCAAAATACATATGCAAACTCTGTGATGTCTTAGTTGAATCCATTGCATCTGCTCATAAGCACATCAAAGAGAAGAGGCACAAGAAAAACATAAAGGTAAGTTATCAGTTTTGTTATCAGTTGTCATTTTGATATTGCTCTTTACATTAGTACCCCCATTTTGAAACCTTTGCTAGGGCCATGGTAGGAGACTGTGCCTACTGCCTAATGAGCAGCCTAGCTAAGTATGAAGAAGTGCATCACCAGAATACTGACCACTCAGTGACAAAGTCTTCAGCTATGGTAATAACACAAAGGCTAGTGGTAGACTGAACCTGTGATTTCATTGATACGGGGAACTCTCCCAGATGAGGCAGCTTCTAGGCAACTTGTAGTCTTAGAGAATTGCTTAGAGCACTTAAAAGGGTAAGGGACTTGCCCAGAGTCACACAGCCAGTATGTGTCAAAGACAGGACTTGAACCCAGGTCTTATTGGCTTCAAGGCCAGTTCTCTGTCCACTATTCCATGCCTGACATGAAATAGATAAAAGTTTGACCCTCAGGCCTGTGCAACTCCCTTCTGCTTGTATTCAGTGGTGGCAAAGTAGCATGAAAGAAAGTATCTGTATAGGCCATCTACAGACTGTTTACTTGTTGCTACTCATAAGTCTAAGATCTTTATCCTGTGACCCAGGTAATTGATATCTTATTGGAGAAACTGAGCCACATCTATATTGAAACCAGAAGACACAGTAGTTGGAATTAAACAGAAGAATGGCTTAGAGCCAGGTTCTCTTTGTAGAAATGAATAAAGGAGTTAACAGGACTGGTTTTATTTAAAAGGCAACAAAAATGTCATTTCATGAAATACCTGATCATCACTTCTTGGCCAAATCTCCTGATAAAGATAGACAAAGGGGACTGCCATGACAATAATTGTAGCATATGTGCTAACATTTCTTGCAGAGGAGAAGGTACGAAGAACTTGACAAGTTCCTCAAAACCAAGTGAACATATACCTTGATACTCAGTGACTTCAGTATGAAGGTGGGCACAGGGAAAACAGCCAAAAAATGTGTTGGAAAATATGGTTCAGGATTAAGAAATTAAGAGACCAGAGGCATATAAATTACTCAGAAGCCTCACGTATGTATCATCAATACTTGTTTTAGAAAGCATCAGAAGGCATTGGGCAAGAAAAGCACTAAACATTATCAGTATTTTAAAAATGAAATTTACTGTGTCTTAATAGAAAAAAAATGTCTGGTTACCAAAGTAGGACTCCTTTCAGCACTGGCGTTCAGGTCACTGACTTCACGGAGGTAGTGTGTTGGACTTAATGAGGAAACCTGCATTCAGATCCTGCCTCAGATACTTGCTAGCTGTGTTCATGGGCAAGTAACTCAATCTCTCAGAGCTTTAGTTTCCCCATCTATAAAATGGGGATAATCCTGTCACCCCACCTCACAGGGTTGTTGTGAGAAAAGTGTTTTGTGAATTTCAAAATGCTATATAAATTCAATTATTGTTATTACAGCAAAAATAAAAATTAGCAAATTAGGAAAAAAGATAAAGGTAACACTACATGTGGTTACAGTAGCTCCTAACGTATTTGAATAAGCTTCGGGAAATGGATAATAATAAAGATACTAATTCTGATTATCATCGTTTCCTGGGAAAGTTTAACCAGTATTCAGATCCACAAAAAATTTAAATATTGTCTCAGCCAGAAAACACTTAAAATCTTTGCCCAGTAGAGAAATATGATAGCCAAACACATCATCAGTTTAGAATACAAGCTCATTTGTTAAATGTTATGAAGGTAAATATGGAAAGATTATAAGCAGTTTTGCTTCACAAAATAATGAACAGTATTGGAAGAAACAATTCTGCAGAAAATTTAGTGTGAGACCCAACTAAGTGAGATTATCCCAAGAATATCAATGTAATAGAAAAATCTGCCAGTATTTTATATTAATCTGTTAGTAGTGAGAGAAGAACCAACACATTTGTCCTTTTAATAGCTGATAAGGAAGTAGAAGTGGCACTCAAAACAATGAAGTCAAGAAGGGCATCTGAACAGATCAGATACATTCAGAGGAAATGCATACTGATGGCAAAACAGTTTTAAAGGCTCTTAGATCCATTTCCAAGATCTACCAAAAAGAAAATTCCAAAGATGGTATTATTACCAATAAAAGGCAAGAAAACATCAATAAATACCAACCTACATGCCTGTCCTCATCTTCTTAAAGTCTTGATAAGAATAGGCTATACATATAAAGAGACTATTGTTGATGAAAATATAGAGAGAGTGGGCAAAATTTCACAGAATATGTTCTACAGAAAACCACATCTTCACAATCACACACTATAAAGACAGAGGAAACAAAATTTTGCTCTTTGTTGATTACAGGCAAGTGTTTGAATCAGTATATATAGTAGACTCAGTACAGTTTATAACTATCTTCCAACAAGCTGACTGTCTCCCAGGCATAAGTGTCACACAGAATTCTTTGACGTATGCCACAGAAATGGTATTGCTAAATGAACCTCTGATGGTCAATTCCATGAGCATATGCTCACCAAAAGTATTCAGCAAAGTTCCAAAGTCTTCCTTGTGCAAAGTCCAAATGGGAATTCTTTATAGGAGATGTATCGCAGATCATCAAATCTCTCAGAAAGGATCTTTACAGGCTCTCTTAATCCAGGCTAAACCTGAAGAAGAATCTCCTCAAAGGGTCATTTAGCTTTTGATTGAAGGTCTTTGGTGAAGCTCATTCACTTTTAGATGGCTCAAATTGTTTCCATTACATCATGCCTAAATTTGTGTCTTTATAGCTTATGATCACTTCTCCTTATTCGACCTTTGGAGCCAAATAGAGCATGTGTAATCTTTCTTTCACATGATAGCCATTCTGATATTTAAAGGTGGCTGCCATGTTATTCCTGAGTCTTCTAAACATCTTCATGTCCTTCAGCCAGTCTTCTTATGGCATGGATCTTAAAGCCCTACAACTGGTGTGGTCAGGATGGTGTGGATTTAGAGCCACTGATCTTGATATGAATCCTGCCATGTCCTTGGTTTAAGTCATTTCCCTGTCTAGTCCTCAATTTTCTCTTGTATAAAATAAAAGGGTTGGATTAAGTAATTGGTTACTATTCTCTGAATGCTTCCTAGTTTCTCAGTTACTCTAGTTATGATCTTACCAGGTCAAAGTGCAGTGGTCTATTGCCTGTTGCCTTCCCGGCCATGCACCTTTTGTCTCTCTTGATGCAGCCTAATATTCTACTAGCTAAGATCCGCAAATCTTTTTCAGATGAACTCTTTTCTAGACACAGACAGTTCTCGCTCTATGTAAGTGAACTGTTCCACAGACCTCTACATAAAGCAGTTTTTAGGTAATGTGAATTTGCCAGTGGATATGGGGAGAACAGAGACAGAATGGGAGTCGTGGGCCAATGGAGGGTGGGGGCCAGCACATGGTTCAAGGACACATGGGAGCCACAGACAGAGAAGGGATAGCAAGAAGAGGAACTTGCACGGGAGCCAGGCACAGACTTGCAGGATGGACACACAGGCAGTAGGGCAGAGGTCTCCTTTCTCCACCCTGAAGATCTGAAGCCAGGCCCCCATCCAGTTGTAGCAGTCTCCTGTAGTCTGTTCTGCTTCCATGTGGAGGTGGTTTTTTAAGGTGGTTTGGTTTTTGGTTTTTGTGTGTGTGTGTGTGTGTGTTTTTGTTTTTTTGAGACTTTTTTTGGTGGGGGAATGGGAGGCTGTGGAGTGCCAAGCTGAGGGGCAAGAGTGGAGAGAGAGCACAGTACTATATAGTAAAGTTAGTATGGGTGTTTTTTTTGGAATGTGGATTTATATAAAGTTAAACATGCATAATGCAAATTCATGTGAAGCAAGAACTGTCTGTATACTCCTTCTAGCTTGTACTTGTGTGTGTGGGTACACACACACACATACACACACATATATGCATATACATGCACCTAAATGTCAATATTAATGTTGGTATGTTTGCATTTTCCCTATTGAACTTTGTTTTATTAGATTTGGCACAGCATTCTAGTCTGTCAAGAGACTCATCAAACTTGACTAATCCATCACATTAGCTATCTCCTTACAAATCCCTTAGACACTTCACAGAAAGCTTTTCATATTGACATTAGATTATTAATGACTACGTTCTTGCCATTCAAACAACTCTGAATTCACCTAATTTTACTATCATCTAGCCCACATTTCCCCCCTAGAATAGTATGAGGGACATTTGCATATAGTAGGTGCTTGATAAATGTTATTGGTTGATTGACTTAAGTTAAATTGTATTCTTTCAGTCTAATAATACTGTCAAAAATATAAGGTTAATCTGGTATGACCTGTCCTTGACAAAGCAATGCTGGCTCTTTGTAATTACTGCCTCCTTTTTTGGATGGTCACCAACTATGCCTTTAGTAATATT
This sequence comes from Phalanger gymnotis, assembly GCA_028646595.1. Taxonomy (NCBI): domain Eukaryota; kingdom Metazoa; phylum Chordata; class Mammalia; order Diprotodontia; family Phalangeridae; genus Phalanger; species Phalanger gymnotis. The sequence goes on along the minus strand of CM053622.1, from coordinate 398,723,487 downwards.
TTTTGACAGCATTTGAAATCAAGCTCGCTGACATATAGTTTACAAATTCTTTTCCCGTTTTCACAAATCAGAACATTTGCCCTTCTCCAGTCCTGCAATGCCCTTCCTGTTGTCCGTGATCTTGTATAGATTATAGATAATAGCTTAATCATCACATCTACCATATCAGTAACATCTGGGCTTTGCGATTTGAATTCATTAAAGGTACCTGAGTGTTGTTTGGTTTTTGTTTTTGTATCTGGGGATTGACTCCTCCACCATTTTTTTCTACCCTCTCTAAGTATAAAGACCATTCTGCATGGCAGAGAAAACAGAAGCGAAATAGTTGAGCAGCTGTGCTTTTTCTGGGTTCCATTATCATTTTCTTTCCCTCAATATAGCTAAAAATCCAAAGGTCTTGAGTCAGCTTATTCTGAGTTTTAGCCCTCCTGATACTATTCTCATAGGAGCGTTTCATACTTTTTATTCATCCTCTGTTATTGCTCTTCCATCTTCTATACTTTTAAAAATTACTGAGTGGTTTCTACCTTAGCATCCACAATGATCTTTTTCTTTGAAATCTCTCCAGAAATCTAGGGTACATATCAGATCATGCTCAACTTTTCTTCCCTTCTCTATCACAGTTTCTAATATGGAGTAGTCACTTTATAAATTTTAAATCATTTCTACCCCTAGCAACCAGTTCCTACTTGTTTGTGAGAATCATTTATAGGATTGGATCGTCCATTCAAAGGATGAAATTCTCATTAAAATTATTTGAAAAATGATTAGCTGTTCTTTTGGCAGAGAGAAAACTCCGTTAGATAAACACATAATTGGAGTTGTGCATTGTATTATGCTGCCATGATAGGCTTATGATCTCCTTTCTCAAATTCACTTATTTATTTTCTCCTGTCCAGTTAGAATGTAATATTTCCGGATATTACTTCTGTTTCTACCTTAATTGACTTTCATCCAGATGTTCTTTACCATATTTCCATGCTCCAGTTGAACATCATATCTCTGTAATATACAATTTTGATATGTCCCCTCATTTTTTTATCCTGTCCCTTTTGAATAAGATATGCCTATCCAGGACAAAGTCACAAGTCTTGTCCTACCAATTCTCCGTGATGCCTGTAGAGTCTAACTTGCACTTTCTTTCTTGCACTTAGATCTCTAGTTTACCTTACATTACACACACATACATACACACATGCAGGCTATATATCTATACATAGACCATTGGAGGTATGGGTTTTATTCCTGTCTCCTTTCTTGGATTTTGTCTCTTGAATTTCTGAATGCCTCTGCTGCTGGCTATCCTTATAATGTTGTAACTGTAATCTATAGTTTCTAGCTTGGTGGATATACATAAGCAGATTTCTTCCTTTTTTTTTTTTTTCTGTTTAAGGCCTTTTCAAATAGATTTGTGAAACTCCAGGAATGTAAATTTTTATTAGCCCTTTATGAGATAGTTTTCCTTTCTCCAGGAGGATGTCATTTCTGTATTTTAATCTGTTACAGAAGTTCTTACCTGCAGTCACTAGTGGTGATGAAAACACCATCTCTGCCCATAAGGATTTTCATTTCTTGCTCAAGGCTGAATAATTTTTAGCAATGCTTTCTAGATTCCTTTTGGCAGAATCATTTGTTCGCATGTAATTCAACATAAGTTGTTAATAGTCATCTAGTTTTACAAGTCTTCAGAAGGTCTTTTCTTCTTTTCTAGATACATGCCTTAGGAAAACAGCTGATATCTCATTGTTAGGTTAAAAAATTATTGCCTCACTACCTCTCAGCAGATGGTTGCCAACCTCCTCCTTCTCATCTCTTTTTCCTTGGACCTTTACTGAATAACCTCTCACCTGGCAGTATCTATGATTACACATCATCATTCCTAGAACTATAAGTAGCTGTTTTCTCATTATCCAGTTCAGCATAGTCCCAAGGTTCTATGGCCTTTCTTCTCATTGCTTCTTAGATCACATTTTTTCTACTCTTCAGTTTTCCTGACTTGTCAGGATTTTCCTCTGTATCTTCCTATCCCTTTTTCTTTGTTTTCACATTAAAACTGTTCTTCAGTTTTGTTTTGTTTTTTAAGAGAATTTTAATTTTCATAATAGCCTGGAGTACGTGAAAAGGTATTCTTTACTTTTCTAGGACAGTAAGCGAGGGCTTACACTTTGAGTATACATAGCAGTCATTTGGCCATGTCATAATTATAAGATATGCCACCCTTTGTCATCCTAGCTATCAGCTCTCCTAGAGAACTTCTGTGGCAAATAGAAGTTCTGTTTGTGAGGACCTTTGGTTCTACATTTGTTACTTTTCTTAGCACCTTGTTAGAACCATACCACCTTGATTGCCCCTTGACATTCACTGCTAACTTCTTTTTTTTTATCTTACCAATTTTTCACCCTTACCAATTGCTTGTTTTACCAATTTACCTTTTTACCAACTTTCTGGTGATTCTTACTCAAGCCTCTTTCTACCCCTTGGGTCTTCTTCTCTTTAGGTCCTTCTAATCCTTCAGGTCAGTTCTTCCTCGTTTGACAAAGTTCTTCCCAAGATTTCCCTCAACCAGTTCAAAATCACAATGCTAAAAATTCTCCATTGCCTTCAGAATTTCTTTTCATTTTTTAGCTCAAGTCTGCCTCCTGCTTATTTTCCTACTGAAGCTAGCAGTAGAGTGACATGAATCTAAATGCTCCTATTTCGGGATTACTGCTGATTGCAAATAAATTCTGCAAGCCCCAGAATACTGCCAAGAACTCCTCAGTGTGGATCCATGATTTCTCAAATGAGATAAACCTATTAATCTTTACCAAAAAGACCCCCAAATGAGATGAATAATGCTTGATGTCCAGTTCGATGGATAATCTCTTGAGCTAGTCTGCCATTCCATGTGTCTTGGGCACATACTTCAGATGGACAATGAGCTACGCCTAGAATTGAATAGAAGATTTTCATATCGCTTACATAAGGTTTTTTTTTAATCCTGTCTCCCCACTCCCTCCCAGAGAGCCATCCTTTATAATAAAGAATTTTTGAAAGAGGAAAGAAAAAGAAGATCTATAAAATTAACCAGCAATACAGTACTTTCAGTGTTCCTAAGCTTCCCTCTGATAAGTCTGCCTTTTCACCATAAGTAATCTTTCCCTAATACCATATGGCTGCAGATTATGGCTTTCCATAATCTCACAAGAATCATAATTACAGATGACCCAAAATACAATGGAAAGACATACAATGGGGCTAAGTAGGCAGCAACATATTACTACTGATGAATGATTTGTATGCAAAAGCTAGTGTAAAAAGCATAAAGTACTAAAAAAAAAAAAACCAGGTTGACCGACCAGTCTTGTAGCTAGAGCTAAGATGAACAAATGGCCAGCAATCATGTTGTGATGATATCCACAGAATATTAAACAAACCATAGAAAGACCCCCATCCAGCATATTAGGTAGATCCTCTGCAAGATTTATGCATAGATATGTTTTAAGAATTGCAGGATGTGAGGGACATTTATACCTTGCTGTCCTCATCAATTGAGAGATGATCCTCATATTACTAACATATTGTATCCATCAGAGTAAGTATGAAGGTGCAGCCCAGTAGCCTACACCATGATTTCTTGATATGTATGAAATCAGTCAGGTACTAAGCATGCATATATATATACATATATATATATATATAAATATGTATGTATTTAAACAGTTACATACATGTATACATAGGCTATATCAGTATTAAAGGATACCATTTTATAATTACCACTTGTAATGTTTTCCCATGATTTTTCTCTTCATTTCTTCCTACTATTGTTTATGCAGGTAAAGTACATGTTAAAGCGTATATTGAGTATGACTGAAACAAACAGCTGGGGAAAGGGGAACATAAAAGGGAATTCCAGAAACCTCCCTTGGGCTTTGCCTCAATGAATTATTAGAATGAATTAGTATGTGTTTAATTGTTCTTTCTAAGCGCTTAATCTAACAATTTATCTTAAGGAAAAACATGAAGAACAGCTGCTTACTTCCTTGCCTCCACCAACACCCTCCCAGATAAAAGCTATTGGTGTTGCCATTGACAAAATGGTAGAGGAGTTTGGCTTAAATAATGAAGACTTAGAACAAAGACTTGAAATAAAACAAACCATGGAAAAACTGTTCCATCAGAAGTTACCAGGTATTCTCTAGACTTGCCTTTTGATTTATATAGTAAAAATAGCTCTCTTGCATTACTCACTGGTGGTGATTTTTAACCATTAAGGGAAATGGGCATAGTCTGTCCTGAAGTTCTTTCTATATATTGTCCACATCCAAGGTAAAATTACTTTGTGCAAGCAGCAGTTAAGGGTTCTTCTTTATGACTTTTCTTAATCACACATGCTACAGTTTTCCATGTTTGGGTATCAACACAAAGGTGTCATATTTTATATCTATATTATATTTAAGTATAATATAGAGTTAGAAAATATTCTTTTCTGGTTCTCTACTATTAAGAATAACTGTGAGTTGAGTGAAAGCCAAAATTTTTGTCATTGGACAAAAGTATTATTCTAATACCTCTGTTACATAGAAGTGACCCTGGGTTCTCAATGGCTCTATGCCATTGGGGTACAAGCTCTGGAAGCTTTGACCATGCTAGAAAGATTTTGATATGTTCCTGGGGACAAACTGCTTTTTTAGACCAGCCTAGCTAAATATTGAGAGATTCATCTCCATATTGAGAGACTCATCACCAATAGATTGGCCCCTAGGTGATGAATTCTCTGGCCCTAGCAATCCATGAAACTAAAAGACAAAATGATCCTTAGTTCTATGTAGGCCTCTTCTCCTATGATAATAGCACAGTGTTGGAATCACAGTTTTTAGACAATCTATAAAAATTATCTTAACTGTTGGTACTCTAAAATGTGAGATCATCGTCCAGGCCTGAACGAATGTATATATTGCTAGAGGAACTGGATCTTATCACTTGATAATCCCCACAGCAAACTGTAACAGAAGATAAAATGAAGTTACAGCTAAATGGAAGGATGGCTCCCAGGTTCTTCTTGGAAATACAAATACAAGAGCTGACAAAATTGGTTTTATCTTATCTTTTTATCTTTTTCATCAAAAGCATGGGGCAGTTGGTCATCTTGTTTTGTTGGGCTCATGATGAGCATAAACAAAAAGACCACCCTGAAGATAATTCTGTTTTATGTATTATATGTTGCAAAGAAAAAAATTCTTTGAAGACCCTCCAAATTAAGTCAGCATAAACATTATCATTTACTTCAGTGCAGAAGTGGCATGGAGAACAGCGAAAAACATATTAAAAAATACAGCTCAAAAAAAGAAGAAAATACAGCTCAGGATTAAAAAAATGAGAGAAGACCAATGATTTGCAGACAACACAGAAGCCTCACTGCTACATATCACTAGTACTTTCTTTGGGAAGAAAGTTAGGAGGCTCTGAGCATTTAAGCACCAAATAACATAATAAAAAATAAAATCTGTTATGTATTAATGGGGAACAACTAATTATTCATGATGGAACCTGTTCCCATTCTTTCCATTCAGACCATTACCTTATTAGAGCAAAGATCAGAAACAGTACCTTATCATAAAAATAAATAAAATTAAGACAGTATGACACATAATCAAAACAGCTCCAACATGACCTAAAGTTAAGGTTTAAATGTTATTGATGCAAAACATAGGAAATAGATAAAGAAACAGACATTGACCCAGGCTCTGACCTTTTCTTAAGAAAGTTCAATTGTTGTAAACTGGTTGGCCACAATGAGAAGACCAAAAGAACATAGGAACCTTTAACCAAAAAAGAGTCTCCTTTCCAAACAGAAAGATATGGTAGAACCACTTCAGAATGTAAAAACATTTTTAAAATATCATAAAAGAGAATGACAGGAGGTTACAAGCAATATTATTTCATAAAACAGGGAGGTACAATTATGGGGGAAACAAGATAACATTTGGCAAGAAACACATTTAACTAAGAGCATTTAAGTATGAGATTAGAACAAGGACATCAGATGAAAGGATTTTAGGGAATGAATAAGACCTGTCAAGATTTCTGTGACAAGTTGCTTTTGCCTTTAATGACAAGTAAAATCGCCATCTTGGGACTCTTAAAATCATAGTTACCAGTGTATTATATTAGAAAGTTAAAATGGCACTGAAGAAAATAAAGATGAGAACAGTTGAACCAGACCAAGTATATTCAAAGAAAATCTGTATGAGAAGTGACAAAAATTTGAATGTACTTCGAAAAAGAGAAGATACTAAATAATTTTTAAAAGTGATGAATAAAATGGTAAATAGGGCTTGTGGAAATGCAGGCACATTTGTGCACTACTGGTAGAGCTAGGACTTTTTCTGGAAAATATTTTAGAATTATACTAATGTCACTCAACTTTATGTACCTTTTGACACAGTGTAACAGCTACTAGGTATATATTCTGGAGATGAAAGTTACATATATCCCACACATACAAAAACTTTCTGGAGTAGCAAAGACTAAAAGTAAAGCAGGCGTCCATTGATTGGGGAATGGCCGAATAAGTTGTAGTATGTAAATATAGTTGAATATTACAGTGCCAGAAGAAATGACAGATATGAAGAATTAAGAGAAAATTAAGAAGACTTGCATAAAATGAAGCAGAGTGAAATAAAAGGAGAACCAGGAGAACAATTTACATGATGAATGTAATAACAGAAAACAAATCAGAAAACACCTTGAAACGCCTCAGAACTCTCAGTGGTATCTTCAGAAGACTAAAGATGTATGCCTCCTGTTTTTTGGCAAAGACACATGGTGAACTGTAAGTTAAGAATAAGGGATACATTTTCAGACCCAGCCAATACGTTAATTTGTATAGCACAGGGAGAATTTATTTGGAGGTGGGAGGTATTTGGGGGAAATGACAATCATGTAACAAAAAGGAAAGAATATCAATAAAATAATATTTAAAAGGGGGAAACCATCATGGCTGTTATTACTACTCAAAAAAGTCAATAGAGGAAATAGTAACTCCAGATCCATATGCCTGTTTTCTACATCTCTACAAAATATGAAAATAAGTCACAAAAAATTGAGAGCATCTTTGATGAAGGTATGAGAGAGAAATGAGTGAGATTTTGCAGATGATATTCTATGGTATATCATGTCTTATTTATAGCCATGCAGCTTCAAGAATAAAAAATCCCACTTTGTGTTTATTGACTACTAAAAAAAAAATAAAGCACAATGTTCCTATAAAGGGTCTCCAACAAGATGTCTCCTATGTATATATTAAAGTCGTAAAATTGAGTTCAGCAAACCTTTTATTCTAAAACTATTTATTGAGTTTAACAACAGAAAACTTTTACAGTTAATATCAAACGAGGCATAAAACAGATGCTTGCTAACTAAAGATGCTTGCTATTGTCATGGAGGATGTCCAGTGTAAAATCCAAATTGAAGAGATCTGTCTATAATTTTCATTTCAAATAGTGAGAACCTCCAGATGTTTCTGTTTGTGGATGATACTGTGTTGATTGCATCGTGCCCCAAATATTGCAACCTCCTAAATAAAATCCAAAATCATTCAAAAGATTGAACCACACAGGAAGAAACTAGGATTTGTCAAAAATTTGGTCAGTATGTAGAGCTGATTCATTACTTGTTATATGGAACATGGACTGCAGACGGATAGTAAACTGAGCCCAGAATCAAAAAGAAGGAAGAGACCTAGCTGGATTGCATTTGGGAAACTTACATTAATAATCCCCAAACCTCTCTGAAATAAAAACCCATTTTTTTTCACACTGGTATTCTTCTGTTAGTGTTACATGACTGCAAATCATGGAATACCACATTCCTCCAAGGCATTAAAGTTGTAACCAAAAGACAATGGAGAGGTATATATTGGGCATGAGCAGGCGGCAACAGATGACCAATGACATTGTATGTAAGAAGCAGTGTTGAAGATTATATTAAATAGGTATATAATCAGAAAAAGAAGAACACTAGTTAATGGCAAGAGAAGCATAACAGACAGCCTGCACACTTCATTGGTGTCCCACACAATGTCACTCTACTTAGAGCCTCAAATAAAGGCCTCAGCAAGTTGTGTGAGCTCACTGTGGAGTATTGACTTAGAGGAGGACGTGAACAGTCGGCACATGAGTAAAAGGCATGGAAGTGTTGTGTCCTGCCCTGCTGGAAAGAGCACCCCTAATCAGGGAGATCAAAGATTTATCTAAGTATAAAGTAGAGGTAAATCTTTGATCACTGTGGCATTTTCCACATGAGTTTAGCTAAGCCACAGAGGCAGTATGGTGAAATGGAAAGATCACTGGATTTGGAGTCTCAAGCTCTGGGTTCAAATCCTAATTCTTCTACTATTAGCTATATGACTTAGATAAAGTAATTATTCTTCTCTGGGCCTCATTTTGTAAATTGGGTCTTCAGTTGTAAAATTGGTTAAATTAAATGGTCTTTAAACCTCATGAACTAATTTTTTTAAGAAACAGTTGTAAATTAGGAAAGATTTTTTGTGAGTTTATTCACTTTAAAACATTGATTTCTCAGTTGTCAGCAGTATCACATAACGCCTCCTGTTTTAAATTTTTCATTTTTTTCAGTGTGCTTTGTTTTCCCTGTGATAGTTTAGGCAAATGATTTATGGGTATAGCCATCACAGCATTATCAAAATAATCATTTATCATGTCTGAAAGAGTACTATTCTTTTGTACCTTTAACAGTACTGTAAGGCTTGTGTGTACTTTCATAGAAATAAGGGAAACTTTTTTTTTTTCCTTCTTGATATACCATGTGCCTTACTTCATGTAATAAATACCTTTCTGAAAAGTTGGCTGTAAAGCAAATCATTGTCCAGTTATTAAATGGGATAGGCTTATAATGGAAAAATGTTATAGTCCCAAGAAATAAGTCACATGAAACCGAAAAAATACTTTAAAATTACATGAGGAAAAACAATAATTTTCTGACAAAAATAGTAATAAAAATTACATTGCACAGTACAAATAAAGAATATAAACTTAAAATATTTTGCCAGAAACTGCATTTCCTTGAGGCTCGATCTACTGGAAAGGGGGATGTGTCCCGTCTTGTATAGTCTTTTAAATTCAATCTATGCCATTGTAAGTATTCTTAAAGAGTTGTTGTCTCTAAAGTGATTATCTTGTGTAAATATTTTTGTGACATGTTTGAATACTTTATGAGGTATTTATTGTGAGAATGGTTCAAGTACAAAAGGATCATTTCCATGATTTCTTTCCAAAATAGTAATAGTTCATATTTTTACAAGACTTGAAAGTTTACAAACACCTTCCTCACAACAACCCTCTGAGGTAGTAGTATTAATAGAATTTAGCCTTGGAAGTAACCTTAGAGGTCTTCTAGATTAGCCACCTCCCCGCCCCCCCGCCCCCCTTTACAGATGAGGAAACAGAAACCCAGAGAAATTGTGACTTGCCCAGTCACATAGCTAGTTAGTAAGAGAACCAGGATTCAGACCCAGGTCCTCTGACTCCAAGTCTGCTGCTCTTTCCACTTCACCACAATGTTTCTATATGGTTAATTATTGACAGGATCTTTAATAAAAAAAAAGAAAGAAAGAAAGAAAAGAATAAAAGATGCAAATAAGTGTGGAGTTAGAATGAAAAGTGTTTGTATTTGTTTCCCAAACCTTTTAAGTAAGGTTTCAGATGTTAAACCAAAGTTAGATTTTATCATCTGTGCATTTCAAAATAATGTCGATTTTTCAAAGTACTGTATTTGAATCTTTAGTCACATTTAACTGTAATACTTTCTGAAGGTTGTGCAAATCTATGAAACTCATTTTCTGCATGAAATATTAGTAAAAAGGCAATTTCTTGGCTTATTGAAACTGTTATACTTTAGTGATGAAATTAAACTACACTGAACTTGGATACTTTCTCCTTATTTGTCCTGAAATTTAATGTATATTTGTTTTAATATGTGAATCTATTTAATTTGATTCCCTCTTCTGGGGAGGAAAAAAAAAACTTATCTCCTTTTTTGGTAAGTTTTTATAAATTAAATTTTGCTGATGAGAGTATTTTTATTTCTAGATTGTTCTTTAAGATTGTATGGGTCATCTTATAGCAGATTTGGTTTCAAAAATTCGGACTTAAATATTGATGTTCAGTTTCCAGCCACTGTAAGTATGATTTTTTTTTCTGAAACCATAGCAAATTGTGATGAAACTTTTATGAATAGAGTTCTATAAGAACATAGTCTGTTAACTTTATTTGAACTCTTTTCTTTGGAATGATTTCAGATAAACATCAGCTTTAATTGAAATTGTGCCAACTTACTTCTCAGCCATTTCAGCTTGTCTTTTGTGGTAGCAGTTTACTCCAATTTATAAATAACCTTTGATTTAATGAAGTTTTATTTTTAAATTTACGTTCTTAATAGTCTCTGTAGATAGCTACTGAGCTGCTATCCTTTAAATCTGACAGATTGCTAGCTTTTGTTCACTTGAAAAAAACTTAAAATTTCCTGGCAATGGGTTTGTTTGATTTTTAGTTTTCTCCCACAATATCCATCCTCAATAAAACACATTAAGTATAAAGCATTATGCTAGGTTATTATTATGGCTACAAAAATCAGTAAGTTTTGCTCACAAGGAATTTCTTTATATCAAACAGTCCAGTGTTCTTTCGTTTTCTAGTCCAAAGGTTATCAAACTTTTTGGCCTCAAAATCTCTTTACACTCTGAAAAATTATTGATGACACCAAAAACCTTGTTTATGTGAGGCTATAATCTATTGCTTTTTTTATACCATATTACAAATTAAAACTTAAATTTAAAAGTATTTATTTATTTAAAACTAACAGTAATAAACCCATTACATGTTAACATAAATAATATTTATATGAAAAACAACTTTTTCCCAAAAGAAAAATATTTAGCGAGAAGGGTAATAGAATTTTACCTGTTTTTGCAAATCAATTTAATGTCTGGCTTAATAGAAGACAGCTCCATTTTTATCTCTGCCTCTGTATTCAGTCTGTTGCTACATGTTGTTTTGAAGTATGTGAAGAAAATCCACCTTCACACAGATACGTAGTTGGGAAAAAGAGAAGTATTTTAATAGACAACTAATGTCTTACTATTATTGCAAAAATAGTTTTAACCTAAGAGATCTCTAGGGATTCATGGACCATACTTAGAAAACTGCAATACTATTCCAATTTCTCTTTTTAATTTTATGCCATTTGGTAATAGTAGTTGTGGATCACATATCTAGTAACTTTTAAGGGCTCATATTTACCATGTACTTATATGGTCTGTAAAGATTCTGGTGATATTGATGAGGAAACTAAGACCCAAAGAGGTTAATTTATTCATTCAGGCCTGGAGGTAGCATAACAGCTGGATCTAGTACCCAGAATTCCTGACCCATACAGATTTCTCTACACAGCAGTCATGATTAAGAGCTAGAAGGGGCTTCTCTCCTCCATCATCTAATCTAACCCTCTTATGCTTCTTTGGTCTTTATAGCCTCTTCTTTTTATTGCTCATAAATGGGAAAAATGTTCCAACCTCACAGAATGTGTTAAACATTTATTCTATAGCAGGTAATCTTTTTTGTAATTAGAATGTATAAATACAGTCAGGAATTTTGCTGAGTTTTTCTTTGCATTGTTGTGCCTCTGAGTAAAAACTGAAAAACCCCCCTTTTAATCAGATTATCTTTGTTTACACCACAAAGTTGAGGAACTTGTTCTAGAGAACAGAGATGGAGATGCCAATTGATGTTAGTATTGTAGTCCTCCCCTTGCCTGCTGTATTTCACTAATTTTCCCCCCTCTTCCCCTGTCCTGCTAATGGTCTGTTCACTTCAGCTTCCCTAGTTTTCTGCATACCCATGGGGAATGGTTTTTATGGTTACTTGGGCAACTCACCAACCAATCATAAATTGAAAATTGGAAGCCTTTAACCTTCGAGTATTCTGATCAATTATCCACCCAATTGTAGTACTTCTTAGTTGATCCTTGTGTCTTTGTGTCAGCTCTTCCCCAAAGTCTTCCACAGGTGAGGTACTATTAGTTATTTAATATTCTAGTTGCTAGATGCCAGCTTTCCAAAGTGTAACTATGTAATACTTGTTCTTCTGGCTAGCTTCATCATAGTTTAAAAGGGAAAGTGTTATATCCTAAAGAATAAGTACCTAATGCACCTATGCCTTTGTAATTATTAGACCTTTCATTTCCATATAAATACATACATTTTCTGTTTTGAACTGTATATCATCACAAGTAAGATTAAAATGCTTGTGAATTGAACATTCTCATTTTTTGATGTATTTGGATTATTCCATAGATGACTCAACCAGATGTGCTCTTACTTATCCAAGAAAATTTAAAGAACAGTGGTAAGATGTATCATCTTTTTCACTTGTACTACTCTTAAAAATCATTCTTTTGTGCTGAAATAGTCCATTTAATCCTGATATTTTGAAAAGAAGGAACATTAGATGTTATATATTGTTTGAACATATGTGTAAAAGATAAAGACATTGAATTTATAGGAATTTCTGATTCATAAGAAATCATAGGATTTAGAGCTGGAAGGAACTCTACCTCTGGATCTTACCCTTTCATTTTACACATGAGAAAATTGAGACCCCAAATCATAGATGTTCTTCCAAGTCACATAAGTGTTAAATAGCTAGGATTTAAACGTAAGTCCACTATCTCCAAATGTAGGGTTCTTTCCACTATGCCAGGCTATAGATCCTGCTAGTATTTCTATTGTGAATAGTTTGTTAGGTTAAGTATGATCATATGTATGGAACTTATTACTACATTAAAAAAACTGGATTTGGTTGGATCCTAATATATTGGGCCTGATGTATTGGGTTGGAACCTAATATATATAAGACTTTTATAAATCATACATGCTTGTGAAATTAGAATAGGATGAAAGATAATGGAATTTTAGAGACCTTGTAGACAATCTAGTCCAAGTACTCTACTCTCCTCCCCATTTATTTTCTACAAGAGAAGATTGAGACCCAAGCCGATTAACCAGCATGCTTAGTTTTGTCTGAACTCAGCCCAGGCTTCTTGACTCCCATGCCAGTGTTCTTTGCGTGGTACCAAGCATCTTCAAACCCCCTAACTCTTGTAGTAATGACTAAAATAAATTAAGAGAGCTTCAGTTGAAATAAATAACTGACAGACTGCATATTTGTAAAATGTGTAAATTATTAACCTGTTCCCTTTTACCTTTTACCTGTTCTCTAGCCTTGATATACATGCACATAGATTACACAACCACATCTTGGCTTCAAGCCTGAAGTGAGTTTTGGAGAAGTGGTCTATGATCAAGCTAAAGTTTATCAGTTGGTTAATGAAATGTCCATCAGTAACTGTTTAAATTTCTTGTATTCTCAGTGGAATACTTTATACTCTTCAATATTCCAGGCAAAGGGAGCCATTGTCTAATAATTAATTTTCTGGCTGTCCATAGCATATCAAAAAGGTATTTTGAATAAAGCTTTCAACATTGAGCCTGGGAAGTAAAGGTAGACACAAACAGTTTCTCCTGCTGTCATCACTAAAAGTCTCTAAAGAAGAGAAAATGATAGCCAAAGTTTAAATAGGCAAAAGTGTGAATACAGGCATCATCTATCAATCTGCCAGTTGTTGATGGAAAGTTGCAAAACAACTTTCTGTTCATTATGATCAGAGTACAAAAGGTAATATTAGTTGTGATAAATGTGAAAGTTTATTTTGATGAAGGGGACATATTTGAGATATCTTGGTATAGTGTCAAGAGCACTGATTTAGGAGTCAGAAGAGCTGGATTCAAATCCCAGCTCTGCTAGTTTTACTATCCTTGGAAGAGTCATGAAAAATGTTGGGAAAATATCACTACCATTGGAGTTGGTCTTTCCATTTCTCATTTAATTTTGCCCAAGATCCAACAATCAGCAAGTATTAAGTGCCCATTCTGTGTCGGCCATTGTATCAGGCCCTGGGATACAACGACAAAAAATGAAATAGTCCATGCTTTTAAGGAACATGCAGGAAAGACTACAAATACAAGTATCTCATAGAAGTACCAGGATGGGGATGATAACTGGGACTTATTTACAGAGGGAGCTCCTCAATGAGGAAACACCTTAGTCTATCTAGGCAGCTTAGAGCTTCAAGGGGTGCAAAACTGAGCCAACTGTTCAGGGTCACACAACCTATGTGTGATTGGATGTAGGAGAGGCAAGACCTGATGCCAGGTCTCTCTCTACTACTCCAGGCTTGCTTCCTCTCATATACAAATATATACAAAATCAACACAAAGTTGTTGGGGAGGGAGGCTATTAGCATAGATGTCCAACAGCTTCCTTTTAAGAATTGTTAAGAAAGTTGATTTTTATAGAAGTGGTAGAACAAGTTTTAGTAATGTTTATAGTATTTCTACATTCTTAAATGTTACCTTAGTATCTCTTAGTCTGCTATCCCTTTAAACATAAGTAGTGTGATTTAGTATGTACTACATGCTTTCTTAACCAACCATCAGCTTTTCCCACGGCATTTTTTAAAAATCAGTTAAAAAGGATATCTCTCCAATAAACAGCCACTGGGGAGTCTGAGGCTTGTTGGGTCTCTTAGCTCAGGAATTCTAAGGTGAAGTATGGCTAAAGTTGATTGGGTGTTAGCATTAAGACTAGAGCCAGTATGGGGGGGCCCTAGGAGCAAGGACTCACTTGGCTGCCTATGAAAACAAGAACCTTTCTAGGTCAGAAATGGAGCAGGTCAGAGCTTCCATGCCAGTCAGCAGCTGGATTGGACCCTCTCAGTTGCTGCTGCACTTAAATTTGGGTGAAATGGGGAGACCCAATCTCAAAAAGAAAACCGTACAATTCCTTGTGAATCTTGGGACCCTAATACTTGTATCTCTCATTTTTACACATAGGTTTGAAGTACTTCTATTTTTGATAGTTCTCTTTTAAAAAGACCAAATCAAAAAAGTCTCTCCTAATACTTGCACATTATCAAGTTCTATTTTTACAAAAGCTTTTATTAACATGCGTAATATTTTTTCTTTCCCCAGAATCTTTCATTGATATTGATGCAGATTTCCATGCTAGGGTGCCAGTGGTGGTGTGCCGAGAAAAACAAAGGTCTCAGTTTGTATCTACTGTTTATAGGCGTTAAGGTCACATAGATCAACAGGCAAATGTATGTAATTGTCTAAGTGATTCAACTGCCAGAATAAGTTGATGCATACATTAGTATTTCACAAATTTACTATTGACATTTGCTGTATTTTGGGCAATTCAGGTAGAAATCATTTTTTTTTTAAGGCCAGTTCCATCAAAGAAAACAGTATTGGGGAGAAAACATTCCTCACCCATTTCAATTACATGACTAAAATGATCTGCCACTAAATTTTCCGT
>CM053622.1:398680743-398707950 GCA_028646595.1 Phalanger gymnotis | reverse complement strand
AAAAAAAAAACTTTTTTACTTCTGAACATCTATTTTTTTAAAACCTTGAGTTCCAAATTCTCTCCCCTCTTCCCTTCCCATCCACCCTCCCTAAGAAGTCTGTGCCTCTTTTTAATAGAAATTAGCTTTTTCATTCTTGTTCCTGTTTCTTAGAAACACTTTTCATAGGTTGAACTATGAAGTAGTTTCAGCTCAGTAAATTTTTTTTAAACACCAAATGAAGTTTTCATACTTTGATAATTATCTTAAATCTTAATATGGGGGAAGAAGAAAGAGTTCTCTATCTTGAAGTTTTGTTTTGTTTTTCATTGTTTTAGTGGACTCATTTGTAAAGTGAGTGCGGGAAATGAAAATGCTTGTTTGACCACAAATCATTTAGCTGCTCTTGGAAAACTAGAACCTAAACTGGTCCCTTTGGTAATTGCATTCAGATACTGGGCAAAGGTAAGTATGGGTCCTCTAAATACAGTCATATATTCTAACATGAAGATAAATTTCCACATGCAGTATGCTTTAAGTTTTTAGCTTTTTTCATTTTGGATGTATATCAGAATCTCTATAAGGCATCAGTACTTTCTGGACAAATGGAAGAAATGTTGAAATCCAAAGGACTAGAAATTTTGATATTTTTATTTCCTTAAAATTTTTCAATATACTTTAAACATTAAATTAAATGGGCTCCCTTTTTTTAAAAAAAGCCAAAGAAAACATTACATTTTAATTATACTTTCTTGATTTGGGGTCCAAACAGGTCAGGGACAGGTTGCATTCTGAATGTCTGAGATTTTAAAGTTATTGTAATCAAAACAGTAATAGAAGAGGGCTGCAAAATTTTAAACTCAAATTGTGTGATAGTACAGTTTCTCTTTTAACATTTAAAAGTACAGGTGATTATATAATCATATAAACTTTCAGTAGCTGAATAGCTGGCACATTAAAGTTGTTTTTCCTTGGCAGAACAATTAATATGCTGCCCTTTGCACCCAGCCATCAGATTAGCAGCAAATGGCTCATGAATTTGAATTGTTTTCATAGTAGAGGCAATAGACATACTTAAACCCACTAGTGTTCTAAGAGTTTTCAGGCACCAAATTGACCATATTTGGTTCTTCCAAAAATGGGTTTGGGTTTATACAGGATGACCCAGACATCTGTAAAACAATGAATGGACTTGAAACTGCTGAAATAGATTGATGAGAATGATGATAAAAGAATCACAATTATATAGTGTCTTTTGACCTATAGAATACTCATGATAACCCTGTGAGGTAGGTAATAAAAAGATTGTCATCCCCAATTTATAGATGAGGAAACCAAGTCTCAGAGACAAAGTTTGCACAAGGTCACACAGCTAATATGATCAGAACCTGGGTTCAAATTCAGTTCCCTCCTAAGTACTATCCCATTGGGTTTTACTCTATACTACATGTCCCTGGATGGTCATATATAATCTATATTTGTTATTGGTAATACGAGTCAGTAAATTTTTTTTAAACTACAGAATACTGTATTTTAGTGTGGTGTTTTCCCAGATAATTGAAAATTGGGTGATGCTTAATCACCTTGAATTGTTCATGTCCTCAGAATTGTTAAACGTATCAAGTTATTATTGACCATTCATTGAAAGCCAAAGTGATTTGAGCTTAAAGGCATAGTCAGCTAGGTGGTGCAATAGATAGAGTGTGGGCCTGGAGTCAGGAACAGACCTTCCTGAGTTCAAATCTGGCATCAGACACTTAGTAGATGTGTGGCCTACTAAGTCACTTAAGTCTTGTAAGTCACTTAATCTTGTGTGCCTCAGTTCCTCACCTGTAAAATGAGCTAGAGAAGGAAATGGCAGACCACTCCAGTATCTTTGCCAAGAAAGCCCCAAATGGGAAGAACAATGAGTCAGAAATGACTGAACAAGTTAGCTCCATTTGAAACACAGTGGGCTTTTTAAAAGCCTGTTTTTGCAGAGCTATATTTCAAGAAATCATATATGGAAATTTCACAGGGCAAAAAGCAAATTGTCCTAACTTTTTGAAAATGTTGGATGGATGGTTAAAATAAAATAAAAAATGCTTCTAAGCTCCAAAATATCTTACATCGCCAGTCATCTTGACTTTCGGCTTGCCGCTGGACTTTAATGACTCTGGAGGAGAGAGCGAGGCTGATGACTTTGTGCATCTCTGCCTCACTTAAATCCAGTTCATGAACAAGTCAAGACATCACCCTCGTAATGTCATTGGTCTTCTTCAAGAATGATGGACAAACAACAATTCGTTTCTTTTGTAAAAGCCAAGTTAGATGTACAACTGAGGGTAGTTGGTGATGCAGTGGGATAAGTTCAGTCTGGCCTCAAACACTTACTAGCTGTGTGAGCTTGGGCAAGTCAAATAATATCTCTCTGACTCAGTTTCCTTATCTGGAAAATGCATTTACCTCTCAGGGTTATTGTGAGAATAAAATGATAACTGTGAAGAGACTGGCAAACCTTAAAATGATATAAAGGCTAGCTATTATTACTAATAACAAGGCAAAGCCAACTTTGCTGCCCACAATAAGGATCTAAACCAGTGACTTTTACTCTTGTAACCACCTGGACTTTAAAACAGATCAAACAACAAGTTTACTGAGCAGAGAAACACAGCCTGTTTCTTTAGGAGCCACCAGTGTGCTAAGTTGCTTACACTTTGCTCACATTATTTTTCTTAACAGGTGGTTCAGACTGATGATGGTTATTTTTTATATATAACCAGTCTTGGAGAATGAAAAGTTTAGTGGAAATAGACTCATACACTTTTCCTCTTATTGTAGCTTTGCTGTACAGATCATCCTGAAGAAGGGGGCTTACCACCCTATGTATTTGCCCTAATGGCCATTTTCTTTCTTCAACAAAGAAAAGAACCAGTTCTCCCTGTATATCTAGGATCATGGGTAAGTTTCACTTTATTTAAGAATTATGAAATTGTGTCTTTTGCAAAAAACGCATTTGCTTCGGAGCATAGTTTTCTCAATCTTACCATTGAATTCATATTTCCCTTCTAGCCAGGATAATTTCATTCAATTAAATATGATTAGGTACCAGGGAACATTCAAAATTTATACAACACAGCCTTACAGAATAACCAAGTGCATTAGAGATTCATTGTTGAGGGAGAAGGGAAAAAGGAAGGCCATGGGAGTTGATGGATGGGAATTGACAAATATTCGAAGCACAGGAAATGACGTAAGCAAAAACACAGAAATGGACAAGCTCCTAATGGAGGAAATAGAATAATTTTATTTTTCTGAAGAATACATACATGTTAGAGAGTGATATGAGTTAATGGTTTAAAAGTTTGAGAGATGCAAAGATTGTGAACGGCCTTAAATGCCCTGAAAAGCAGTTTGATCTTGACATAGCTGGCAATAGGGAGCCACCAAATATTTTTGAGCAGAGAAGTGACATGACTAGATCAGTGCATAAAGATGGATTAGAGAAGTTAGATGGAGAAGAGAGGCAGGAAGAATTGTTAAGACCCTAAGCATTTGATTATTGGCAGGTTACTTTCTGTGTAGTATGTCTCTGAGGTACCTGACTTTTTTTCCCTAGAGGGAAATGTAAGCATTTAAAAGTATTAATGTTATGAGACATGGGAAACTGAAACAAAAGCACAACAGGTAGACAGAGGGCCTGTGAGTCCAGACCTGTTTTAAGTCCTGCATTAGATACATTCTGGCCACATGAGCCTGGTCAGTCATTTGGCCTTGGTCTCAGAAACTCTTTAAGGCTGTAGATTGTAGAACAGTTGCCTTTATGAATTGGGAGAAGGAGTTTCTCCTTACCAGAAAGAGTGCTCTACACCAGTAAAATCATGGAGAGAGTGAGGGTTGCTCCCATGTGAGCATGCACACATGTGTGCAGGTGTGTTTATTGAAAGCAGAGTAAAGTACACTCAACCCTAAATATACATATACACACACTCTAGAGAAAATATACATATAAATTTACTACTTAAATTTACTTGTAAATTCTTAAATCCTGCCATTTGAAATATCCTAAAACAGCAATAATGTGGCAAGATAAATAATTACAGAAAATAGTATTTTGGTTATCCTCTTGAATACTCTGTTCTTAACTTCCAGGTTATTAACTTTTATCCCATCTTACGATCATATGATTTTAGAGCTGGAAGGGACCTTGGAAAAACTCTAGTATAATTACCTAATTTTCTCATTGTGTCTTCTAAGCTTGGAATACTTTATATGTGATAAGCATTTTCATTAATTCATTAATGAGGAAACTGAGACCCAGAATAGTACAGTGACTTTCCTGAGATTGCACTGATAAAATTATCTTGGCAGAGCATGTTTAAAACTCAAGTCTTCTGATTCCACATCCAGTGCTCTTTCTTCTGTCCATTCTGAAAATACTTTCTATATACTTCTGTACAAAATGATATTTTGATATATCTATCTTCATCATGTGCCTTCACATTTTACAGATGTACAAAATTCTCTTAGGAATAGTAAAACCTGTTATTGTTCTGCACATGAAGGGAAAGGAGGACATGTGCACATATATTCCAGCTTTTTCTTCCTTTTTTCTCATTCCCTCTTCCCACTGGGGAGCTGTGGAAAAAGATGAACTGATCTAGAGATGTTGGGTATCAGCAGAATTGGATTAGCTTTCACTGGGGAAGGGCCTGAGGTTTGCAGTCTTCCAGAACTAATCCTGCTCATTTGAACTTAATTTGGATAAGTGTAAAAAACACTAGATTTGATAAAGAGGCATTCCTGTGTTCTTATCCCAGTTGCCATGTTAACTCATCAACTATATGTTACTGGACTCGTGTCATCTGAGTATTCAACTGCAAGTTTTCTCAGGTCTTTCCTGCTTTTACGACTCTATAATATCTTTGGTACTGGCAGTCTACTCTGAACTTTAAAAATGCAGGGTAGATTACTAATGCCTGGGTTACTAGTGACACGGAAGTTCCCATCAGTTTTACATAAATTGCAAAGTAGAAAAGCATTTCTTAGAAGAGTCCTTTCACTTTCCTTTTTTCCCCACTCCTTAAATTTCCAGTGCTCTCCTGTTTTCTGCCGGCTATCCGAAGTTCCCTACTCTTCTTCAGCTTTCCTTTCCTAGTCACAACTCCCATTTCCCAAGGAGTGATGTTCTCAGCAAGATTTTGATTGATTGATTAAAGTAAACCATAGTGAATTATGAATAGCTCACCTTAAACATGCTATTAACTATTTGCATTAAGGGGGGGCGCAAAAAACTTCTTAACCGACTCAGATTCGTAATTGGTTCTTTCACTTTCTATCCCATTGATTAACTGGTACACCAAAGAATAAAATTTCTAATGTTTAGCATACTTATCCCTTCTACATTGCGAGGGCTAGGGGTGCAGCACCTTTCCATCTGCAAAGCTTGTGTAAAATTTTGCCCTCCCTTCATACCAGAGAAAAAGGCTGAAATTTTTTCTTTTTCTTTTATGAGATGTTTACAGTACCTTATTATAAAATTTGGTTTAAGTATTTGGTCACAGGCTCTGTGTCGTCTGCAGCTTCCACAGAACTCGCAAAAATTCCCATTTAATTTCTTCTGCTGACCCAAGATATAGCAAAAGCACAGTGGGGAAAGTCGCAGTGTAGAAAAGATAACTGTATCTTGACATTTCTAAATGCCACTCTCTGTTACTTTTACAAGGAATTCTGTACTTCAGATTCACTTTTTTTAAAAAGTGTCATATAGCATATGTTAGGCATGGTTTGGCACAATGAAGAAAAAAAAATATGATTCTCCCTTTATTGGGCCTTTTAGCTTTAGTTTTTAACTTTAATAAAAGGTTTGTGGGAAATGAGTCTTAATGAGGCTCCTGTATACAACTAATGTTTCTAGTTGGTGCCTATTTTAAAAAAAAATACTCTGAAGTAGGAAAGCAGTATGCTGAGACCCACCATTTTTCCACATGTACAAAACAAAACATTATAGGTAACTCACCAAGATTCCTTAGGATACTCTTTAATATATTCTGTAATGAGATTTTTTTATTGATATGCTCTAACAATTATTCACATAGGGTTGATAAGCATTGATATAACAGTAAATACTGTTTTTAACTTATTAAGATTGTATTTGTCCTATTTTCCTAGATTGAAGGATTCTCATTGAACAAACTAGTGAATTTTAACCTTAAAGAAGTTGAAAATAATTTGGTGGTCTGGGAACAGATTACTTCTGCGAGAGAAGATGAATCATCTAAGGAAACATCTTTTAAAAGAGGAAAGGTCTGAACTCATTTTTATCTACTTTGATTATTTCATTATTAAAATGAAAAACTCTGTCTTTAATTAACCAAGAGATGATTTTTCAGATTTCTACCACATTCCTTTATTGCTCATCTTTTCATTCATCTCATTGCTTGACATTTTTGATAGATGATGAGAAGCAGAGGAAAAATTCAAATAATAAACTAATGTATTTAAGACAGTAGAGAAATGTCACAAGGCAATTCAAGATAAATTTTCTTACATTTCCCCTATAATGTGATGGCTAATATACCAACAATCATTTAGATTTAGAACCAGGACTAAGATGCTCTTCCAGTAACTAGAGCACAGGGAAAATCTGGGTTCCAGGCTCAGCTTGGTTACAAACATTTTAAATCTCTTTAGTTTTCCTGAGGTGCAATGAAATTACCCATAGGCACAACTCTTGACTTCCAGGTTGAAGAAATAAAATCTATAAATAATAGCAATTAAATGCATAAACATCCTTGAAGATGCCTTCTGAGAAGACGCATGGCATAATGAATAGAGCTCTCATTTCAGAATTAGGAACACTTCTGTTCAAAAATTGCCTCTGACATAAACTATAGATATATTACCCTGGACAAGTCACTTAAAGATCTTAGTGACCCAGAAAATACTCTAAGACTTAAGTTGCAGAGCAGATACTACCATTCTTCACTTGTAGAGAGAATCCCCCATATCAGTTTAAAAAGCTTTCCTTAGAGCTTCCTATATCAGTCTTTTCAGCCTTAGTGTTTCAATTTAATTAAAGGTTTGTGCAAAAGGAAATGAAAAATAATAAGCAAAATGTTTCTTGTTATTCAGATCCCTAATTGTTTGTTATTTGTGGCTTACATAGTTTTCTACCTGCTACTTTCATCACCTGCTAAAATAGTCTCCCGATTTTGAAACACCAATCTTCCTTAATGTTTTTTGCATATCTAAGTATAGTTCCTTTGACATGTTTAAAGTTACAGTACATGGCAACATAAAGTTTGGAGAGTCAGACAGAAACAAAGAGAAAGTAAACTGTGAATTACAACGACTGTGAAATTGGGATCATAAAAAACTTGGATTCAAGTCCCACATCTGATAATACATAATGCCTCTATGACTGACCGTGGGCAAGTCACATAACTTGTCAATACTAAAGGCAACTCTCTAAGTCACAGATAAATTACTACTGTATATAGCTAGAGTTTCTGCATTAGGCATTCCTATGCTAATGAAATTACAAACCTTGATCCAAAACACCCAGAACTGTTATATGAAGAGTACTAGAGTTTCTAATTGCAAAGGATCCCTGAAGTTATCTAAAGTACACCAGAAGGATCCGTCCCCTCCTGCAGCATCCTGAAAGCAGTCTTTCAGTCTCTGCTTGAAGATCACCATTGATAGGAAACTCACAACTCACTTTTAAGTAGTTCTGATTCTTAGGAAATTTTCTTTATATTGAATGAAAATTTGCCTACCTGTAACTTCCATCCAGTGCTCCTAGTTCTTCCCAGTGGGACTATCCTTCAGTATTTTAAAAAAGCAAAAAGACAATAGTAATAAAAACCTAAATAAGTCGTTGAATTGGGGGGTTTTATACAAATTGGATGGCTGAATTATAGCTTTGCTTCTTAATATACAGACAGAATTTTGTATTCTTGAGATTGCCTGGCATAATGAGGGTAATAAATTGAAAGTTCATAGACGTGCTTCTTGTGCTCTGGACATTTTATATCTTTTTACCTTGGTTTCTTCTCTAAAGCTGGAATAGTTTCGAATATACCACGTAACTTTAAAATTCTATGACAGAAAATCTTTGTATTTTCTTTAAATGAATACATCCAGATATATGTATATTTTAAAATCCAAACCTTTGACATCAGAAATTAACTGGCATCAAAACTAAACATACAAGTCATAAATATAATATCCTTATAAATCTGTGTAGCCTAGGATCCTATTTCCTTTCCGTATTTTTTCAGTATCCACTTGAGGGGTAGTGATAGCTTAGGTGGGGGCAGGACTGAGAATGTTACACTTCTCATACAATCCTTGCTGTCTTCACTACATTTCATAAATTGAAAGTAGCAAATATGCGTCATGTGTCAGTGACTGCTTTTTAGCAAACACAGCCAGGAGTAACAAAGGAGGAGGTGTTGTTGAGAGACTGCCCACACAATAGCTGACATACTAGCAATTTAGTGTTTACAGAGAACTTTACATATACTTCACATTTCTCATTGAATCCTGGCTTATAACGATCCTGTGAGGCAAGAGTACTGTCATTAGTATTATTCTCATTTTATAGTTAAGAAATTGAGAATTTGAAAGCATTTGCCCAGGGTCACAAGACGACTAGATATCACAGGCAAGATTATCTAGCCAGATCTCTCCTAACTCCAGTTCCATTTTCCTTCCCACTGCTCCATGCTCTCTCGATAAGATCCTGAGTCTATCTAAACTATAATAAAAACCAATTACTGATACATAACTTAATTTTTTTTGTAGTCAGTTCAAGCTTCCTGTGAAAGGATTTTCACATTCAGACCTTCCCTTAGGTTTCATTTTGTTAAAACAGAGTCTGTATAATTTTGTTTTATCTGATTGTTTGGACATATGTAATATAAAAATTTCTTCTCTTTGCTATTAATAGGTTCCATTGGTATTTGACACAGAAAACCGATGTTCTGCACCAGTTGGGCAGCTTTGGGTGGAATTGCTTCGTTTCTATGCTTTAGAATTTAATTTGGGTGATTTGGTCATCAGTATACGTGCCAAAGATGCTATATCTCGTGAAGCAAAGGATTGGCCCAAAAAGCGCATTGCTGTGGAAGGTATCCAGATTCTTCACCTTAAAAAAAATTAAAAACAAGTACAGATTTAACAGCATGTATTTTGTTTCAGTCTTCTTTCATCACCTTCATACAGGGTGTACCAGAACCCAGCAGTAAAGTAAACAGTCAGGATCCTTCTTGTACTAGAGCTCTATATATCATGTAGCTCAGTACAGTCTCATGCTTAGATCTCAGTTTTTAAAAACTGTAGTACAGGCATTATCCCAATTATACATTCACTAAATTTAAATGATTCCTCGAAATTTAAAAAAAAAACCTGACTATAAATCTTTACTTCTAGGTTCAATTTACCCCATTTTATATTGATTAGTTTTATGGACTCCAGCAATTTGCAGACATGATGTATTGTTATGAAGCCTCCAGTAGTATTTAAAATACGCATATATTCTTTTGCATAGGGCTCTTTAAACCAAATCTATATTGCAGTGAAACACACTGATACATTCAGTAGGCATTGGAAAGTAGGCTGGCCTCTTAAGCCATTTTCAGCTTTTAGAAGTCAGGCTGTTTCATAGTTGAAGCTCGTATAGGAATCTATATTTTGCCCCTTTAGAAACATTTTTAAGAATTTTCTCATATTTGTAGCTGAAGGAACCTTCAGTATGGAATTCCCTTATTTTTGCTTGATTTTTTTTTCAAGCTTTATGTTGCATAAGAGGGTTTTTTGCATTTTGCATAAAATTCTGTGTGCAGTCATAGGGATCTCACATTTTTAAACCCTCCCCTGCAGTTTCTCTGGCTCAGCTCTTCTGGCCAATTGCCTACCCTGCTGGAGTTTTAGGGGAGGAGAGCAGATTGTGAGAAGTGGTGTCTCCTCCTCGTGCCTCCCTCTCACCCCTGGAATTCAGTCCAGCCAGTTCAGTGATGGGGCTTCACAGGGCGGAAGAGTGGAGGTAAGCTTTACAAAGTGACTGGCTGAGTGGGGGAGGCAGAGCACTCAGCAGAGCCTTCCAGTGTAGGAAGTAGTCCCTAAAGGCTTAAGAGCCAGATTGATAATTTCTTTTCCACTGCCACTGTCATATAACTAGATAAGGAAGAGATACTGGTATTGTGCAAGGTGGGCTGGTTATAAAAGAGAGAATTTTGATATTTGGAATTTCTTCATATGAGAGATTTCTTCATAGGAGAGATGACATTTTTTGCCTCTTATCTTGACTCCCAAATGAAAATAGCCACACGTAAGAAATAGGATTCATTTTGCCTGGTTAATGTTGCTTTTAATCTAAAATAAGTTGATTGTTTTCAAGGTAAAATATAAAGATGTTGCATTTTTTTGTTGTTGTTACAGATCCATACTCCGTTAAGAGGAATGTGGCAAGAACCTTGAACAGTCAACTGGTTTATGAATATATTCTCCATTGTTTAAGAGCAACATATAAGTATTTTGCTATCCCACACAAAAAAACAACAAAGACCACCCCCAAAAAACCTGTGAATATAAATGTAGATGTATCTCAAACATCCAGACACCTAAAAGATGATGTAAAGCATGACCCTGAGATACAAGTAATAAATAACAAAATCATGGTTATGGGTGAATGTATTGATGCTACTGATACTGTAGAAAACTTGAGAACACATCAGAGAAATAGTATAAAGCTATTTGATGGTTTTGAAAGCCCAACAGAGGAGTTAGGAGATGTTCAAGTTGGAATCAACCAAGGAGACTTAGATTGCATCATTGAAGAAGTAATTTTTGATGATTCTGAGGATTTCAAACCACACTATGAGGAAACAGAAAGTGGAAATGACGAAGATGAGGAGGAGGAGGAAGAACCTGACATGAGACAAGACTGGGAGAAAAATTTGACAACTATGGATCAAGAATTAGATGATGACAGTGAAAATGGAGAACTGCTTGCCCATACCAATGATCTCGATATGGAGACTGACAGCATTTCAGACTTAGAGAGTTTCCAGAACATTACAATAACTGAAAGAGATGACTTTGTTACTGTAGATGACAAGGCTGACGTGGATGAGGAAAGCACAGAAGGTACAGATGAATTAGAAGACTCAAACAAGGTTGCACATTCAGTACAGGGCCAGACCTCAGAAATCGCTAATTCAGATGATGAGGAAGAAGATGAAGAAGAAGCCAGGCATACCATCAATGAAAGGGAGATTGTTGCTGTACAAGATGAGTTGGACACATACACTGGATATGGAGATGAGGATGCGCTCTCTGAAGAGGATGGATTAGTTGTTCCTATTAAATATGAAGATTTGAAAGAAGTTAGAAAAAATTTAGGTGAACCCTTGCTAATGGAATTAAATGAAAAGCATCCTCTTAACAAAGAAAATGTATGTGAGGAAGATTCAACTGTAGATCATTTGGACCTCTTCTATGAATTTAGTAAACCTGTCTTCACCAAGGGCAAGGTAAAAAAAATTTAACTTCCAAAGAAACAGCTTGGATGTTTTTTAAAGTTTTGTGTACATAAATTTAGTTTTCATTTAGTAGAACAGGCTTGCTGAACTGATTGGTAGTGATTAATTATTTCTTTGATGAAAGCAATGTAGATGCTTTAAAAAAATTTGTGTGTATGAATTTAGTTTTCATTTAGTAGAACAGGCTTACTAAAACAATTAGTAATGATTAATTATTCATTTGATCTTTAAGCCCAACTTGATTAACCAGGCTTCTTCCTAGGTTTTAGCACTCCCCCAGTTTCCTTCCCAAAACTATTAAAAGTTGCTAAATATTCTAACTGTATCATACAGTACCCTACCCCTGATGATAATATCACTTTGAGAAAGTAAAAAGTAGAAAATTTTGCTAGAAAAAGGTTAGGAACTCCCATATTAGAAACTGCATTTAAGTCTTTTTGCTTTTCCCTTTCATGTAGCCTCCTACTGTAGTATGTAGTTTGTGCAAGCGAGAGGGCCATCTAAAGAAGGATTGCCCTGAAGACTTCAAAAAAATTGAACTGGATCCTTTGCCACCATTAACACCCAGATTTTCAAATATCTTAGATCAAGTTTGTATCCAGTGTTACAGTAAGTTGTCAACATTTCTTACTAATTTCTAGGAACATTAAAGTAGCTTCAAAAATTGCCAAACTAGGAGATGGCTTAAGATATGAGAAATAACAATATCCATTTATCAATCGTTACTTATTTTAATTTCTAATTATTCTGGTATTGCATTCACTATAAAGATTCATTTAATCTTTAGGGTTCCAAGTTTCAACTGAGAGAAGTAAAATACAGAAAAATTTTTGATAATATTTTCACTTTAAGCATTATAAATAAAAGTAGGTATCTAACTAGTCAAAGCAGTTTTTTTGTTTTACCTGTACTTTTTTTTTAATTAACAGAAATCTATTTTTATCTCCCTCTCATTCCACTACACACCCGACCTCCCACCGCCCCGCCCCTGTCCCTGAAACAACAAACAAACAAAAAAAAAAAACTTTTTAACAAATATGAATAGTCAAGCCAAACAAATGCCCACATTGGATATGTCCAAAAAATGTGTCTTACTCTGTTGTACTCTGAGTCCCGTTACCTCTCTTAAAGAAAGTAGGTAGCCTTCTTCATCATCAGTTCTCTGAAATGATAGAAGGTTGTTCAGAGTTCTTAAGTCTTTGAAAGCTGTTCAAAACAGACCATCTTTTTTCTGGAGTGGGGAAGGCAGGGCAATTGGGATTAAGTAACTTGCTAGTAAGTGTGTCAAGTGTCTTGAGGGCGAATTTGAACTCAGGTCCTCCTGACTCCAGGGCCAGTGCTCTACTCACTGCACCACCTAGCTGCCCCCCAAAACAAACCATCTTAACAAAATAATGTCTTGAAAGTTTCAGGCTGATCTATCAAAGCCACCCTTATTTTTAACAATACCAAAATGTAGTTTCTCTTGATAAGATAATTTCAGTAATTCTTAGTAATTTATTGGGACTTCCTTGAGATCAGACTATGGTTTTTTGTTTTTTTTTTTTTCTGTGATCACATTGCTTCCACAATAGTGTTATTCACATAGGAGATGTTTAGAAATTTGGGGATGGCTAAAATTGTTTTTTAGTGAAATTTGGTTCTTCTAGTTCTGGACAAAATTTTGAAAGCTCTTTGACAATTATTCCTTTTTATTTTATCTTGTTTACTTTAAACTTCCTTATCTTGTTTGTTTTAAACAGAGGATTTTTCTGCAACTGCTTTAGAAGATCAAGCTCGTGAACATATTAGGCAAAACCTGGAAAGTTTCATAAAACAAGAGTTCCCGGGTAAGGTTATTTATATCACATTTTTTTTCATAGCTTAACATTTCTAGAAGACCAGTAGTTTTGTTCCAAACTTACTGACTTAGAGAAAAATAAATGATGTGATTGGTGTTGTAGCTGATACAGAAAATTGTGGTGCACCAGTAGGTTGAATATTGAAATCTTGTTTTTATTAACAAATGCCATGCATATATTTTGTTTCCATTTGAAGTTTTAATTAAAATTTAAAATCACATTTCAAAATAATTTTTTCAAAGAAGTAGCAAACTTAACTGTAGATGTAGGGAGTTGTTGCAGCTTTTATCTTGAAATTTATCTGTCCTAAGACTTTGACAGTGACACAAATGGCTATTTTTCTTGCTTTATATAGTTTACCTCTAATAAAAGCAAACTTTGAGGTAAACAAGAGATGGAATTCTAAAGTAAACCATAAGTGCAGAGACACCAATATTTGTCTTCGGTGAGATTGTTAGTGAATTGGGACCTTAATTTGTATATTTTATACTTTTGAAAGCCTTACGTCTAAATTTGCCCTTTTTTTTCTACACAAAATAAGATATTTAATATTCTGTTACCAGAAGTATTTAACTCAATTGCTCATTATTGAGAATGTCTGTTTAAAAATAAAATGTCCTCAAAAAAATAATTTACTTTTTATAATATATTTCTAACAGGCACCAAATTGAGCTTATTTGGTTCTTCCAAAAATGGATTTGGGTTCAAACAGAGTGACCTGGACATCTGTATGACAATTGATGGACTTGAAACTGCTGAGGTAGAGTGATGATGATGATGATGATGATGATGATGAAGATAATGATAAAAGGAATCACAATTATATGGTATCTTTTGACTTACAGAATACTTCCCTCATGATAACCTTGTGAGGTAGACAGGAAAAAGATTGTCATCCCCAGTTTATAGATGAGGAAACCAAGTCTCAGAGGCAAAGTTTGCCAAGTTCACACAGCTGGCGTGATCAGAACAAGGGTTCAAATTCAGTTTTCTCCTGAGTACTGGTCCAGTGTTTTTTCCTCTCAGAAACAAGTCCCTTGTGGTCATATGTAATTTACGTTTGTTATTGGCAATATGAATCAGTAAATTTTTTTAAGCTTCAGAATATTGTACTTTTAGCGTGCTGTTTTCCCAGATAATTGAAAATTGGGTAGTGCTTAATCACCTTGAATTATTCACATCCTCAGAATTGGTAAAGACACCAAGTTATTATTGGCCATTCAGTGAAAGGCAGAGTGATTTGGATTTAAAGGCATAGCCAGCTAGGTGGTGCATTAGATAGAGTGCTAGGCTTGGGGTCAGGTAGACTGATCTTCCTGAGTTCAAATCTGTCCTCAGACACTTAGTAGGTGTGTGACCCTGAGCTTAAACTTAACCCTGTTTGCCTCAGTTCCTCATCTGTAAAATGACCTAGAGAAGGAAATGGCAAAGTATCTTTGCCAAGAAAACTTCAAATGGGGTCACAAAGAGTCGGAAATGACTGAACAAGAAGTTAACTTCATTTGAGACACAATGGACTTTTTAAAAGCCTATTTTTCCAGACCTGTATTTCAAGAAATCATAAAATAGAAACTGCACAGGGCAAAAAAGTAAATTGTCCTAGCTTTTTGAAAATGATAGAGGGACAGATGGATGATTAAAATAAAATAAAAAAGTCTATCCCCTAAACCCCAAAATTCTTACAAAATATAAGCTCCCAGGCCATCGCCAGTCATCTTGACTTTCGGCTTGCCACTGGACTTTGATGACTCTGGAGGAGAGAGTGAGGCTGATGACTTTGTGCAGCCCTGCCTCACTTAAATCCAGTTTGTGCACTAGTCAAGAAGTCATCCTCATGATGTCGTTGGTCTTCTTCAAGAAAGAAGGAGGAACAACAACAATGTTATAGGATTACAAGATATTCAGAGTGACTTTTTTAATCTTCATTTCTGTTTATCTTACTGAATCAACAAACGTGTATTAAGCACTTATTATGTACTAGGGATAGAAAGGAAAAATTAAACAGTATCTGCCCTCAAGGTGCTTATAGCTTATCATGGTTCTGTCATTCAAACTCTGGTCTTCTAACTCAAATCCATATCTCCACAAAACCACACTGCTTCTGAACTGAAATGAATTTGGGAATTTCTAAAGGTAATGGAAAATTTTACTTGCGCTAGCACTTTAAGAAAAGCTCTTTAATATTGATCTAATGATGGGCTATTTTTGTTCCAGGGATTAGATTGCATAAGAATGATCGAAGAACTATCAAGAGTCCTCAAAAAACATTCAGGTACTCTATAAGCTAATTGGAGTTTGCCTTCTCCTTAATAAGCCTCTGAATTACCTAAAATTTCAGCTACATAGCATTGTGACTAAATAAAAATATTTTTATTAGTGTAAATTTGCAATCTTGATGCTTTTTTGTAAAAATATTCCGTGTAAAATGCTTCTTACCTGTTTCAAGAGAGAATAGGGTCTTGTGATATTTGTGTGCATCCTTCACTGACTTGGGTTTCAGTTCATTACAAGACAGGTACCAGAGAGGCATGGCATGTTAGTTTGGAACACCTTATGCTTTTACCTTCCTGGGGCTAAACGTAGTATAGAATTTATTCATCTCAAGTAAGTTTAAAGTGTCATCTACTTGTCCTTAAATATTAAGCAGCCGTTTAAAATTACCTCTATTGTTATAAATAACACTGGTAAATTTTTTTTTCCCTTCATAAAAGTACATCGAACTGTTTTTTATACTTTTAGTTAAAGACAGGCATGGTTGTAATGCTTAAATTCATAGTGCATACACCTGCTATAAGAGTTAAAGTCTTCTTTTCCTTTGTATTCTTTATTTCTAGGAGTTTGAATAAAGACTTTACCTGTCATTGGGGTAACTGGACAAATCTTAAATCTTTTCCTCCCCATGTTTCTAGTGGAATTGAAAGTTAGCGTGAGTGTCAGTTGGTTTTTCATATATGTACAGACATAATTAGGTCTGATCATTGGGGAACCCAGAATTTATTTCAAATGGGGGAATGTTTTTACTTCCAGATAGTGTGTATGAATTCTGTAGGGTTATGATTTCTAGTAAGGTGACATTTGATGAAATTATAAAAATTTCCCCATCCCAGAAGAACAAACTATCAAAAATTTCATCTTCCAAATTGATAAAGCTCTTGAAGAATGGCATTTGTAAATTTAGACTAGGCAACTGGCTGGGAGTATCAACTTACCTTGCAAATAAATCAACAAATTTCATCAGATTTTGTGTTGAATAATTTAATGTGAGCCATGACCTACAAGCAATATTCCTTTACCCAAGAATTTCTTATGCAAGTATGTAATGTTAAAAGGTAAGGATGTATACAAAGTATTGGGTGAATCAGGAAAATGATGGTGGCTACAGAATTCTGGCAAAAAAATGTTGTTTCCTACTATTGATCAAGTTTATGACAGATTCATTCTTAATACAAATAATTATGCACTTGCTCTATGCAAAGGTTCTAGGAATATATACAAAGACCTAATCATAGGATCACAAATTTAGAGCTAGGAGAAACCTCAAAGCCCCCTCATTTTATGACAACACGACTAAGGCCCAGAGACTTGCCCAGCTATTCAGTATCTGAGATGGGAGGGCTATTTTCCTTAAGGAACTTATGTTCTAAAAGTGAGGCTATAACATATACACAGCTAAATATAATACAAGATAGAATGTGCTGAGAGCAAAGGAGTCATCCAAATGGTATTACTAGAAATATGAAAGAAAAAATCATTTTAGCTACAATGGTCAAAGTAGACTTTATGGAGGATATACTATTAGAGGAGGTAGGCCTTGAAGGAAGAGAATTTCAGAAGGTAGATGGATAAAGGGAAGATTTTCCAGGCTTGAGGGCCAGCTTGTACCATTGCAAAAAGGGAGAGAAGAGAAGTGAGGGTGATGAATAGCTGATAGTCTGTTTTAGCTAGATTTTCATGTGGAGTGAACCATGGGGAGAAAGGCAAATTAAGGACAGATTGTAGAGTATCTGGCTCTTCCTATCATGTTAAAAAATATAGGCAATGAAGAGCCACTGAAAGTTCGTGATCAGAAATATGATATGGGAGCAGCTAGGTGGCGCAATGAGTAGAGCACCAGCCCTGGCGTCAGGAGGACCTGAGTTCAAATTTGGCCTCAGACACTTGACACACTAGCTGTGTGACCTTGAGCAGGTCACTTAACCCCAATTGCCCTGCCTTTCCCTGTCCAAAAAAAAAAAATTTAAAAAAAAAGAAATATGGTCAAATTCATACATTAGGAAGAAGAAAATGATTTAGCGAATAATACTGAAAAGGAGCAGACAGGAAAGGAACTAGGACAGAGCATTGTACATCAATAAGGAGGGAGTGGGCAGCAGTAACAAATGCAACAAAAAATCAAGAATGAAGGTTGAGAATGTTATTAGATATGGCAATTAAGAGGTCACTGATAACCTTAGAAAAAATAGTTGTAGATTGGTGAAACAGAAGCTAGATTGCAGGAGTTTGAGGAGTGATTTGGTGGTGAAGAAAAAGAGATAACAAATATGAACTGTCCTTTCTGGAAATTAAGTAGTAAGAGGGACAGAGGGAAAAGGGGAACAGAAATGGAAATAGGTTGTTAATGTGAAGGGGGCTAACATCAAGTGAAGATGGATGAGTTTTTGTTTTCTTTAAGAAAAGAAACTCATCCTTATA
This sequence comes from Phalanger gymnotis, assembly GCA_028646595.1. Classification (NCBI taxonomy): domain Eukaryota; kingdom Metazoa; phylum Chordata; class Mammalia; order Diprotodontia; family Phalangeridae; genus Phalanger; species Phalanger gymnotis. Next base: position 398,689,910 of record CM053622.1, on the reverse strand, counting down.
GACAAAGGTAAAGGAGCCAGGAGAAAGCAAGAGATCCAAGATGAAGTTATTCAAGCAAGGTTTTGGAGGATTCAAGAAGGCATGGGCTCAAAGGAACTAAACAGATTGGAAACTATTAAACTGTTTTTATTCAATTCAGCAATATTTACCAAACACCTACTATGCATAAATCCCTATGATAACCACTGAAGGGGGCGGGGCTACAAAAGAAATAGCAGTATGGTCCTTCTTATGGCCCTTGGTTATCTTAACAGTCTCATTGAGGAGGTAAAGCACATGAAAAAAAATGAGCATCAGTCGGTGTGCAGTTATACCAATAAGAGTTCAGAGAGGAAAGGAACTCCATTATGGAATGAAACCACAGGGTCTCAGAATAGTCTTGAAAGTGACAGAGTTTGAAATGGAAAAGAAGTTAAAGGAGAGTATTCCAGGGTGAGTGGAACAAGAATGATAACCTTAGTAGTTACTCAACACACACTTAATAAATATTATATGGCAAGCCTTGGGAATAGGAAGAGAGGAAAAAATAGTCTGTAGCCTTCAAGGAGCTTACATTGTAACAGGGGAGGCAACATGTAAATAAATAGGTACCTGTGACATATATAGAGTAGGTGGAACATAACCTTAGAGGGAAAACTTCTAGCATCTGGGTGGACCAGGAAAGGTCTCCTATAAAAAAATATCATTTGAAGTGAGTTTTGAAGCTGGGATCCTAAGAGGAAGAGAGAGCATTCTGGACATCAGGACAGCCATTGCAGGGACATGGAGGCAGGAAATGGAGTGTCATGTTTGAGGAACAGCAAGTAGGGTAGTATAATTGGATCAAAGAGTCTGTAGAAGGGGAGTAAAGTGTTAGAAGACTGAAAAGTTGACAGGGACTAAGCTGTAGAAAGTTCTGAATATCAAGCAAAGGTTACTTGATCCTGGAGGTAATAGGGTGCAATTGAAGTATATTGAATAGGGGTGAATGACATGGTCAGATTTATGCTTTAGGAAAATCACTTTGGCAGCTGAGTGAATGATGGACTGCAGTGGAGAGAGCCTTGGTGAGGCAGGGACACCAAGGCTTTTGCAGGAGTTGATGAGGGCCTGAACTAGAATGGTAATTGTCAGTAGAGAGAAGGGGACTTATACCAGAGACATTGTTCAAAGTTAAAATGACAGTATTTGACAACTAATTAGATATATAGAAGAAGGAGTTGAGGATGACATTAGGGTGGCAAGCCTGTGCCACTGGGAGGATGGCTGTGCCCTGGATAGTAGTATAATAGGAAAGAGTAGAAGAGTATGGTTTTGTTTGAAAGGTATTAAGTTCTGTTTTGGAAATATTGAGTTTGAAATATCTATAAGACATTGAGTTCAAAATGTCCAACAAGCAGTTGGGACTGAGGCTCAGAAGAGAGACTAGAACTATATATATATATAACTAGAATATATATATATATTCCAGTTCTAGTCTCTCTCTCTCTCTCTCTCTCTCTCTCTCTCTCTCTCTCTCTCTCTCTCTCTCTCTATATATATATATATATATATATATATATATATATATATATATATATATATATACACATATATCTGAGAATCATCTGCACACAGAAGGTAGTAGAACCCAGGAAAGCTATGACACCACCAAGTAATATTGCGTAGAGAGAAAAGAGGAGAGGATCCAGCCTAGACCCCTGGGGGACACTCACAGTTAGTGAGCATAACTTGGATAAAGAACCCATGAAGGAGACTGAATAAAAGAGTAGTTAGACAGGAGAACAGTGTCACAAAAACCCAGATTGAAAAGAATATCCAAGAGGGAGAAGGTGATCTACAGTGTCAGATACTGCAAAAGTCAAGAAGAATGAGAATTAAGAAAAGACCATTAGATTTTGCAATTAAGTAATATCTGGTGATTTGGGAGTAAACAGTTTGAAGTGAATAATTAGGCTGGAAATCAGATTGCAGCTTTAGGAGAACGTGAGAGGAAAGGAAGTAGAGACATATAGCATAGGCTTTTTCAAGGACTTTAGCAGATAGGAGAGATTATAAGATGATGGCTAGCAGGATCAAGTAAGGGTTTTTTAAGTTTGGACAGCAGGTAGACATGTTTTTAGGTAGCAGAGAAAAAGCCAATAGAAGAGACATTGAAGATTAGTGAGAGAGAGTGGGGTTGATGGAGGAAGACAGTCTCCCAAGTGAATGAGAGGGGAAGTGATCAAAGATGCATGTAGAGGAGTTGGCCTTAGCAGTAAGTAGATCTGCCTCTTCAGAAACAAGGTTAAAAAAAATATGAGAGAGAACAATATTAGAAGGGTGTGAGATGAGGGAAAGGCAAAAAGAAAGATCTCTCAGTGAATGGCTTCAGGTTTTGGGGGTTTGGTTTTTTTGGTTTTGGTTTTGTTTTTGTTTTTGTTTTTGTTTTTGGTAAAATGTGTGTTTATGGTTGATAAAGGTAAGCAGACAGGAGTGCTATAGTAGGCTTACAGAGAGATGAAGAAAGTCGGAACAGCCACTGTGGAGAGTGGTAAAGAAAATCAGTTAGAGTAAAGAAATACCTTGCTACAGTGAAAACCCAGTTGAGATTAGATAACATAAATTTGTAGTGGATCCAATCAGCAACTTCTCCTAACTCCTTTCAGTGACATAGGAATAAGAGTGAAGGAGGCAAGATGGTGGAGTCACATAGGGTTAGTCTTTAGAAAGGCATAATCAATAACAGGGCAAGAGAGCAAAGGGTTCAAGAATAGGAGATAATGTAGAATTAAACCAGTTCACCAAGGGGTTAATATTAGGAAGGGAAGAGCACTCCAAAAGACTGACCTGACTGTAGTAGAAGATTCATTTGGAAGAATAGTGGGGGGAAAGATCTCCAAAACTACATTTTTAAGAGGAACATTGGCAAACTGGAGGATGTCCTGAGAACCTTGACCAGACTGATGAAGAGAATTAAAATAATATCACTTGAACAATAGTTAAATGAAGTAGTGGTGTTTAACTTAAAGAAACTGGAAGAGACACTGTAACTAGGAGATTGAAGAGACATAGTTAACTGTTTGAAGATACTTGAAGAGTTGTTATTTGGAAGAGGGGCTATACTTATTCGGTGTGGCTCCAGGAGGGAATGTCAGAACAAGTCTATAGAAGTTTCAGCTAAGTAGATTTTAGCCTATTATAAAGAAGAATTTAGCAACAATTAGAGCTGTTTAAAAGTGAAATGAGCTACCTGGTAGGATGGTTAGTCGCAATCACTGAAGATCTTTTTCAAAGAGATTGAATGAAGTTATATAGGAAAAATATATTTCAAGTAAGAGTTGGTCTGTATCACCTCTGTGAATCCCTTCTGACTGTTACTGCAGATTCTCTGATTAGATTAAGTAATTTGAACTTAATCCTTAAAGTCTTGGGTAGTTATATAAAACCCTGTATAAATGTGAGTAGTAGTTGTTGAAGAGTTTCTGCACAGCAGAGTAGTGTTTAAAGAAGATTCATCTTGCAGAATTCGGGATGAATCAAATGTTTGACAGAGAGGCCAGTTAGAAGACTGAGCGGTGATCCTTACAAGAGTTAGTAGGTACAGTGACTAGCACTGTAGATCTTAAAGGCTACAAATTGGCTGTAGTTGTAGGAGATAAAGAAAAGGTGTGCCCAAGGGGATGAATGTGTGACAGGTGGTACTTTGACCAAATATGGAAGCTGTAAAAGGGAAAGTAAAAATAGAACATGTAGGTGGAAATTTCTACTAGGCAATTGGAGGCATAGTATTAGCCTGAAGGTGAAGAATTCATTTAAATAGGGATGAAAGTTGGAGCCTTGAAGAGAGTACCAAAACAGAAAAATGTTTAGTGAGCCTAGAGTTACATTCCCTGTGATAAGAGGAAGAAGAGCAGTTAAGGAGAAAAACTAAAGAGGTATTGGAGAGGTGTATAAGAACCAGACTAGTACAGTGTCATGAAAGTAAAGAGAGGAAAGGATGTCACTATCTTTGGTCACAAATAGTAAGGACAGAGATAAAGCAATAACACTTAAAGAGGTCATTAATAACTTGTGAGAGTTAGTTCTGTAGAGGGGCAGGATGGACAAATGATAGAAAGACTAAGGAAGAAGAGTCAAGAAATTGAGGGAGTCAGCGCAGACCACTACATGAAGTGTGGCAATAAAAGGAAGGTGAGAAATAGAATCTATAATAGCTAGAAGGGGCAGCAGGATCAAAGGACGATAACAGAATTTTTTTTTCAGCAAAATAGGGGAGAATTATGTATATTTGAAGGTAGAAAATTTAAAAAGGAAATGGAGTCAATGGAATGGAAAGGATTAAACATACTAGAAGAGAAAGGGAGAAGTATGGGAGCAAGTGAATTGAATTGATGCTCTCAATCAGTTCCCTAATTTGCTCACAGATCATCACATTTGGCATTTTCACTGACATTCTTCAAAGAGAGATAAATGTTCCCAAACAGGGAGATTTACTTTCTCCATTGTGTTTGCTTTTCTAGGTGTGGGAAACCAGGTATCACCAAATAATTAGTTGAGTGTTTTTTCAAATGGCTTTCTTTTTCTTTTCTTTCCTGTCTTTAATTCTTTTTTTAAAGCAAATAAAACTTCAATCTTTGTTTAAAGTAGATTTGCCTAATATGATAGAAAGTTTTGTATTGAGGCAGTAAACAAAATTAAACACAAGACTTTTCCTAATTGTTGTGCTCCATATTTTCTGTGTTTAACCAAGGTAAATGAAATGATGTAGGATGGGGTCAGGTCTAATCACAGAACAATTCTAAGTTATTAAGATGAATTTCTATCTATGGACTGTTTAAATAATGTTGCTATTATATTAAATAATGTTAAATGATAACATATTAAATGATAATGTTAAATTAAATTTTCCCATCCTAGGGCTCAGAAATGTCTTGCCCATTACTACAGCAAAAGTACCAATTGTCAAGTTCTTCCATGTGAGAAGTGGTCTGGAAGTGGATATCAGTTTGTATAACACATTGGTAAGGTTCTCTCCAAATATTTTCCTTAGTTTGTAGACAAGAAGAATTCATTTCCCCATGCCTTTAGAATTTGTTGTTGTTCATGTTAGCATTAATTTAAATATTGCCATTTCTTGAAGCATTTCTGCTATTTAAATGGAAAGGTATTTTGATTCTTCTAGCCCCTATTTTAGATTATGTGTTTAAAATAAAAATAAATTAGCAAACTCTTGTAAAAGAGGGATGCCAAGGCCTATATGCTATGGCATTTCCCTGATTCTTGACCATTTTTCTTTTACATTTCATCTTCTATATTGAACAAAGTCCATCATCTATCCAAACTACTATGATTTTTCACCAGCAGTGCACAGTTTTATATCTCTTTTTAATTCTGAAATGAATTGGGTAAATTAGTTCACTGTTCATTGCCTCCTTTATTGGAAGGTCTTTTTCTTCAATTGTATGTCTACCCTACAGCATAATTTCTGATCTTTATAACAGGCCCTCCATAATACCAAGCTTTTAGCTGCTTATTCCTCCATTGATCCAAGAGTGAAATATTTGTGCTATACTATGAAGGTATTTACAAAGGTGAGTAATATAAAAGAATGCCCATTTTGATTCATTAGGAAATAAAATTATCTTATTCTTTTAAATGACTTTTGTGGCCATTATAAATTGTTTAAAAGTTTCAGTAGAAAATAGAACCGGTGTTATCTCCTTCCTTTAAATAGCTACAATTTATTATAGAATGGTTGCATGGGAAAAACTGAACTACATTATGACCACTTGGTCTTGAGTACTTACTTTATAAACCCTTGGGCAAATCACTTGCCTATTCCTTCATTTGTAAAAATAAAGATAATATAATGCTCTGTTTACCTCACATAGCTTTGCAAAACTCAAATGAAATAATAATATATGTGAAAGTACTTTGTAAACTGTATATTGGTATGCAGAAGTATATCTAAATATCTAAATATTGGTGAATATCTAAAGTCCATCATCTATCCAAACTACTATGATTTTTTTAAATTTTCCTATAATTGAGATGTGTATTTTTGTGTTAGATATGTGTTTTTACCTATTTTTCTGTATTCTAGTGCTTTGGGAATGATTTGTTATTTTCATTTTGTTCACCAAATAAAAGCTGTTATACTCAGACTTCTCATGCAAATAAAATACAAGTCAATGCAATAAAAAGAAGGCTGTTGATTCCATTTTTCCTTCTTCCATTCCCTGTAGATGTGTGATATTGGCGATGCATCAAGAGGAAGCTTGTCATCATATGCATATACTCTTATGGTCCTCTACTTCCTACAACAAAGGGATCCACCAGTTATTCCTGTTCTTCAAGAGGTGGGCAAGGGAAGGACTGTTGGAGATAGTATAATCACAGTATCCCCTTTCCACTCTTAAATTCCATGGATCTGCAGTTAGCCTTTTAATATAATTTTCCTGAAACACATTGTTCAGATTTTGAACTTAATTCATGGAGATTTTTCTTCTTTGAGAATGAAGGACAAACAACAACAGTCATAAAGTCTATCTTTAACACCACCACCCAAGTCATCTTCTAAATGTACATATCTAACGCTGCCTCTTCCCCTTGTTTAAGACTTTCAGTGCCTCCCCATTGCCTGAAAGATAAAAGACATAAGGCCCTCCACAGTCTGCCTTCATTCCATCACTGGGAAAGGAGTGGAAAGGGCATGGATTGGAGTCAAGAGAAACCTAGGTTCAAATCCTGCCTCATGCTCTTAGCAGATATATGACCACGAGCAAGTCACTAAAATTCTCAGAATCTTAGTTTCCTCCTCTGCAAAATAAGGATGATAATGCCTACCTCTCATGATAGTTGTGAGAGTCACATGATATCATGCATGTCTGGTACTGGGAAAACCTCAATATGTTGGGTGGTTGTTGACTTCTTTGCTTTACTTCCCTCCTCTGTAGTAGAGGAGGGTAGAAGGATCTTCTATAAGATCCCTGCCACACATTCCGATGTTTCAGTCTCACTGAAGTGCTAGCTGTTCTGTGATCGCATCCTGCCTCCTCTTTCGCTGCACTTGTGTGCACTGTTCTTCCATGCTGGTAATGGAGCACACATGCACAGTCTTTCTCTTCCTTTAAGGCCCAGTTCAGGCTGCATCTCTTCTATAGAACCTTCCCTAACCAAACATCCCCCTCTCCCCATCCCTAACCAAAAGTGATTTCACAATCTTTAGGTCTTTCACAATACTCCATTTGACTTCTGCTATGAATGTATCATATTTTAATTTGTATTATATTTTTGTGCATGTGATAGTCTCCCCTTCTCCAAATTACATTACACGCTCCTAGCATTATGCCTTGGGTACTTAATAAATGTTTCAATTAAATTGAATATTTCAAAAATCAATTTTAGATATACGAAGAGGAGAAAAGACCTGAAATAATTGTCGATGGTTGGAACACCTACTTTTTTGATCGAATAGGTGAATTGGTAGGTATTCTTAGGGTAATTTTTTTTCTTGTGGTTTGTAGGTATAATAAAATCAATGTAAATATTTTAAAAGATGAACTAATCATTTTGGGTAAATGCCCTAAAACTGGGTATCATAGCTTAACTGTACGGTTTAAAGTTACCAGAATGTATTGTTTAAGTTGGGATGAAAAAAAATTCTTTCACTTTGGCCCAGTGAACACTAAAGATAGACAAGAGAGAGAGAGAGAGATGTTTTAATGCTAGCTGTTAATAGCCAAGCCATTCTATATGGATACTAAAGATTCAATGAACGTGTTGTCTCATAATTTTTTATTGGAGTTTAAAGAACACCTACTTTGAAGAAGAGAAATGTATTTTATAGACTAAAATGAAATTTCTTGAAATGGGTTTCTAGTTCTTTCACTGGTAAGCAGTATATGTTCTGGGATATAGTCTTTAGAAGTGAATTTTCTTTAATACCTCAAAGGGACAGTATAAAAATTAATAAATTATTGAAGACTATCTTCTAAAACATGAAAGAAAAGCTACAATTAATTAAATTCTGTACGAAAAGTCGTTCCATCTTCTTATTTGGACTAAATAGATGTGAAAAAGGTTATGAGCTGTTTGTATTTAATACCTTAAAAGAGTGTAATGTATTTCCCTTGGTGACCTCTAGCCAGCCTTTTGGCCAGAACATGGAAAAAATACAGAGTCTGTTGGGGAGCTGTGGCTGGGCCTTCTTCGATTCTATACAGAAGAATTTGATTTTAAAGAACATGTTATTTGTATCAGAAGAAAAAGTCTGCTTACAACTTTCAAGAAGCAATGGACCTCAAAATACATTGTTATTGAAGGTACACATCAAAGCTCTATGTAGAACTGACTGCAGAAATCTATTTATGGAATGCAAATTGTGGACATTATTGTTAAAAGTCAGTCTAATGATGGTGGTTAACATATTTTACCTTAATAGGTATCTATTTTAGTGTATTCTGTGAAAACTTAAGGACTACCTGTGTCAGATTCACCTTCAAAAATTGCATACCTCAAATTGAAAGAATTTGGAGGTTTATTGTTATCCTACATCTGGTGTCACATTTTTAAAATTTAAAAAATTTGATTAGATGCTCTTTAAGTCCTGTTCCTCTTTATTTTTTTTAATTTTTTTATTTAATATACTTAGTTTTCAGCATTGATTTTCACAAGTTTGAATTACAACATTTCTCCCCATTTGTACCCTCCCCCCCACTCCAAGATGGCATATATTCAGGTTGCCCTGTTCCCCAGTCAGCCCTCCCTTCTGTCACCGCACTCCCCTCCCGTCCTTTTTACCCTTCCTTTCTTGTAGGGCAAGATAAATTTCTATGCCCCATTGCCTGTGTATCGTATTTTCTAGTTGCACGCAAAAACTTTTTTTTTTGTTTTTGAACATCTGTTTTTAAAACTTTGAGTTCCAAATTCTCTCCCCTCTTCCCTTCTCACCCACCCTCCCTAAGAAGTCCAGCAATTCAACATGGGGCACATGCATATCATGTATAACCATTCCACAAAATTCATGTTGTGAAAGACTAACTATATTTTGCTTCTTCCTAACCTATCCCCCTTTATTGAATTTTCTCCCTTGACCCTGTCCCTCTTCGAAAATGTTTGTTTTTGATTACTTCCACCCCCATCTGCCCTCCCTTCTATCATCCCCCCGCCCTTTTTTTTAAATCTTCTTCCTCCTCCTTTCCTGT
>CM053622.1:398663189-398680243 GCA_028646595.1 Phalanger gymnotis | reverse complement strand
TTAATTCCTCCCACCAGGTGGGCCTGGGGCAGGAAGCAACTGCAGCTATATTTCTGTAGCTGCCCCACCTCCGCTGCCCCCCAGGGGCGGTGGCCAAACCACGAACTCCTTTTTACACTCTGTCCCCAACAGCTTTTCCCACTAACCTTCTCTGTTGTCTTTGGTGTTTGTGGGTTGAGAAGTCTGGTAACTGCTGCAGCTCACTGATTCAGGGCACTAGGGCACACTCCGCCCCACTCCTGGTATCGTTGGTCCACGCTACCCACACTGGGCTCTGCTCCGCTCCCAGCTCCATGCGTGAAAGACCTTACCCAGAGACCATCCAGCCTGTCCTGGGCTGGAGCCCTGCTTTCCTCTGCTATTTTGTGTCTTGCAGCTCTAGAATTGGTTCAGAGCCATTTTTTTTTATAGGTTTTTGGAGGGACTTGGTGGGGAGCTCACGCCAGTCCCTGCTTTCCAGCTGCCATCTTGGCTCCGCCCCCCAGCCTGTTCCTCTTCTAACATTCTATTAATTCTATGGAAACAGGTCAATACAAGACATTGTTAAAAATGGAACATTTAAGTCCTTAGCTTTATAGGCTACTTTTAACTCATTTAAGTGTATGGTAATGATCTGTACAGGTTTTATTAGGCAAAGCTGTGAGGAAAGATGGGGAATATGTAGAAAAATGCAAGAGAATGAACTGAATTATAAAGTTAGTTGCATAAAAACCGTTTTGATCTGACCAAAACATTAGCCAAATTGCCAGAGTCTTCCTCTGTAATGTGCACAATAGGTAATACAGGTAATCAGGTAGACACAGGGCTTAGTACTGTTTTTTTCACTTTCAACATTTTTATGTTGGGACTTATTTTGAGTACCTCAGTTTTATTGATGACATGTTATGTATAGTGCTTAAGGCTATATCAGAAAGTTATTTATTTCTCTAAGCATGAAGTATAAACAGAAATAAATAGTGACTGATTTTACAGTGTGGTTTGCTAAGGCAACCAGAGCATGATCATAGTTGGAGTCTGTAACATTAAGGAAGGTTATATAATATGTCAGTTTTATGCTAGCAGTGGAAAGGAACAGGAAAATGTGTGTTGCTTCCTGTTTTTACTGAAATGAGTGACCATTTCTTAGAGCAGACAACTAACAGGTTTTTCTGAAGTTAAAAACAAATCGTTAAGTGAGATGATAAACATGTTAAAAATAAAAAGTTGAGGATATTATTCACTTACCATCCTTGATAATAACTGTCATTTACAATAATAACCATGAATCATCAAACAAAGGTTAAACAAGTTTGGTAGTATTTTGTCTAAAATTAGAGTAAATAGAATTTATAAGAGAGTTCTGCAGTCCGAAATTTATGTATAGTACGTGGATTTTGTAATACATGGTTTTTTTCATGGATTTTGTAACATGAACAGATTTTTCTGCTCAGAAACCTTGATTTGTGTGATGTAGTATGCCTAAGAAAAAGGGAAAAGAATTGAAGACACATGAATCCATGTTTTTTACAACATCCTTGCTTCATTGTTACCTTTGATAGTAATAGTACAGTACTCTGAAAATTAGGTACCAAAATTGAATTAATAATAGTTCACATTTCTATTATACTTTAATCTAAAATAGAGCCCACAAAAGTTATAAATATTTTTTAATAATCTAGTTTTTCATAACATAGGACCATAGATTTTGAATTCTTGTATTCCTCTCAATTATATTCCAATAACAGATCTGAAATGGAAAATAAGACCTTCAAAACTAAAATCACTTATGCAGCAGAGAGACATTTTTATGGGAGTGTTTTTTTTTCCTGAGGTAGAATAATTTCTTTGTTATTAAGGTGAAAGCAAATTGATCCTTTGCATATTCTGAAATGAGGAAGAGAGAAATACCTTATACTTTTCTTGTGAATTGAGTAGATGTATTTTGTCTACTGCTTCTTCCCCTCTCTGTATTTGTTTAGCTGTTTTTTCTTTTAGATTATAAGCTCTGATAATGAAAGCAGTTTTGCTTACTAAAGTGGTAAAACAGTTCTAATCTTTACAATATGTCCCTTTGAATTATGTGATGGATAATTATACTGTTTGAAGTAACTTTTATCCAAAATTTTCTTCACTTAGATCCTTTTGATTTGAATCATAATCTTGGTGCTGGATTGTCAAGAAAAAGTAAGTTACTTTGTTTGGAAATATATTAAATTCTGTTCTTCTTTTAATATGTCTAACCTATTTTTTCTTTCTTCTTCTTAGTGACAAATTTTATAATGAAAGCTTTTATCAATGGTAGAAGAGTGTTTGGTATCCCAGTAAAAGGATTCCCTAAAGAATATCCTTCAAAAATGGTAAGTGTCAGTTTTGGAAGTAATAAAAATAACTATTAATAGAAGTTTTTTAAAAGCATGTGCTTTAAATTCATCTTGGTTGTAGTAGTTGAATACTCTGAAAGCCTAATTCCTATATTCACATTAAAGCTTAGAGTAGAAATTTAATCCCAATGAAATTTTATTTTTGTGCCATTTGTTTATGATTAATGGGAGGGTGAACTGTATTCATTGCTTGTTCTCAGGAGTCAAAATTTTAGGGTGTGAGTAAGTGGTCACCAGCATCTGAGTCTGTTGATCATTTACAGTGTATCACCTTTTCCAGATTGTGTAAGAGATTGGGCACAATGCTATACCTCCAGCTCTTCCTTTCAGGTTCAGCTTAGCTAGATCCAATATGTCGATTTTTTACATATAGTGACAGGGAAAATGGTGCCTGAAGATGAGGAGAGGTTTATTTATGCATGTAAACAGACCAGTAAAGTTTTGTTTCCCACATAGTCATGATAGAATTAAGCCTCTTAACACTATTAGGATTTTTGCAATGGCAAATGATCTGTTAGTCTTTCATCTGAACTCTGAGCAGCCAGCTAATGGAGATTTAGAGCTATGACCTTTAGATGGGTGCTAAGCATGAATGCTGTCTTCCACTAAATAATAACTTTTGTGGTTAAAGGGGAAAAAAAACAATGTTCTCCTTATGCATTCTTAAATTTATTTTTTTTATTACAATCTTAACACTACATCTTCATATGCAGTGTGGAACACAGAGAGGATTATAAATGAAACCATGAATCTCTCCCATACCGCTTACTATTTTTTAGATGCTTGCAATATTTTTCTTTGACATGGAAGCTCTGGATTTTGATTTTGCTGTTCCTAGGACTTTTCTGGAGTTTCTTTCAATAGGTAATCAGTTCAGATCCAAACACGCGTATACACACACACACACACGCTTTTTATGTATATATCTGTATGTATGTATACATACACACACACACACACACACACACACCCATATACATATACATATATATACATAGAGAGAGAGAGAGAGAGAGTTATGTGACTCCAGACAAGTCACTTCTTTGTTTACCTCAATTGCCTCAACTGTAAAGCAGGGATAATAGTAGCACGACCTCCCAGGATTGTTGTAAGGATCAAACGAGATAGTGCATCTGTAAAGAAATTCACATACTGCCTGGCACATAGTAGGTGCTATATAAATGCTTATTCCCTTCTCTTCCTCCCCACCCCAAACTATCTTATATTTAAATACTTTATATTTGCTTATATTTGTTGTCTTTATATTTCTCACACTTGTATACATGTGTCTTTCTCAATATACTATAAGGTCATTGAGAGTAAAAATTGTTTTCTTTGTATTTTTATCCTTAGCGCTTAGCACAGTACCAAAAACAAAATGTAGATACTTAATGAATGCTTATTGCTACTGAAAATAGAAATTAATGTTGCTGAATATTTCTCAAGACTCTTGACTTTCCAAATTGATCCTAATTCAAAATCTCACTAAGTTATATTCTTCTAGGAATATTTTTTTGATCCAGAAGTATTAACAGAAGGAGAACTGGCACCAAATGACAGATGTTGCAGAATTTGTGGTAAAATTGGACACTTTATGAAAGACTGTCCCATGCGGAGAAAGTAAGTTATTGCTTTAAAAAGAGAGTTTTTGTTATTTCTATTTTGTTTTCCTTTCATTCAGTTTTATAAATGAGCTTAAGATGTCCAAGATGAGAAATTCAGGCCATCAGTTGTTATTGTTCAGTCATTTTCAGCTCTTCACGTGACCCCATTTGAGGTTTTCTTGGCAAAGATACTGGAATAGTTTGCCATTTCCTTCTCCAGCTTATTTTACAGATGAGTAAACTGAGGTAAACACAGTTAAGTGACTTGCTCACGGTCACACAGCTAATAAGTGTCTAAGGCCAGATTTGAACATGTCTTCCTGACTCCAGGCTCAGCGATCTATCCACCGCACCACCTAGCTGCCCATCAGTAGCCATATGAAAAAATGCTCCAAGTCACTAATAATTAAAGAATTGTGAAATATATTTTTAGAAATGGTCACTGTAGGAATTTGTTTTGATTATTCATATTTTTACGGAATGTAGAGATGGGGGGAGGAGGACAGAAATAAATGCTTGTTAATTGGGAAAAAACAGTTTTTGATAGGTATTTTTTCCCCAAAATAAAGAGAACTAGGAAGAGCTGTTGTGTTTGTCCCTTGTTCTCAAAGAGGACCATGACATCAGGGAGATGATGACATGACTTGCAATTTATTTTGATTTGAGTGAGGGAGGGCTGTACTAGGTCACCAGCCTCACTTTCTCCTCCAGAGCCATCTGGGTCCATTGGCCAGATATTTATCAGTAATTCATTGTGGTATGAATTATGTTCACATTTAGGGGAAAGTAAGATATACTTAAATGTTTTATTCTTAGTTAAAACTACAGAGCAGCTGAAAATATTCAGTCATTTCTCATTATACAGGTGATACAGAAGTCTAGGCCACCTATTCTTACTCCTTTACCTGCAACTTTCCTCATCGTAGGTCATAGTTCTATTAAGTATTATCAGGAGATAGAAAGAAAAGAAGAAAAAAAACCCTCAAATTTGCCCCTATTCAGATCTTCATTACTTAACTTGCAATTACTTTTTCTATTATGTCACATTCTTTACATAGCAATAACAACAGTTTGTTTTGTATATTTCTTATTCATAATCTGCAAGGTGTAGATTAATAATAATAACTGACACTTATGTACCACTTTAAGATTTGCAAAAACAAAAAATCTTTTTAAGCACATCTTCCTTTTTAATTCTGCTGTGCCACTATGAGGTAACTATTGCCAGTGTGTTTGTTTCAGTTTTACAGCGGGGCCAGTGGTTCAGTAACTTGCCCATGGTCACCCAAGTAGTAAATGTTGGAGGTGGTATTTGAACTTGTGTCTCCTGACTCCCAGGTACGGAGCTTTTTCCAAGAAGCTCTGCTGCCTTTGTCATACTCTGCTACGTAGGGGGTGTGGAATTATTTGATCAATCATAGGAATATCTATTTTAAAGGTTAAATTTATCTCTGCTGGTAGAATGGGACTCTTGATTTGTATTTTTGTTCATTTTTAAAGCCTTCATGAAAGGAAGCCAGATAAGAGCATGACCCTTAAGAAAAGGGAGTCCATTTGGTTCTCTTTAATGGAAATGATGCTCAATATTATAATTGGTCTTTTTAAAGCAATCTTAAACTACTCTGTGCGAAATAATTCACATTTCCTATTGGAAATAGGGGAAGTGACTTAACTTCTGGAAAAGGAAAGTTTCAATCTTTTTAGAAAGGCACAAGTGGCCACAAGAATTGTATTACCGTTTGTGTTGCCTGGCACTGTATGATCTGTGGTTTTAGTGCAGATACCCTGATCACAGTTGAGTGGAACAGTTTGTTTGCCAAGATATTTCTCAGAACATCAAAGCTTCCACTTTGGCAGTGTGTCCTAGCACTAAAGCTTTCTGTCCATAGAACAGCAAAAGGGGAAGGGGGGAGTGTGTGAAATGGAGCCTGGGCTTGGGACTATCCCATTAGGTTCTGGTGGCAGTTGCTGTGGTATTTTTTTTTATTTGGGTTTGTTTGGGTTTTTTTTTAACAACAGAATGTGAAAACATTGAACGTTGAGAAAAAGTTGTGTTTTAGAGTTCTGATCATTTGACATGTTTGTAGTATGGAAAACTTGTACTGAAAGTGGTTTCTTCTCAAGTGTTAGGAAGGCTCGCATAGACTAAAGCAGTTATTTCATAGGACTTTTACCCTTAAAAAAAAATAGAGATGTTTACAATTGTAACTACCACATGTAAAAGCATTTCATTTTGCCCAAGGAAAATGCATTTATATTGGAAAATCTGGCTGGCCCTGTAATTTAAATTGAAATAAAATTTTGAAGAAACAAAAAAAAAGGTTAAATATAGCTACAATTCTCAAACTTTTTGGCCTCAGGACATTTTACAATCTTAAAAATTATTGAGGGCCACAAGAAGCTTTTGTTTGTGTGGGCTGTATAAATAATGCCTTAGTATTATTGTGAAAATAGGTTTTCAATGGACATTTTTTAGCTCATTTGCTCAGTTATCCATGTTAAAATATGTCAAGGCTTTTCCATTGTTAACCTGGATTATCAAAAGTTAAATAATTCATACTTTTTATATTAACTAAAGCCAGTCTTTTTGCTTCATGCAAACCCAACATTTCTGGTTGACATGTTTGGAACAAGCACCTGGAATTTAGATTGTTCTATTCTAAGACAAATAGTTCATTTATTCAACCTTTACTCAAATAGTTCTGATTACAAAGGGCGAGTAATAGTTTTGATTTTCTACTAACATAATAGCCTCTTCCCATCTGTGGCTAAAGGTACTTTACAATTCAGATTGTTCAGGTCTGGCAAAGAATTTTAATGATTTAAGAAAGGATGTCTCCCACAGAAGAGGTTACTTACACAATATCAATGGATTCTGTGAGTTTTGAATTCCATTGGCACTACCTTGGGCTTAATGAATCAAGGAGTATTTGCAGCCAGACACAGAACTGATCTTTGTAACAGTTTGTAGCAACTTTGAGCCAAAAGACACATGAAGTTTTCTTTAGGGAAGTTAAATTATAATTGAGTTAAGTTGTAATTTTACAAACATTTTTTTTTCTATGTAAATTTAATATCTCTCTGTGCTTTTTAAAAAACTCTTATATTTTAGGAGGGCTAAAGAGTTTGCAGGAATACCAGAAGAAGCCATCAGCTTGTGCTTTTAGTTAAATGCTTTGCTATTTGGTTTTTGGTTTCTTGCCTTTTATGTAAAATTGACTATACTGGCTGCTGTTATATAATGCAAAAAGCACCGAATGCCTCTGGAACCAGAGAACCAAGGTTCAAAGCCCATCTCTGGTGCTTATTATCTGCATGTCTTTGCTAAAGTCATTTATCCTCCATAAGCTTCAGTTTTCTCATCTGTAAAATTAGGAGATCAGATTAGAGCACTTCCTTTCAGCCTTAGATCATGATCCTTTGGTTTCTGAGCCACATTGAACCCAAGTAACACAGTGGCCTCAGAGTTAAGTGGAAGACTTTTGACGTACATTAGTTTACAGCACTAATGTAATTGGCAACCACTATTTCTGTGTTCAGATCAAGGAAAATAGCTTACTCTTTGCTTTTTCTAATCATTGACATACCCAAATGATGTTAGCAGTAACTCACTTATCCACAAGTCATTTAGTAAGCAGTATTGGCTATCTAAAACATAACCAAGAACCAGAAAACAAGTCGGGGGAAAATCCTCATGAGCAGCTAGAAGAGATATCACAAAGTATATGCACTAAGTAAGGCTCATATATTTTACCTAAAGAGTAACCTTTCAGATTCTCATCATCTCTTGTAGTTATAGTTATAAAAATCATAGTTGGGAGCAGCTAGGCAGCGCAGTGAGTAGAGCACCAGCCCTGGAGTCAGGAAGACCTGAGTTCAAATCTGGCCTCAGACACTTGATACATGTATAGCTGTATAACCTTGGGCAAGTCACTTAACCCCAATTGCCCTGCCAAAAACAAAATAAAAAATAAAAATCATAGTTAGCTGGTTTCTCAGACTACAATAGATATAAATAAGAAAATTAAAAGACATGTTAATGCCTTCTTACAAAAGATGTATAAGAAAACAAAAATAAGGTATACAAATTCAAAAGCTAGAAAGGGTTTTGGTGTAAGGGGGAAGAACCCTACATACCTTAATAGAAAAATAATCTGTCTCTCAATTGCTATAAATCAGAAGTCATTCCTGAGATATCAAGAGAAAGTTATCTTCTGTTCTCTGTAGTCTGTTTGAAAGGCAGAGTAGTATAGTAGATTGAATACCAGACTTAGAACCTGATTTGGGTGTAAGTGGCCATTCTCATACATGCTGGCATTGTTGATATGTCCCAGGCATTTCTTTTTAAACTATAAATTGCAGGACAATTGCATTAGTAGACGGGGTTCCCTCACCAAGAGTTATCTACTCTGATCAAATTATGGGTTCAGACCCGTCTCCCTACCCCTTTCCCAAATTCTGTTTAAAAAGGCAGGGAAATATGTGTTTTCAAAAGATTTCCCTAAAAAATAGTTTTTAAAAGTGTCCTGGTCCATAAAAGGCTTCAAATAACTGGAATGTAAGTTTATGTTAGCTAAGTTAATTCCCTGACTGTAGTACCTCTTAATTCCCTTAAGAACAAAGAAAGTGCTATTTGACCACACTTATGCTATATAAGAAGGATGGGGGAAAAAAGGTATTATCTAATTAAATTTTATTAGGTTTATTATTATTTATTAGGTTTATTGCCTTTTAGGTACTAAATAGAAGAATTTGTTAATTACTGGTCATCTCATTTGGATTGAGAACTGTATTTCCCCCTTTCTGACATAAAATTTTGCCAGTAAATTTTACCCTTTCTTCTGCAAGGCTAACCAAAATACAGAGGTCAATATTGAGTCCAGTGACAGAGGAGCAAACTAAAAAGTCTGTCTCTTCTCCCTTGAAATCCAACAAAATGCCCCCCCCGTAGCTGATCTTTTGTAAGCCCAATATGATTGTGTGTTTTCTGTATAAGTACCTTTAAGAAATGGTTTATTGAGACTATTTGTGCCATACTTCTTTATATGTTATATATTGACAGCTAGGTGATACAGTAGAGAGAGGAATGGACCGGAGTCAGGAGATCCTGCGTTCAGATCTGGCCTCAGACATTAACTATGTGACCCTGAGGAGGTCATTTAACCTCTGGCTGCCTCAGTTTCCTCAACTGTAAAATGAGGATAGTAGTAGCATCTACCTCACAAAGTTGTTAAGATCAAATAAGATAATATTTCTAAAGCCCTTAGCACAGTGTGTGGCACACATCACTGTGCATAATTCACATAAACTATCTGTAGGTAGCAGGCTTCCTCATCAGTTCTCTGGGATCGTGGTTGGTCATTACATTGATCAGGGTTCTTACAACCTCTTCAAAGTTGTTTTTCTTTTCAGGTTTGTAGTTATTATATAAATTGTTACATGTGAAGATGTTCTCGTTCTTTTCACACTACCTCATTTCTCTAAATCCATCCTTTTCTCTAAAGAACTTGTTTTTTTAGATGAATGCCAGTGTTTTTCTTACTACAATTTATGTTGTTGTAATACTTCTATACAGAGTGAGGCGCCGGCATGATCATGAAGATATTAAAAACCAAAGATATCCTGAAAACAGTGAAAAAAGAAACAAAGAAGACAAAGAAATTCAAAATAAGAACACGGAAAGAGAGATGTTGGCAAAAGAGGGAAAGTTACAGTGCACACCTCAGAAAATCAAACAAGGAAGAGGTATAGCACTGGAAATGGGAAGAGACAAAGTTTCCAGGCAATCATTAGAAAAATGGAAGCGACAAGATGACAAAGACTTAAGAGAAAAACGTTGTTTTATTTGTGGAAAAGAAGGGCATATTAAAAAAGATTGCCCACAGTATAAAGGAGCCACAGGTATGGTAATGACAACAACTTAGTATTTGTAGGATACATTTCAGAAATGTCCATTTTAAGAATTCTTCAGTAGTTTTATTTATTTGCTTAGTTGAACAAACAAGTTTGTTCCAGAAATAAGAATTGATCCTTCTCCTTACCAAGGCTAACCCCTTATCCATCCAGTCTCCTCTAGCAGAAGGCCTTCATAGTCATATATATCTCTAATTCATTTATTCTTTGTTATCTACAGACATGCCCGGGCCTCCCCATCCTTAAAAAAGTCTCATCTGATTCTTACATCTCCTGAGGCAACTATGGCTCTCCTATTCAAAGTTAAACTTCTAGACAGAGCTATCTTCTCTCCCTCTCTTTACTTATTTTTCAATGCAGAATGGCTTCTGATCTCATCTTTCAACTAAAACCATTCTCTCCAAAGTTATCAGTGATTTCTTGATTGCTGAGTCTAATGGCTTTTTCTCTATTCTCATCCTTCAACAAGCATTTATTAAATGCCTATTAAGTGTCAAGCACCATGTGCGTAACATACAATACAATACAATACAATAAAAACCAAAAACCCCTGCCCTTAGTGAACTCACATTCTAATGGGACATCATTCAAACAACTGAACAAAAAAAAAAAGAAGAATGGGAAAGGCTTCTTACAGAAGGTGGAATTTTAGCTGAGACTTCTAGGAAGTCAAAAGGAGGAGATGAAGAAGAAGATAATTGTAGACATGAAAGACGGCCAGTAGAAATGACAGAGTCATGTGATTGAATGTGGGAGGAACAGCAAGCAGGCCAGTGTCATTAAATCATAGAGTACATGAGGGGAGTAAAGTGTAAGAAGACTGGAGAGTTAGTAAGGATCTGAAGATAAAGGATTTTCTGTTTGATCCAGGAGGTAATAGGGAGCTACTGAAATTTATTGACTAGAGACATAACATGGCCAGACCTGTGCTTTAGGAAAATCACTTCCTATAAGTAACAGCTGAGTAGAGGATTGATTTGATTGGGGAGAGACTTGAGATAGGGATATCAACCAAAAGGTTAGGAGTGCTCCCTATTAACCCCCTTCTCTTCCTGGATACTCCATCCTCTGGGTTTTATGACTGTTCTTCTGGTTCTCCTACCTGTCTCATCATTTCATCTCATTCTCCTTTGCTGAATCATTATTTGTGTGCTATTCCCTAATTGTGGGTATAGCCAACTCTCTTTTGAGCTGTATCAGCTCTCATGAATTTAATCATCTTTATGCAGATGATCTTTGGATCTATATATGCAGCCCTAGTCCCATTTCCTGAGCTCTAATCCTACATCTCCAGGTGCCTATTGGCTAATTTGAACTGGATGTCCCAGAAACCTCTCAAACTCAACATGTCTAACACAAAACTCATTATCTTTTCTGTTGAGGGCAGCACCACTATTCTTTCAGTCACTCGGGTTGTAACCTTGGAGTCATCCTCAACTCTTCATCTTTCTTCACCCGTTATAGCTAATCATTTGCCAGTCTCTCCACTCCCATGACCACCACTTTGACCATGGCTATCGCTTCATTTATCTCTTTTGCTTAAGTCTCTTTTCCTCTCTAGTTCATCTACCACACAATGGCCAAAGTAACATTCTTAAAGCATGGGTCTGACCAAGTGGCTCCTCCAGTGACTCACTAGTACCAATAATACAAAATACAAATTTCTCTGTCATTTAAAATGTTTTCTAACTTGGTCCCAACCTACCCTTTCAGATTCACTGTTCATTACACCCCTTCTCATATTCTTTGATCTAACCAAACTGGACTCCTTGCTCCACTACCTAGCACAGACTGTCATCCATCCCTGGAATGTACTCCATCCTCTTCTTAGTTTCCTTCAGAGCTCAGCTGCCTTGCCACTTTCTACATGAGGTCTTTCATTTTTGTCTTTCCACCCCAGCACAAGGTATATAGTAGGCAATAAATATTTGTTGATTGAATGAAGAAATTAAAATAGTCATGGTTTAAAAAGTTAAATTAGTTTTCTCTTCTTATGACTGTTGGATTTCTCTTAGTTTTTTGCAGGGGAAGTGTTATGAAGGTCAGTTTGGTGACATAAATAACAAGTTGCCCAGTCATTCATGCCTAAAAATGCAGTTTTGTGGACCAACATTGGTATTAGAGCAGCCTTACCTGGTTTACTCAGAACACGTCCTCAGCAGTTTAAATAGCTGCGTAGAATCTACACGGTGGGGGCCGGGGAGGCAGGCAGAAGCTATTGTTGGTGATAATTAAGTAGCCCAAATTCATTCCCAACTGATATATTTGAAGTGAGTTGATCATCTCCATTAAAAGTCAAGTTTCTATATTTAGTATCGTTCTTTTCAATTTTATCAAAAGTGCCAAGGAATTTGTTCAAATTAGAAGGAGGAAACTAAGCCATCTCCCATGAAAGTATTCTTTTTATTTCTGAATAACGACTCTGGATTGAAGTAGAAAGTACCCTGTGGCTGTCATAATTCTACTTTTTTAGGGACTACAGAAAAAAACTGTTGGTACTGAGAATTTTCCTAAGCATTAATATAAAGCAATTACTATAAAAATAACCACTATAAAATAAAATAAAAAATACTGAAGTAACTACTAAATAAAAATTAAAGTAATTATGATATCCATAGCTCTATCATAACCATTCTGTTCAAGGGACAAATTCTAGTCCGTTTTGTAAGACCAGTAAGAAAAGAATCACAATCAAAGAAAAATAATGCAGTATTTCTTTCCTTCTCCATTGTACCTTCCCGTACACTTCTTAGAGCCATTAGAAAAATGCCCTTTGTGCAAAAGGCTAAGTACACATATTCTGTTTCTTGATGTGATTTTCATAAAAGTGAAAATAAATTATTTTTACTCATATGAAAATTTTTACTTAAATTTTCTGTAGTCATTTAGCAACAGTGCCTGGCATATAGTAGGTGCTTCATAAGTGCTCCTTTACTTGTAGGCTACATGAGCCACATAACTATGAAGTAGAACTAATCACCATTGCCCTCCTTTTTGATGTAACAAAACAGCTATGGACCTCAGAGTTGTTTTAATTTGCATTTCTCTAATTATATAGAGCGTTTTTTCATGTGGACATTGATAGCTTGGATTTCTTCTTCTGAAAACAGCTCATTCATTTGACCATTAGTCAATTGGGAGATGGTTTTAGTCTCATAAATTTGACTCAGTTCCCTGAAGATTTTTTTCCCAAATTTCCTGCTTCTCTCTTATTTTACATGTAACAAGAGAGATATAGTATAAAATGTTTTAGAAAAGAATTATTATCATACTGTGATAATTGTAAAAATGTCATTTGATGTTACTGTTAGATGTTACAGTTCTAATTTGATGTTATATTAATGAAAATAGGACTCCCAATAAGGAGTAAATTATGCTAAGTGGTCATAATGCCTATAGAAGCAATTAGACAAAACAACATGAATATTTTGGTGTTGTTAATTCTGTGTCAGGCAGGTAAAGCTTGCAGCTTTCTGATTTGGGCTCACTCTTGACCTCCTGCAGCGGCCTTGAGTCATTCTCCTGCTGTCAGTTAACAGATAGTTAAGAACTTCCCAGTTTTACTGGCACTTCACCTAAGCCTGAATTTTTTTTAAATTTTCTTAATAGTGTTTTATTTTTTCCCATTACATGTAAAAACAAATTTTAACATTCCTTTTTTTAAATTTTGAGTTCTGAATTTTTCCCCTCCCTCTGTCATGTCACTCCTCCCTTAGCTAAGCCTGATATTGATAAAGAACCTGCCCCACCCCAGAACTTTTCCACCACACTTTGGTCAGATTAGGAATGAACCCTTCTACGTTTGGCACCAATCACCTGTCCTCAACCAAGCCCATTCTTACTTAGGGTATATAAACTCTCCACTGAACCCCAACTTTGAGTGTGTTCTCTTCCCAGCATGTCTCCCTCACCCTCAGACTGGGTGAATTTCTTGCAGGAGAGTACAGTCCTTTGTTTATATTGTGTGTGTATTCTTTGTTTTGCCTGCATGCTACATCACATCATAATAGTAAAGCTCATGATTATATCATTGTCCTGAATACAAATTTTCTAAGAATTCTCAAACCCAGGTATTTGCTTTAACTTGAGCCATGAGGCAAAATAAGTAAATTATGGCCAATGACAAGTTTGGAAATGATATTACAGAGTTGTTAAATGAGTGAGAAAAGGGGAAGAGGAGGAAACTAGGCTATACAGCTTTTACTAGGAATTTGGCGTCAAGAGAGGAAAGCTATAGGAAAATAGCTTGAGAAGGGGAATATTAGAGTCAGGTAAAGAGTAGGAGGTGTTTTTTTGTTGTTTTTATTTTTTAATTTAATTTTATTTTTATTTCTAAGTAATGGTGGAGCCTGGAGCATATTTGTAGGCAAAAGGAAAGGAGCCAGTAAATAAGGGAGAAGATTAAAGATTTAAGAGACAAGTGCGGGGAGGAGGTTTTGTAGTAATTACAAAAAACTTTTAGGACAAACAGCTTTTACAATGATAATATACATCTTAAACAGTCTTTTTTTTTCTAATGAAGAATATATTAGTAGATGCCACAGTTGGGAAACATTCCAGAGTCCAGTACTTTATGTTATGCAAAACAAATAATTGCTCACCTTATTGGTACAGTATTTTAACAGTTTTGCTTGCTGAATTTTCTTGGAATTAGGTATACGTGGAAACAATCAATTGCAATTCACATTTCTATTTTTACTATGTTAGAAGTGGGAAAGAGTGTCTTTCATTCATTTGATGCTTGTCTCCTCTCATCTTTCCTAATCCTTTTCCTAATAAGGATGGCAAAGAGTATGCAGACTATCTAGAAGCTCAGATTAGAATATTCACTTTCAGGAACAAGATTTATTATCTCATTGTATATACTACCTACACCAGTTCAGATTACAACCTTTCAGCACGTTTCTTATTTTGCATATATTTTCATAAATCCTCCATCCAGTGTTACAGAAGTCTTCTGATTTGTTTCATTAATGCCAGTGGAAAACATGGTCCACATGAATTGCTTAATTTTAAATAAAATAATCTTTCTAATACTAAGTAACCAATTAAGCAGTGCAGGGGAGAAAAAAGAAAAGATGAGTTCATTAGAATTCCATGGGTATTCATTAGAAATTAGGTTTACATGGACCAAACAACAGAATGGAAAACTAATTATAATTACCAAGTCAGAGAAGAGTTAGAAAAACACATCTCCCTTCCTTCCTTGCAAAGGTGAGAGATTATGGGCAACATATTGCCTATAGTGACAGATAACAGTTGGCTGATGATTGGTTTTGCTGACCCACTTATTTTTTCCTCTTAAGACTTAGTTACCAGGTATGGCTTACTGGGTGGAAGAGGAGAAAGAATTTATTCAGAAACTAATGTGATGAAGTAACAAAAAATGCACCAATAAAATGTTTTAATTTTAAAGTAATCAGTTAGCTTTTCACAAAGTGATATTCTCTTCATGAATACCAAGGCAAAAGATAATTTTGCTTTGACAGAAAATTTTATGCACAATTTTTAACACAGAGTGCTGCTTTTTATTTAAAGTTGAATCATAAAATAACTCTTTATTTTAAAGGTGTGTCTAAATCGGATGGTCAGTTTGGGTCTTCTTCCCCTGGTCCCTTGAAACAAACCAGCAAACTCAGTCAGGTAAGCATAGGTCATAATTCCTAAGAAGCCACTGTATCCCCTCAGTACTTCATTTCATTTTGTAGTTACTTATCAGGAGCTTTACATTTCAATGAAACAAGGACACAGAATTACATCCATGGGAATCCATGGATGTTTTTTGCCCTAAAGCAGATCACAACCCCTTCAACACTCAGAAGATGATCTAAGAATTACTGTAGCCAGGAAAGCTGGTCCCAGCAGAAGCCAGCCTGTTCCTCTGGTGAGAGGCTACATAGTAAACATTTTTCAGCATAGTGTAGGGCATAGCAGGGCTTGTTCTCTATTGTCATGGCCTTCAATAACCAAGCTTCCCTTCTATGCCATGATGAAGAATAAGAGAGTACCTTTAGTAGAAGATGACATGATACTTTAATGTGGCAATTCTCAAACTTTTTGGTCTCAAGATCCTGTTACATGCTTAAAAAAATATTGAAGACCCCAAAGAATATTTGATTATGTGGCCTATATCTATTAATATTTACCATATTGAAATTAAAACTGATAAATCTTTCAAATATTTTTCAATTCATTTTAACATAATAATAAATGTATTAAACATATTAACATGACATTTTTTATGAAAAATAACTGAATTTTCCAACACAAAAATAATTTGTGAGGAGGGTAGCATTGCTTTACATATTTTTACAAATTTCTTCAATGGCAGGCTTAATAGAAGACCACTGGATTGTCATCTACGTTCTGCATTTAATCTAAATGCTATATAACATAACATATTCCTATATGTTTTGCTTAAAATAACATCTTAGTAGGATTTTGAAAATAACTTTGACCTTGCAGAGCCCTTAAAAGGGTTTCAAGGACCCTTGGAGTCTACAGAACACATTTTAAAAATCACTGCTTTAATGTGTTCTTTTATTTCATATATCTGTGTTTTGCATCCAAGTTTAAATCATAGCTTATATTTCTTTATTTTCTCTGGTATTGTACAATGGCAGGTGAAAAGAGCGGGGAAATTTTAAAGTTAATACTTCTGTGAGTGAAAATTACAGAACGTTGACATTTAAATCATCTGTTTCAACCACTTTTTTTATGTAGTTTAAATGTTGGTTCTTTCAACAAGCTTTCATTGTGTGTATGATCAACATACCTTACTTGTTTTCCAGGCAATTCATTTACATGAAGAAAAAAAGAAACAAAAAGCAAAAATATTTTTGAGTCCCCACTCAGGTATGTGGATTTTTACAATAATTCATTTCATTTTAACACATACTGATATACACCATAATTTTTTTTTCCTTGAGTGAGGTTTCTGCTCCTCCGTTTCTTCCTATTCTACTGTTTCTCCACTTTTTTCTCCTGCTTCTGAAAGAATAGCTGTCTTTGACATCACAAATATTACATGTATTTGCCAGGATAAATATTTTTTTTAATTTATTTTTAATGTTTAGTTTTCAGCATTGATTTTCACAGGCGTTTGAATTACAAATTTGTCTCCCCATTTCCACCCCCCCCACTCCAAGATGGCATACACTCTGGTTGCCCTGTTCCC
>CM053622.1:398644909-398662689 GCA_028646595.1 Phalanger gymnotis | reverse complement strand
ATGCCCTAGAAAAACACTTCTCTCCCTTCGTGATACAGGAGCCATCCGCACCTATAGAATTTATTAGTTTGAACTGGCTGTGTACTGGCTGAACTGGCTGTGTACTGGCTCATAGAGATATTTGCTACTCACTGGACTATCATATGCATCCTGAACTCCTAATTATGTGTATCTTAGACTTAGATAGATGTATACTGCCTTACATTTGTCTTGTCTAACAAGACCTTGATGTGGGCAGCCTAGGTATTTCTTAGTCAGCCCTGACCGTTAGTTGACTTAGTGACATTTCAGGCCTAAAACCACACCTCCCTGTAGCCCCCTTTGGGGTATTTCCCAGTGAACTCTGGGTAAAATACTGTGCAGTAGATAGAAAAAAATGCATGTTCCTTTAAGAACTGACTATTCCTTAACTACACCCTAATCCTGCCCTGAATCACCTAGGTAGCATATTTGGCACATGTTTTACTATGGTTTATCCTATATAAACTTTAACTGTGCCCCTCTAAGGTTGCAGGTTCTCTAAGAACTCTTGCCCACTGAAAAGCATGAGAATAAATCTTTGCCACCTTGACTTAAAGAATGCTTGAGTCCGTGAATGCATTCCAGACAATCCTGTCAGGGAACTTCAGTCTTGGGGTTCCTGGACTTCATCAACCTTCATCAGTACGTAGTGAGAAACACAGTGGAAAGAACGCAAGCCTGAAATCAAAGGACCTGCATCCAAATCCTGGCCTTGGGTGAGTTACAATCTATCTGATCCTCAGTTTTCTCATCTATAAAATGATGGGGATATAAAATGATTAGACTACATGATTTCTGAGGTCCCTTCAGAGTCTACATCTATGATTCTATGACCTGCTCATTTATTGGATAGGTTTTAAATTTCCCTTTAAATCCCAAGTTCAGCCAGCAATTTATTTAGACATTGACCGATTCTTTCTTTGAGCCGACTATTGTTTCTACTACATACTTTCTCTTCTCAGTGCCAAAACTGTACTTGAAGGCCCTTCTTAGGTCACATTTTGAATTACTGCAATTATCTAGTTTATTTTAGTTTTTTCCCCTTTGTCCTTGCACCCATATACTTCCAGCAAATTAATCATCATAAAAGTCTGTATGCACAGTGTCACTAGCAAATATTAAATGGTTTGCTATCATCTAAGAAATAGGATGTAGACTTCTTGATCTATCATTTAATCCCTGCCATATCTGGCAGTCTCTTATCCTCACACCATGTACAGATGTGTCATGATCATTTCAGCTTTCATAATGTTTGCACCATTTGGAATGCCCTCCTGTGCTTTTCTCTTTCTCTTAATCTTACTCAGTTTTCAAAACCCGGTTCAAATTCTGTCTTCTCCGTGAAGCTACCTTGATCTCTTCTCTTTTAAAATTGTTTCCTTTTTTTTTTAAATGAACATTTTCACAAACAGAAAAAGAGGATTACATTATAAACAGAAGATGATTGTGAATATTATGTATGTCTTGTTTAAAAAATGTATATATCATATATATTTAGTATGAAGTACTAACATTACTCTGTGTCTCATCTGAACTTTTTTTTGCTCTTTTTTTTTAAATGTTTCATTGGTCTTTTAAAAAAATCACTATTGCTGTATACCCACTCCCCATAACTCTCCCTTCCAAATAAAAGTCCTCCCTTGTAATAATTAGGTATAATCAAACAAAACAAATTTACACATTATATGTGTCTGAAACTGTATGTCTTATTCCACACCTCTGCCATTATATAGGAAGCATACTTCATCATTAGTCTTTTGAAATTGGGATTGGTCATAGCAATTGATCAAAGCTATTCTCCTTTACATGTGCACATGGAACTTTTTTCATCTTTTCTTGATTTCTTTAGGGTATCACAGCCCTCCCCTCTACACCCCACTCCACAACTGACATTTTCCATTTTTTGTCATCTTTGCTACTTGTGAGGTAGAAACTCAGGGTCACTTTAATTTGCCTTATTCTTTTTATTAGTGATTTGGAGTATTTTTCCTATATTGACAGTTTGCAAACTGTCCATTCCAATCCTTTGGTCATTTATCTATTGGGAATTGCTCTTATTCTTATATGTCAATTTGCTATGTATATTTGATATTAGAACTTGTATCAGAGACATTGCTGCACTTTCCCCCTCCAGTTAACGATTTCTCTTCAAAATGCTTGTATAAAACTTCTTTCAATTTAATGTAATAAAATTGTCCAATAAACTTTTGTGATCATCTGTGTCTCTTTTTTGTTAAGTACTCACTCCTATTTCCTTCCCTTCCCTTTTAACTTGTTTATGATATAACCTTTTATATCCAGGTCATATATCTACTTAGGGCTTGTGTTACATGTTGTGAGATGTTGATTTAAACCCAACTTCTGCCACATTTCTTCCCCATAAGCTTCACTGTACAGAGTTCAACTTGGTGTCCCTGAGTTTACTGAACATTATGCTATTATGTTTGACTGCTTCTGAGTATATCTAATCTATTTAGTTAATCAACTTTTCTGTTTAGTAACCACCAGGAAAATTTTGATGATTACTGCTTTGTACCATAGAGATCTGGTATTTTTAGTCCCCCTCCCTTTTTATCCATTATTTCCCTTGAGATGCTAGATCTTTTAATATTCCAGATAAATTATTTTGCGTAGTTCTATAGTTATTTATTGGTTGTGTGATTGGTATAGCACCGATTTTATAAATTAACTGTTATGAATGAGACCCAACCATGTGCAATTACTCTCTCCAATTATTCATTTGTCTTATTACTATGTCTTGGCAAGTAGGTACATACTGTAGTTATTTTGAATGGAATTTTTCTATTTTTTAGAGATATGAAGAAAGGTTGATGATTTTGTGGGTTTGTTTTGTATCTTGTTGCATTACTAGTTATTAATTGCTTCAGTAAACTTTTTAGTTGACTTATTCTTCCCTCTTCCTCATCTTACATCACTCAGATGCCTTCAGCCATTATCTCCTACTTCACCCTTTTCACATGAAGAGTGGCCTTTTTTCTTGCTGGCACAAACCTTTCTACGTGCACCATGGATCCCATTCCATCCTGTCCTCTCTAGCAGACTGGCCCCTTTATCACATCACAGCTCTCACCTTTT
The DNA here is from genome assembly GCA_028646595.1 of Phalanger gymnotis. Taxonomy (NCBI): domain Eukaryota; kingdom Metazoa; phylum Chordata; class Mammalia; order Diprotodontia; family Phalangeridae; genus Phalanger; species Phalanger gymnotis. The sequence goes on along the minus strand of CM053622.1, from coordinate 398,659,572 downwards.
ACTGGTTGCTTCCCTTATTCCTACAAATACATACTTGCCTTTCCCAACCTCAAAAAACTCTCACTTGATCTGGCCCTCCTTTGTTAGTTGTTCCATCTCTCTCTTCCCTTTCTTGGCTAAACTACCTGAGAAGGCCATCTATAGTGCCTTCATTTCCCTTCCTCTTTTAACTCTGCAGTGTCTTCTGAACCTATCCTTCAAATAAAACTGCTCTCTCCAAAATTACAAATTTGTCTCATAATTGCTTTATCTGATTCCCCTTTCTTAACCTTACCTTTTTTTTGACCACTTTGTAAATCTATTTTTGGCAGGGCAATTGGGGTTAAGTGACTTGCCCAGGGTCACACAGCTAGTACGTGTGAAGTGTCTGTGGCCGGATTTGAACTCAGGTCCTCCTGACTCCAGAGCCGGTGCTCTACTCACTGAGCCGCCTAGCTGCCCTTATCACTGTAGATTTTGACACTGTTGAGCACCCTCTTCTCAATATTCTCTCTAGGTTTTCATGATACTGCTCTTTCTGGATTCTCCTCTTTACTGCTGCTTCGGAGTCTTCTTTGTTGGATCTTCATCCAAATTACATTAACTCACCGTTAGTGTCCTCCAATGTCCTGGGCACACTTCTCTCTCTATACTTTTTCTGCTTGGTGATCTCATTGGCTCCCATGGATTCAATTATGTTTTCATGCAGATTATTTGCAGATTTATCTAGCACTAACCTCTTTACTGACCTTGAGCCTCAAATCTCCAATGGCCTATTGTACATCATAAACTCAGCAAGTCCAAAACTGAACTCATTATCTTTCCCTGCTAGCTCTCTCCCTCTAACTTCCATTTTACGATTAAGCACCCCACCATTTTGTAGTCACTTAGGCTCGAAATCTAGGTATCATCCTTAATTCTTCACTGTTTCTCACCTCTAGTATCCAATCAATTGCTAAGTCCTGTTGTTTCTACCTTTGTAATATTTCTTAAAAGACGCCCTCTTCTTTCTGAGCATGGTGCCTTTTACATAATAGGCACTTAACAAGTGCTTGTTCATTGATCAATGACATTTTAAAATATTTTTTTCACTGTCCCCCCATGCCTACTTTTTCAAGTCACTAGGGTGTATGTGTCTCAGTGTCTACATACACACTGTCTGGATTGGAGCATCCTATTGAGTTCTCAGTAGAATGTCTCTTCATTCTTGGTGGGCAACAGATGTTCATACATAACTTACAATTATCTTCATTGTAGTCTTAGGTTCATTATGAGAGCTCATGAAATGATGTTTGAGTTTGTGAAGAAAACAAAACAACTCTGCCAACTCCTTTATTTGCCTCTCCAAAAAGTACTTAACCATCCTTCCACTTAGTTACAACTTCTTGATTTCTAGTGAGAATGGTATTGCTCTTCTATTAGTATACTGACATGGTAACTGGAATAAATTTTCGCAATCAGAAATGAATTCTGAAACTCAGAATTAAAACCTTAACTTGTCAATGATTAGAAAATCTAAAAACTCTGATTCTTAGCACTCTCTCTACTTTCATCACCACTTCACTGCCACCACCATTACAGAAATGGAAAGGAAGACCATTTTTCTTTGTTGCCATGGTCCAAGAATTCATTTCGTACATATTGTATCACAGAAACTGGACCTGATACTGTGAGCCAGTGGTCACCAGTGTGTCACGATGCAATTAAGGTTTCTGTTAAGTTAGAGACTTAAAAATTAGGATCTGAAAAAGTACATTCATTTACATTCAGAAATATAAAAGACAAAATTAAAGTGAACTTTAGAAAGTCTCACAGAAGATACTGAGCCAGAAGGAACCTTAGAGATCATCTAGCCCAAACTTCTTATTTTAAACATGGAATTCGAACTCATGTTCATCAACATTTCCTCAGAATTTCTTGGTCCTTCTTTCTGTATTTAGTATCATGTATCTTTTCCAAATATATTGGAGAAATAACTGACCACACTAGGCTGAAGAACAATAAAGCTTAAGAATAGCTAGAAAGTTGTATATGGGTTATATATAGCTTTCTTTTAAAAAGGAACCAAAAATATTATGGCTCACTTTTAAATTTATTTTGAGATGCTGTCAAGAAATTTAGAAACATTAGAAAAAATGTTAGAAAACTAAAGATTGAAAATTTGCTTTTTATTTCAAAATCATAAATAATGGAAGCATAGTTCGGACCATTTACTAGACATTATTTTTCAGTGACTTTTCAAGTTAAAGATATCTCTGAAGGTCTTTAAACAGCCCAAGATGATACTGAGATCTTGATTGGCAGGTATGGCCTCTTCAATTTGTAGAGCATTAGAAATCCATAGTGAAAGAACATATTTCTCTGACATGTTTTACAGATAGTAGAAGTATATTCTTAGCAGCATCAAATAGGACAACTTGTTTCACATCTCCATTTTTACATAAGTGCAGCAAGTATGTCAACTCATATTTAAAGAGAAGGGGAAAACGACAAAAAACAAAACTCAATGGCACTCCTTGTCCTTAGAAATTTTACAGAGAAGTTCACTAATGTCCACGTTATCAGATTTTCTACAGATGTCTTTAAACTATTTTTGCAGATATGGTGGAGGCAGTCCACATTTGAAACATTTTTACATAAGGATTCAGTAAACAACAATAAATACCATTTTCCCTTTTCAAAATGAGAAGTACACATTTGCATGGGAGGGAGGAGGGCTAATTTCTACACCATATCTTTAGTATGTTTTGAAAGGATTAAAAACCATGGGAAGTATATTTATTACATACTAGGCCCTAACTACACATTTTTTAACCTAGTTATCAAAGACAAAATGGATTTCAATTAAATTGCTCAAAGTGCCTGTGGCAGGTGGACAATATTAAAATTTTTTTTTTAAAATTAGCAATTTCATTAAATAAAAAACAAGAACAACCAACTGCCATTTCCTTTAAATGTTAAGTTGAAGCCTGATATGTGCTGCCATATCCTGTACGCCCAAGCTGCTTTAGCTAAAATAGCCTCATTTTCAGAGTGTATGTAAATGCCATTAATGGTGCTCTGTTCCCTCACGAGTCTTGTTGGGTCCTCTTCTGTGAGGCTTTTCCCTGAGTCATGTATTTATTGGAAAGGCTGCCTAGAATGGAGAAAAACACAAAAAGGCAAACAAACTTCGAATTATTCATTTTGTAATTAGCAAAATTCCTTTCTACTTTTAATCATTTGCATCAGGGAGTTTGGCCTTCATTTCAAATCTTCACATGACTAGAATCTTAAATGTTTCAAATATGAAAGGTTAGCTATAATGAAACTCCTTCAAAATGAAGTTAGATTACCACACTAGCACAATTTTATTAAGTTCACAATTAGCTATTATTTCGGTGTGGGGGGACTTATAAGGGAGCTCTAATGGCTAAGTACAAACAAGATTTGTACAGACTGGTATCTGGGGAGAGAGAAAAGAAACGGCAAATGTTCATCTTGCTTGAAATCAATATCCTGTACCAGTACTTTTCAGAAAAAGGCTAAAAGAACAGAGCTCTGATGACAACTCACTAGGAAGTGGGTGGGAACAAAAGGAAAGATCTTGTTTCTTTCTCTGAACCTATAATGAGGACTCCTACTCTCATCCTTATAACAGCACAGAAAAGGGAAGGGAAGCATAAAGCATGAAGAATCTCAATTGTGATCTAAAAATCAAGAATATAATATCCATCTGCAAGAAGTCCTCAGTCTTTCTTACACTTACTCATAATAGTACTTAATTTCCCAGGGTAGGCAGAAGGGTTGGACAGTGTTTGCACAAAGCAAACACTTAACATAAGCGCTTTTTGATTGACGATAAGATTGTTAAGAGATAGTTTATGCTGGTCAGAATAAGCATGGGAATATCAAACGAAGAGGTGTCCTTCTAATCTACCATTAACCAGTCTGAAAGTAGGAGAAGTCATTAGATGGAGTAGTTAGGTGAAAGCCATCTTCTCCAAGGGTACTGGCTCATCAACATTGGTTTCTGTCTAGAATTCTAAAAACTCTTACTGAAACTATGTCTCTTTGTTCATCATTGCTGTACAATTTCATCTTTTGTTTCCCAGTTTCTCTGTATGTCTATATTTTTAGGTATGAACAGGGGTCTAGTAAGGTTGCCCTCTCTCTTTTTTTTGGGACTGGATCAGTATTTCCTTGACCTGCTCTTATGAATGGCCTAAAATGCAGCGCCCAGTTTAGGTGTCATCTGTCCATGGTAAAGCAGAGTTGGAAATGTCACATTCCTGTCAACACCATGCTTCTCTTCATGCAGCCTATGACTGCATTAACTCTTTGGCCTCCTGTATCATACTGTTGATTCTTTCATGAGGACCAAATGCACTATCTTTTTGGACAGCAGAGAAGAATACGAAAAGGGTGCTTTATTCACGTTCTGTTCCTCATGTGGATGAATTAACATATTCTTTCCTGGCTCCTTTACCCTTGTAAAAGCTTCCGAGGCCCAATAAGAATTCATGGGCTCAAATGTGGTTATGAGTAAGATGCCCAGGATACTGTATTGCTACTTTAGGAAAACACACACAGTAAGATTACAAATGATTTACTAAACATTTAAAAGTTAATCTGGCTGTCTTATTTTAGTGAATTAGACTTTTAGAAGATGGTAGAATTACCATTAACCAGAAAATCATACTAGGAAATAAAAGGACTTTGTAGAAATCAAAATATCTCTGGAAAAACTAAAGGTAGAACAGAATGGTGCTAAAAATAATGGGGTTTGGCGGGGAGAGGAGGAGGGAGAGGGAGAGAGAGAGAGGGAGAGAATCAATATGAAGGCTATAATAGGGTCTGGAAAACCATCAGAGAAAATGAAGAGTATAGAATCATAGATTTAGTGTTGAAAGGGACCTTAGAGATGAGTGCAAGCATCTTATTTTATGGATAAGGAAACTGAAATCAGGTGACTTACTCAGGATCACACAACTAGTAAGTGTATGAGGTGGGATCATAGCCCAGTTCATCCTGACCTTAAGTCCACCATTCTATCTGCTAGATCAGAGGTGTCAAACATGTGGCCCAACAATCCTCCTAAATGTGCACCAAACCAGATTAAAATGTCATTGGGAGATATTTAACAAAATAAAGATACAATAAAACATAGATAATATTACATTTCAAAACTTAATATGCACACTGCAGGGAGTCTTATGTATAGTAAACCTCTATTTCTACATGAGGTTGACTCCACTATACTAGACCAGAATACAGGAAATACATGATGAATTTAGGAAACAGATCATCAGCCTGTCTTGGAAGCATGATGTAGCACTGACTGAGAAGTTATATTAGCCAGATATCAGCTATAGCACTCTTTCTCTTTCCAACTAATATGTCTAACAGCAGAGAAAGCTAATGCTTAACCTGTCTCATGCACACGCGTATGCATAGGCACGCGCACACACACACACACAAACACACACTCTCTCTCTGTCTCAGTACCTATTTCTCTGCCAGCCACCATGACCTGGCAGGGCTGCATGAGCAGACCCATGGGCTTGCAACTCAACCTTGCACTTCTCAGGCCCCCAGAAAATGACAAGGTAGCAGTGCTCTGTGCTACAAGAGTATTCAGCTACAGAACTGAATAGGAAAGGGAATTGGGACAGGACACCAGTGTGTGTGGCATGTATGGTGCTCCACTAAACTTGAGAAAAAGTAGATTGACATTTATGTGGTTTTTGTTCTGTCCCCCTAGAAGGCAGACAATGAGGTCAGTAAAATGGAATTAATGAATGTGGGAGAAGGCTGAGAGAGCTTTGAGGTCTAGCCCCAAGGAAAACTGAAAAAAAAAAAAAAGGGGAGGAGGGAGGGGAAAGGAGTCAGAAAGTGAGCAATAAGGAACTATGAAGAAAAAAATGATGGAAATTAGCCAAGATCTGAGGAGGCAGAAAATCAATTAAAGATGTTCTTCATCCTCCCTGATGTTTTCTAGATCCTGTCATATTCTCCATGTTGGTCAGCTCTCTCTCCCTGCCTCAGTTCCGTTATTTCCTCATTATTTTTAGCTATCACCATTATGATCTACTTTTAGTTCCTCCAGATATATTTTGAATTCTGCAGGTTCTTTTATTTCCTGGAATGATTTTCTTGCTAATGGTAACTCTTGATTAAATTTTTATATGCACATCATTCATTGATTTGAGGATATCTCTTGCAATATCTTACAAGATGAGATGCTTTTTCCATCTTAAATTTGAACATAAATAAACCAACAGAAAAGATATAACAGAAGGTAATATGATCTCCAGATCAGCTAAAGAAATGTCATCTATGAATAAATATTGCAAGACAAAGGAAAATGAATCAACACCTAATAATGAAGTAGAGGCCTCTGTGGATTCCGAAGAGAGCATGGAACCACAGCAGGATGTTTCTAAGTGGTTTAAAAGAAAAATAAGACCGAGAAAGCAGCACTAGAAAAACTTGAAACCACAGTGGCAAACGTCACCAAAGAAACAAAAGGGAGACAGCTGATTGTGAATGCAAATGCACAGAAGTGAAAGACGATAATCTGGAATAAGAGAAACAAAAAAAAATTACATTAAAGGACTGTATGATCTGACTTTATATGTATTGTATTTTTTGCCTTCTTACTAAGTGGGAGAGGGAGCAGAGGGAAGGAGAGAATTTGGAATTGAAAAAAATTAAAACAATATATGATCTCTATGCAAGCAAAGTATATTGAGTTCAAAGACAGGGCACATAAAACACTTTAAAGATTATAGGTCTCCCAGAAGAAAACACTACAAGTTCAAAAACCTAAACATGGCAATACAGGAAATAATAAAACAAATCTATCCAGAATTCCTGAACACAGAAAGCCAAGTACCAATTGAAAGACTCCACAGACTGTTCACAAAAGAACAACAACTACTATGGCACAAATTCTAAGGCAAGGGTTAAATTTAACAATTCCACTGACAAAAAAAATTTTTTTTTTGCAAGAGACCAAGAAAAAGACCTTTAAATATGAAGGAAATGAAATTTTATTAATATAAGACTATTCTGAACCCACTAGAAACCACAGGAGGGAGTAGAATGCTATATTGGGATCTAAAGAGCAAAGCTGTTGAAGAAGCAACCTAAGGTGGCATACCCTGCAAATCTGAGACTTACCGTTACTTTAAGAGGTGATCATTCCTACAAAGAAAACCAGACATAACCAAGCTATTTGCTTTTTAAATACCCTAGACAACAGAAACATAAGAAAGGAACAAATACAACTAAGGAGGAGAACAACAAAAGAATAACAGAGAGGTAATTATTATATTAAGCTTCTTTCTAAAAATACACAAGGAGAAAAAGGTGAAAGCAGAGGTCATATAGGAGATGAGATGGTGGAGAAACAGACCTGAAACATCCTGGATTAAATTTACAACACTGGACCTATAGGTGAATCAAAGATTTTTGTGGGACTAAATTGAAGAATGGAAGAGTATGTAAAGAGGGAGAGGGGGAAAAGGAAAGAGGAATATGTTATGTATCCTAATCAAGTCAAAAGAAAAGGGAAAATATGTATTCTATCTCTCAGGAAGAAAACCAGCAGGAGAATAGGTGAAGAGATGAAGAGAAAGACTGAAACAGGGAAAAGAGGCAGTATTATTTTAGTGGTAGGAGAAGGCCAACTAAAGAACACTCCTATGGGGGAGGAAAGATATTCTACAAATGGAGGTGGAGACTTTGCAATGAGCATAACTGCAGGGATTTTGTGCTTAGGTGCCTTATTCATCCTGGGGGCAACTGATACCCACCAGGGTCAGAGGGCATGAACCCAGAGAGGATACTTCATAGTAAATGGGAAAAGCACAATGATCACAGGGAGGTCAGAGGGCAGGAGTGAATTGCACACCATGGACATATGAAAATTTCGCCCATGGTAGCAAGTTCTAAATTCTCTACCACCTGTCTTAATTGTGCTAAAAGTGAGACACAGCAGAAAGAGAGAGTGTATGGGGAGCAAGCTCTACAAAGCAATAACAAAGAAACTGTTTGGAAGAAGGAACCCAAAGTAGGTACATTAGAAACATTAATTTCATGAAGAACAGAGATTAAAGAAGGGTTAAATAAGTATAAAGACCATGAATTAAAGAATTAAAGTCTAGAATAGACAGGGAAGATAAATAATGAAGACAAAAGCAGAAAGCAATTATTTTTTTTTATAAAAAGATGCTGAAAATGAAATTTAAAAACTAAATATGAAAACACGCTAAAGGAAAGGAGAAGGGCAGGGGGAGGATTTTGCGTAACTACTTAATTGAAAGGGAGAAAACAGAGAGAATTTGATAATAAGATATAAGGAAGAAAAAGAAGCTAATAAGCAAAACTCCAAAACTACAAAGACAGCTACAAATGGCTGAAGGAAGCATGTGCGTGTGCATGTGTTGATGTTGAGCAGAAGAGAGTAGTTAGAAACAGGGTGGCTTTAAAGCAGGTTAAGCTAAAATGACTTTAGTAATAAAATACTATCTTTACAGAAGGGGGAAACAAGCCTAATTTGAAAGGAGAAAACCCCCTCACATTAGAGACAAATGGAGGAAAACAAGCTTTAAGTCTCAGAATTTTAAATGTGAAAAGATGAACAGTTCAATATAATGAAAAAGACTGACAGAACGGATTAAAAAAAAGCCCTCACAATCTGTTGCTTAAAAGAAACACAACTAAAAAACAAAGACATAAACAGAATGGAAAAGAGGGACTGGAAAAAAATTTACTTTGTATCACATGCATCCAAAAAACCAGGAGTGGCAGCCATGGTACAGACAAAGCAAAAACAAATATTCAAAATATAAAAAGAGATAAACAAGAAAACTATATTATATGGAAAGGAAAAAAGACAACAAATCAATATCAGCATTAAATTTATATGCTTCGAATAACTTATAACTTAAACTGATAAAGGAAAAATTGAATCACAAGAAGTTACAGACAATGGCAAGCCATTTTAATATCCTTCTCTCAGTTTTGGACAAATGTAACAATCAAAAGCAAAAGGAAAAATAAAGAACTAAAAAAATGCTGGAGAAACTAGAGCTAAAAGACTTATGGTGTCTTCTAAACAGGACAGATTAAATGACATATTTAGTTCTCAGCACCACATGGAATTTTTACAAAAAACTGATCATGTGTTATGGCACAGAGATATTTCAAATAAATGCAAAAAGGCAGAAACATTAAATATTATCTTTTACAAACCATAACTCAATAAGAGGGAAAAGAGGGCAGTATTGTTTAAGTGATTTTAGTGGTTTGGGGAACACGAACGAAAGATCCAGACATCAACAGAGACTTAACAATGAAATCTTAATTGAGTCAGTCAAAGAACAAATCATAAAAACAATAGGTATGTGAAAGAAAATGATAACAAAGAAACAACATACCAAAATTTCTGGAATGCAGCTAAAGCAGTCCTCAGGAGAAAAATCATATCCCTACAAAAATACATTAACAGAATAGAAAAGTAAAGGATTAATGAACTGAATATGCACTCTAAAAAAGAGAAAGCCAACAAATAAACCTAAAATAAGCCCAAAAGAAGATATTAAAATTAGAGGAGAAATAGATAAAATGGAAACCAAAATAGCTATAGCAACAATAAATAAAACTGAAAGCTGGTTCTTTGTAAAGGCTAATAAAATTGATAAAACTTTAGCTAATCTGATTAAAAAGAGGGCAGAAAATTGAAACAACAAAATAATTAATGAGCAAAGAGAAATCACAACCGAACTAGAATAAAAAGAATTATTAGAACCTACTATGTACAGCAATATGCTACCAAAACTGAGAACACAAAAGAAAAAAAAGAATTACTTTCAAAATTATAAAATATCTGAAAAGAAGATAAAATAGAGTCTTAAATCTCAGAAAAAGAAATAGAACTAGCTATAAAGGAACTATCAAAAGAAAACACACCCAGTTTTGATGGATTCAAAGGAGAATTCTACTGGACTTTTAAAGAAGAAGTACCAATACTACCTCAAGAACCAAGAAAGAAACCCTACCCAATTCCTTTTACAAGATGAAACAGAATCCTAATTGTAAACCAGAGAAGGATAAAGCACAGGAGAACTATAGACCAAAACCATTAATAAACATCAATTTTAAAATTTTAAGTAAAATTCTGTCAGCAATAAAATTAATTATACTAAGAAGAAAAAAAAAATCCCAAACCAAATGATTACCTCAATAGAAACATGAAAATCCTGTGAAAATGTACAACACACATTTATGCTAAAAACCCTACAAATATAGGTATAATGGCACCTTGTTTTAATATCATAAAAAGTATCTATCTCAAACCAAAAACAAGCATCACACACTATTGAGATCAAAGCAATATACTTTACAGAACTCAATAAACTAGTAATAAAAGTCATTTGGAAAAATTAAAGATATCAAGGAGAATGATGAAAAGAGACAGAAATGAAGGGAGAATAGCAAGTCTAGACCTCCAGCTACATTATAAAGTAATAGTCTTCAAAACTATCTGGTATTGGTTAAAAAAAAATAAAAACAAGTATAACAATGGAACACACTAAACAAAGCAGAATCAGAAACAATGGAACTCCATTACCTAGTATTTGATAAACTGGAAAACATAAAATTATTTAGGAAACAACTCCCTATTTGATAAAAGCTGCTGGGAAAATTAGAATGCAGTCTGGTAGAACTTAGGTTTAAAGCAACACTTTAAAAAATATTACACAATACATTACATAGCACATGGAGATATGACCTTTTAATATTAAAAAGATCACATTACAGAAGAAATTAGAAGAGAAGCACTTTATATACCTTTCACAACTATTGGTAGATGTATTCCTAAGTAAACGAGGAATAGAGGCAATCACAAAAGATAAAAATAGATAACTTTGGTCACATGAAAGTGAAAAGCTTCTGCACAAACAAAATTAATGCACCCAGGAAAAGGGAAGTGGCTCAATGGGAAAAAAAAACCTTTTATCAAATTTCTATGATACGGGGTTTTTCATACTCTCTCTATACACAAACATGCATATGTGTGTGTATATACATATACATACATACATACATATATATATATATACATATATATATAAAAACAATCTGTACATATATATGTATATGACCAAAAGCCATTCACCAATAGATAAGTGGTCAAAAGATATGAACAAACTTCTCAAAAGAAGAATTGCAAACTATTAGTACTCACATGAAAGAATGATTCAAATCACTAATATAAGAAATGAAAATTAAAACAACCCTGAGACATTACCTTACACCCTGCACACTGGCAAAATGATCAAAAGATAGTAATAGTCAATGCTGAAAGGGTTGTAGGAAGATAGGAACACTAATGCATTGGTGGTAGAACTGTGACTCAGTACATGAAGATATACTTTAGGAGGATAAAGTACAACTTGTTACTATTTCTGTTAATTTTTTGACTGTAGTATAATTTTTACATGTCATTATGGGACAAGAATGTAGGACCATATATTTATGCTGTGGTTATACATGAAACTATAAGATTGTGTGAAGCTATAGACCCATTATGTGCATGTATTAGAGGTCAACCATGGATATATATGAGTGAGGTTTTTTGTGTCTGTGTTGTAAATGAGTGTGAAGAATGGGTAGGAACATCAGGTATATTTGCTGTAGAAGGAACTGTTCTGCTATGGCTTGGACTTTATGACATCTAAGGTCCTCTCCAATGCTGAGGTTCTGTGAAATTGTTAATAACCATGTAAAACTCGTTTAACTTCTTTTACAACCAGAAAAATAAAAAAAAATCAAAACAACTTTTAAGATATACCAAACCAAACTGAAAAAAAATGTCAAAATTAAATAGTGATGGAGTGTCAGGAATACAGGTACTTTTATTACATTGCTGTTGGCAGACTGGTGTAAGTGCTTTGCTAAGAACCTGGTAATATACAGTAAATGATAAAACATCACAAGCTGTACAAAAATATGCAAAACTTCTTTATTTCATTATGAAGTGAAAAACTCTTAACAATGACTGCAGAATGGCTACATGAATTATAGAATATTAATGTACATGAATATCATTGTGCCATAAAAATGACAAATGTAAAACGATATAGAAAGACTTCTATGAAATAATATAAATCAAGATTAAAAGAACAAGAATGCCATACATACATAGAGACTACAACCACATTTTCAAAAACCCAAAGTTTGTAACTAGGAAGTGATACGAAGCTAGATTTGGAAAGTGGCAGACCATAAATACTTTATGACTTTCATAGAGAGAGTGTGGGTGTCCTGGAAAGCGTGATTAGAAAGTGGGTCTTGGATCCTGAGGCAGATACTTCACTACCCCATAGGGTGACTTATGTGAGCTCTTAGAGTCTCAATTTCTTCTTTAGTAAAATGTGGATAATAAGACCTGTACTGCCTTACTATACAAGAGTTGTTATGAAGAAAACATTCTCCAAACTTTAAGGAGTTATAGAAATGACAGTTATTATAATTATATCATATTGTTCTAATTAAGATGCAAATAGTTTAAATTTTACAATTCTATGTGTATTATTCAATGGTTAATAAATTGAAACTTTTTTGATATTTATACTAGTATTCAAAATTGTTGAGTACATAATTAAAATTCTTTTCCCTTTCAATTTTTTGTTATTAAAACCTAAAAACACAGAGAATTCCAAAATATAAAAGATGACAACTACTTTTAGGCCTACAAAGTCATGTAGGCACAATGAAGTATAAAATACAATGAAGTACAGGGGGGATGCAATATTTATCAGGGAAAGCTTCTTATCTCTACAAGCATCAAAAAGATTTTATATATTGATTTTAAGCTCTCCCTTTTAAAACATTCTGGATTTCTTGTGCAAATTATCATGCTTCTACTTCTTATCCAACCCAATTTACTTCCATTTGGCAAGCTAGACCTAGTTAACACTGGATGCCTTTGCCTCAAAGTGACCTTAGTCCCTAGATAATAACTGTTAACAGTCTATATGTTATAGAATTAGGAGAGTTTTCCTCTTGATATATGGTTGAAAAAAGTTGCTTCATGTACCAACACTTGCTATTAGTTTGGCCCATGACAAACATTTAAAAAACTTAGACAATGGGAATTTTAATTAGACAACTTTGCTTGAAGGCTTCTATACTGGTACATATGTAAAATAACTTACGAAGTAACTTTTTTGCATTTCCAAATCGATCAGCAGCCACACAAAGGTCAAAATGAGATTTACTTTAACAGAATATCAGAGTAGGAAAGGACCTCAGAATCCATCTAGTTAAACCCAAACCTGAACAGGAATCATTCCTCTACTACACATCCCCATCAAATGGTTATCTAGCCTGAAGAAGGAAGCCAAGTACCTCCCAAGACAGTTCATTCCACTTCTGCACAGTTCTAGTAAAGATATTTCTTACTTTGAGCCTAGATTTACCTCTTGTTCTACTTTCTAGAGTCAAGTAAAAAAATCCATTGCTTCTTCCAATGCCAGCCCTTCAAATAGAAGATGTTTATTATGTGAACCCTAAGTATTCTCTTCAATCTAACATTCCCAGTTTCTTCAACTGATCTTCACAGGGAAAAACCCTGAGCTCCTTCACCATCTTGGTTGCTTTCTTTTAGCCACTTGCCAACCTCCTCAAACATGGTGCACAGAACTGAACACAATGCTACAATGTGGCCAGATGTGGTCTAACTAGGCAGGGTATAGCAGTATTATTATTTCTTGACTCTTGGATACCATGCAACTCTTAGTAATGTAGCCTAAGAATGCATTAGGTTTTTTGACAAATATTGCACACTACTGATTCATTTTGAGCATGCAGTCCACTAAAATGCCCAGATGTTTTCAGATAAACTGACATGTACAAAGCTTAGTACCTTTTCAAGTATTCACTATGCACTTGTAATATAAATACCAAAGTCTTACTGTTTCAAGAAAGTTTACAAATTTTAAGAATTTCTTTAAAAGTATGCATTTAGATTTGAGAAGATCAAAAGTTAGGCTATAAACTTTAAATCAGGTATTATAAAGGCACAGACCACATGCTCTGTTTGCTTGCAAAATTTTCCTTTTCCCTTTCATATTATGAAGGTAGTGGGGAAGGAGATGATACAAGCACCTGATTTCTGGCCTGCTGCTAGTCTTTGTAATTTTTCTTAATCTTTGAGGGTCTCTTCCACTCTTACTTTTATAAAAAAAAAGGACAAAATTAATTGCAATCAATCCTGTGAGAATTCCTTCATTTCTTTTCAACACTCAGGCTTAGCATTTAAATTCAATATTTGAACAAAGGTTTAAATACCTTTGATTCCAGTCAAAGAACTCCCATGGCAGCAGTTCCAGCTCCTGGCTGGTTTCCCTCCACTGCCTGGAGGGCCTAACATCCTTGAGCTCACTCTAAGAGGTTTAGTAGAAAGATAATAAGGAACTGAGTGTTTACTATTTCTCTTTCTTTATAAGAGAAATCTAAAAAGCAAGCAACTGCTTGTTCCTTTAGGTTAAAATGTTTATCCTGTTACATTCCTACATGGAAAGGTGATGTGTATGATTCATGAGACCTCAATATTTGGGTAGTTGAAGGGAATACGCATGTGTGTATATGTACGTGTATATATGTATATGTTTATGTATGTGTATGTATAT
>CM053622.1:398628292-398644409 GCA_028646595.1 Phalanger gymnotis | reverse complement strand
AAATAACAATCAAAGGTTTCTCAAGGTAAAGACAGAGGCTTTATTTGCAAGTCTCCAGCAAGAATTGGGCATCGCCCACTCCAGAATGGTCTGGGGTGGGGAGGCAAGTTTCAGAAGGCAGACAGTCAGTTTATATACCCCTTAAAGGGCCTCCTTACAAAACCCCCTTACAAAAACAATTCTAAGAAGTTCCTAAAACCCCCTTAGAAAAACAATTCTAAGATGCCCCAAAAACCCCTTGGACCTCTATTCCCATCCACGGGCGAGGAGGTAGTTGGCCTCACATTCTTTAAACAAGGAAAGATTCTTAATCTAACACCTTAATCTAATCAAACTAACAAACATCCTTTACAGGCATGCTCACCCTATGCGCATGCAGAATGTGGATATATGTAGCGTATGTGCAAGTTTAAGCGGAGGAAGGGGGGCGTTAATTCTTAAACTTAAAGACATAGTTCAGGCATTATGGAAGCTAAAATATTAAGTACCCTTTTCCTTAAATGAGAGACTTTCATTCATTCCACTCAAGTGCAATATTTTGATCAGCAAGCCCTACATTAACTTGAGCTGTTTTGATTATATAAATTTAATTCATCCAGGCAGCTCTTTAGGAGGATCCCAATTATGTAGTCTACTACAGAGCAGCATCAGCATAACAGAAAGAGCCTTCCATTCATTGCATGGCCTCAGCATTTACTACCACGTGACCACTCTCCCCACCGCCCCCCCCCCACCCCTCAGCTTCTGGATCTGTAAAATGGGCATGATACTTGCACAATCTACAAAGGATTGTCGTGAAAAAAAGTATTTTCTAAAGCATAAGGCCCCAGATTAGTGCCATAATTAGGGGCATGCTGGAACCGGCTGAACCTACTGGATTGCTAAATTTTCAGCAGTTATATTGACACCACTGGAAATCTGCCAGGGCTTGACTGTTTTGTTGACTATCTAGACTTAAGAGACCGATGGGGAGAAGATGTTAATAATGCAGATTAAACTTAAAGGTGTGTCCTGCATACATTTTTCCCCTCAGAAAGCTGGTTGTTAAATATTCAGCAGCGTACCTCTGATAAATATTGCTAAACTCAGGCGGCGCCCTATTTGTGGGCAGTTAGATCTGATTCTGCCCATGAGCAACATCACGTTCCCAGACAGTTTCATGAAACAAGAACATCATACATTCCTCCACCCCCAACCAAAAAAATTTCCCGAGCTTTGGTCTGACGTCTACCCTTTCCGCGTCGTGACGCAAGAGTACGTTAACTTCGTTGCGCGGCCACGCCCTACGCCACACACAGGAAACACCAAGTGCGGCCCGGGCTCTCGACACGCCCTCTCACCTTTACAGGCCTTTCTTTTCCTGTCAGTCACTGGCTTTTGTCCAATAGGAGCGGGGAGGAGAGGAGGGGCGGGGGACACGTCACGCAGCGTACGGCAGCTTGTGCCGTCAACGCGCGCCTGCCGACCGTGTCCATGGAGAGCCGCTGAGCTGTGGCTGGACCTCCCTGGAAAGGGAAAGGGAGGGGGGGAGGAGGTGGAGGAGGCGAAGGAGGGAAAGATGTCTGCATCATTGGTGCGAGCCACAGTCCGGGCGGTGAGCAAGAGGAAGCTGCAGCCCACCCGGGCAGCCCTGACCCTGGTGAGTTACATGTGCGTGCGGCGGCCAGGTCCCATCCTGGCTCCTAATGGCCTTTGACATTGATTTCACCTCCATTTCTCCGAGAGATTGGAGAGGTCACTGTGATGAGGGGAGGAGAGGGAAGCAGCTCCGGAGCCAGTCGGGTACCTTGGGCTGGGGAGGGGAAAAACTTCCCACCCGGAGCAATTAGGGTTTCTTGGATCTCGGAACGAGCTAGATAAACAAGTGTCGGGTCCTGAATCTGAAGGGTTAAAGCGCTTCCGCGAACGAACTACATTTCCCAGCAAGCCTCGGGGCTGTTGGACCGTGGGAGATAGGGGACCCTGGTGGGAGGAGTGCGGGAGCAGCGTATCTGTTGTTGTTTTAATATTTTATTAGTGCTTTTTAAAAACGTTGTCATTGATTGCCACCCACTCCCACGGAACACTTCTTTGTATTAATAATAATAAGTTTAGTCAATTAAAACAAATTACTTTGACCATGCCTGAAAAATGTATTAAACCGGGATACAGACTCGAAAGGCACAAAGAAAGGACCAGATGTCATCACATAGGTCATTCCCTACCCCCTCTCTCCCCTTACGGCTCCCGAAGGGTCCACATCTTGCAGATCCCTTGGAATTGTAAGGGACTGTAGAGCTCATCTTCTAGTCCGATGTCTGATCCTTACAGAAAAGAAAAAGAGGTCCAGGAGTTGAAGGGGTCATGCAGCCCCACAGATAGAAAGTTGCAGTTCTGTACAGACTTCTGACTTCAAGACAATTAGTCATTAATTCATCTACAGCTAGCTGCCTCCTACTGGATGACTCCGACAGAGATTTAACAAAGGATTGGATTGTAAGCGCCTTCAGGGAAGAAACTTATGTTTTATCCGTGTCGTGGAAAATGAGTAAGGAATACACACAGCCAAAACGAGTTAAACATCAAATACGCCTAAACACGAATATCTCAGACATCCGATATTTGTGGCTTTTGGAGATGGTGATTTCACTAGGAAGTAAATTTACCATTTTTAAGCATTCTTTTTTGACGTTTTCCCCTTAGATTCTGTAGACTCTGCTCTTTTGATACCAACACTGCTGACTCTAAAGAAGGGTAAATAAAAAACTGAGTTTGTAAAAATTTTAAAATTGAAAGTAATTTTAAAGATCAAATGAGATATTTGTAAAAAAAAAACCAAAACTATCCCAGGGCCTGGCACATACTAAGTGCTATATAAATACTCATTTCCTTCCCCTGCTCCCTCTCATCATAGTATCATAAATTTAGAACTGGAAAGGACCTTTGAGATCATCATAGACAAGGTAAGGCACTTACCCCTTTCTTACTCAAGACAAGAACTTATGTCTCCCAACTTCCAGTATAGTATTTAATCTGAATTCAGAATTCAGTTCTGATTTTCTTTTTTTTTTAATATATTATTGATTCTTTGATTTTTTTCCCCATATTATTAATACCTCCTAAAAACTCTTCTCCCTTGTAATAAGTAAGTGTATACTACCAAAACAGATCAACATAGTGGCTCATCCAAAAATTATGCCTCATTCTACATCTATATTCTGCCACCTCTTTACTGAGGTTTTGCCTGCTTTTAATTTAATTTAATTTTATTGTCAACTTTCCTTTTGTTATGAGCATATTTCAGCAATCCGCCTAGCAGCTGCTGTGGGAAGTGTAAAATCAATAACAACCAGCTCACAGAACACTGCAAAAGCCCAGGTTCTTTTGATTTGCTCTACTAAGGAAAGCAACGTTAAGGGATTAACAGGCTTACTTTAATTCAGCATACAAATACCATTCACTTAGTTCAGGGAAAAAAGCCAGCACCCTAAACTTCAGAGCAAAACAAATTACAAACATCAACAGATAGACCAAATACAATTCATAGTTACCAACATCTGAGTTCAGCCCGGGAGCTCATAATAAAGGCTGGCCCCGAGTCATGTGCCACCACTGCTTGTGGGTCAGAGCTTCAAAAAAGAGAAAGCCAACTTCTGGTTTTATATCTTTTTCAGGATCAAAGGTGAGTCACACGTGCGGCTCACCCACATGACCTAAAATCATCACAAAGAGGCGACTTAAACCCACGTGGTCTTAAAGCCTCTGATGTCCCAGATGTGCCACTCAAACCCATGTAAACTAGGCCCTCCCCTGAGGCAAGCAGGTCACCAAGGATTCCCAATCTAATCAAGTAAACAAAGGCCAAATTCTTCAAGAGCACTTGGTTGAACTGAGTGCTAAGAGCCCATTTTGATTGCCAGCACAGAGCGTGACAAATATCAACAAACATGAACATTTCTCTGAACATTAACAGAAAAAGATTTGATGAAGCCATGAATTTCCATTATACAGAACTTGAGTTTTTTGCTTATATTTGAGATTTAATATAGTAGTTGCAACAATGTTCTGCTTGTGGCTGTCCCTTTCTAACTTCCTTATGTCCTCTTCTGCTGATATTTTAAAATGATTAATTGACATTTTCTTTCTTTGGTATCACTATTACTATCCTGTACTCCATTCCTAGTTCTCCTTCACAACACACTCTTCCTGCTCAGATAAAAACTTTGCCTTTTAACAAACAAGTATAGTCATGAAAAATCCACAGATGTCTGAAAATACATTTCTCATTCTACATTTCTACTCCATTATTTCTCTACTAAGAGGTAGAACACGAGTCATTACCAGTCTTCTGGAAATGTGATTGACCATTCCATAGATCATAAGACCTTTAAAGTCATAGGGGCAGCTATATGGAATAGAGGATAGAGAAAAGAGACTTATATTCAGGAAGACCCGAGTTCAAATCCTTCCTTGGATACTTACTAGCTGCATGACTTTAGACAAGTTACATAACCTCTGTCAGCTTCATTTTCCTCATCTGTAAATTGGAGATAATAGTACTTATTTCACCAGGTTGTTGTGAAGATCAAATGAGCTAAGTTTTTCACTGTCGTTTTCCTGTGATGCACAGGTCTGACCATGTCACTCCCCTAGTCAATAAACTCCAGTGGTTCCCTGTTACCTCTAGATCAAGTATAAAACCATGTTTTGTTTTGAAAGCCCTTCATCACCTGGCCTACTCCTTTTTTCCAGTCCTTTTACACATTAGCCTCTTCCATCTACTTTATGATTCAGTGTCACTGGCCTCCTTAATGTTCTTCCCACAAGACACTTCCATCTCCCAATTCCAGACATGTTCACTGGCTATACAAGCATGGCTAAAATGTTCCCTCTCTTCCTGGCTTCCTTCAAGTCTCAGCTAAAACCCCAACTTCAGCAAGAAGCCTTTCCTGGTCCCCCTTAATACTAGTGTTATTATTATAATATTATTTATATATGTGTGTATACATATAAATGCCACAGATTATCTCCCATTTATCCTGTATATCCTTTCTTGTACACAATTGCTTTCATGTTGCCTCCCTTTTATTAGCTTCTTGAGGACAGAAACTGTTTTTGCCTTTGTATCCTCAGTGCTTACCACAGTGCCTGGTGCATAGTAGGTGTTTAATAAATAGATATTGACTTGTTGGCCCAGCTTTACAACATTTTGATCATTGTATAAACTGTTCTAGTTATACTCACTTTACTCTGTGTCAAATAATCTAGATCTTCCCAGGTTTTCTAAATCTACCCTTTTTTAAGTCATTTTTTTTTAGCAGTAACATTCCATTATGTTCACACACCATTACTTTGTTCAGCCATCCCCCAATTAACGGGCCACTAACTTTATTTCTAGTTCTTTACTACAACAAAAAGTGTTACTATACTCTTTTTTTGTGCATATAAATCCCTTCTCTCTTTGATCTCTTTAGAGCATAAGGTTGGTAATGGTATTGCTGGATCAGAGTTTGCACAGTTTAGTGACTTTGGAAAAATCATTCAGTATTACTTTCCAGAGTAGTTGGACCACTTCCCAGTTCTAGCAGTCTTTCCGCTTCTTAAAAATGATTCCATAATGAATCAGTTTTCTTCTGCTTCTCATTTACTGCCCTAAAGGTTAGGATTAGATAGCCCACAGCCATGAATCTGATAATTGATAGAAATTTTGATACCGAAGAAGGATGACCCATTTCATGTAGCCTTTTGCAGTTCTGCCATTTACTGGCTTTATGACCTTGGGCAAGTCACTTAACCTCTGTGGGTCCAGTTTCCTCATCAGTAAAATGAAGAGGTTAGACTAGGCAACCTCTTAACTTTCCTCCTAACTTCAAAATCTCTGATCCTGTGATAATTGTTGGCCACCCAGTGCATGTGATAGGCTAATAATTTAGTCTCCTTGAAAACCCTAAGAAAGTAGCATGGCAAAGTAGAAGGTCATTGAACTGGGAGTCAAGTGATCTAGATCCTTTTTTAATCTAGATTTTTAATTGTTCTATTAATTAACTATGTTGGGGCAGCTAGGTGGCACAGTGAGTAGAGCACCAGCCCTCAAGTCAGGAGGACCTGAGTTCAAATGTGGCCTTAGACACTTGACACATGTACTAGCTGTGTGACCTTGGGCAAATCACTTAACCCCAATTGCCCTGCCAAACTCCCCCCCCCCAAAAAAAAAGTTAATTGTGCAACCATAGGTAAATTATTTTGCCTCTAGTGACTGGTTATTCATTGTGAAATTAGTAAGTTAACTGATCATCGCACTGACCAACCATGATCCCAGAGGACTCATGAGGAAACAGGCTACCCACCTCCCGAAAGATTAAGACATTTTTTTTTAAGTTGTCAGTTTGGGGTATTCGGTTTTTTTTCGACTTCATGTATTTGTAACAGGGATTTTTTTTTTCTTAATTGCTCAATTTGGGGAGGAGATTTAGGAAGGAAAGAAGGCAGATCTTTGGGATTTTTTTAATATAATTTTTAAGTAATTTTAAAATAAGGTTAATAAATTAGACTAGTCAGCTGAAGCTCATTCTTAATTATGAAATTCCATAACTGGGGTATGTGAGGTAAACAGAAGATAGGAAATGAATGTTGAATACTCATTCAACAACACTCGACTCATTCAAAGAAACTTCCTGGATTTCATCTCTGTTTTCTTATTCATTGTTTCTGATGCTTTAGTCTTATTTCAAATTTTCTAGCAAAAGAGGACTCCAAAGAGTAGATAACATGAGGACCTGAAAAGGATGAGGGGAAGATATCATCTTGTTGTAGTTTTACCTCTCTCTCACTTGCTGTATGTAATCTGTCACTAAGTCTTGTCATTTGTCACTTCAGATTATCTCTGAGTTACCCCCTTTTCTGATAACAGCCTAAGTTATCTAAAATACTGATTTCATCTTAGCATTTCCCAGCACAAAAGTATCTATGGCCCCTGGCTGCTTTAGCTCTGGTTTAGCTCTCCTACCTGGCTTTTAATTTTTAAAATAATTCCCTACAATTTAGCCATCCTGTTTTCCCATAACTCCTTAATACAAACCCCTTTAATCCAGTCAGACTGATCTTTTATTGTTTCATGATCCCACCTTGGTAGTTCTCATGTCCATACTTTTGTTTTTAAAAAATCATAGGATGATAGATCCAGGGCTGGTAGGAACAGATGCTTTATTGATGCCATTTAAAAAAAAATAAAAGTCATTTCCCAATACACTCTCATCGAATCTTGTAAAAAAGAAAAATAGTTAAGCTAAAACAGCTGACAAAATATCTAGCAGCATATTTTTTCCCCAAGACTCGTCATCTTGCCATGCTTCCCCATTTGGGGAGAAACTGATGTTTTGAACCCAAGTAAAGGATGTTGCCTCCCTATTGAATTTTATCTTGGATTAATTCCATTGTTCTAACCTGTTGAAAATTTTTCAGATTCTGACTGTCATCCCATCATCATTACTCTCAACTTTGTGTCACCTGCGTATCTTATAAATAGGCCAGCTATGCTGCTGTTCAGGTAGTTTTAAAAATATCGAATAATACATGCCCAAGGAATTATAAATGAGCATCTGGTACTAAGGGATGGCTTTGTGGAGAATGTACATAGTGCAATAAATCTATGATCTCAGTGATATGGGTATTCCAGTAATGCTGCTCATAACCCATTTATACCTGTTCATCCTGTGGAGCTCTTATCCGTGTCCTTCTCTAAAGAGGGGAGAAAGGTGGTTTCCCAGCATGCTGGGGTGAGGCTCCCTTCCTCTCTGGACATTGAGGACACCAATGGAGCAAGCTGACTGCAGTTATTCTTTGCTGTCAATCCATGCATCACATTCCCCAGTAGACTGTAAAACTCTTTGTTTTATTTTATTTTTCCACTATCGACAGCTTACACAGTGCACCCTTAATAAATATTGATTAAATGCCACTAGCTGATACTAAAACCTAAGATCCTGCTGATGTAGTTACTTGTATTTGACCCAGACAGTCACGTTCCTCATTCCACTCAACAGTTGGGCTTGTTATTTGTCATCATTAGGGACGTAGAATCTTAGGCTGGGAGGTCATTCAGTCCCCTACCTCTGCTTCCTCTAAAAAGTCATCCCTTTTCCTCTGTTCACTAAGGACACAGTCCCTTTTCTGGCTTCTAGAAGGCAAGATATTAATATCCTTCTGTAACTACTCCACCTCTGCCTTCACCACCACACAGCTTTGTTTCTTTCTCATTCCATACTCTTCATGTACCCTTAACAATCTCCCCCAACTGACCCCACCTATTCATAGCCACTACAGTTTCTCTTCAATTGCCACACCTTTCCCTGCATTGTTCTTAGGTTCCTCTAGTTTCCCAAATAGCTTCCCTTTTTTCCCTTAAACTTCTTCCTTAAATTGTTCATTCTGTCCACGGTCTCTTTCTTCTTTTTTCTTGTTTCCCTTATAACTCCTTTAAGATATTAGGGTCCTATAACACATGTACCTCTTTACTGCTTCTTTTAGTAGACTTGCAAAATTTAGATTTGGACAGTGCCTTTCCAAAGTTTTTGTACTTTGGAAAGGCACTGTCCAAATCTAAATTTCTAAATATTATTTTCTGTTCCTGAGATTTAGAAATGTATTCTATTGATCCAACTTGGTATTATTTATTTTAATCAGATTTCACCTCTTAAAAATATTGGGGAAGAGGATGACAGAGCCATGAACATAATGTGATATGTCTCAGTCCATACACCCTTCCATTGTTAGTACTTCATGGACCCAAGCATTTGTGCTTTTTGAATCCAGGATTTTTGACTCAGCAGTGAAACTAATGGTCTAGCAATAACCTGAAGTAATCCTGAAGCTTGGGTTCAGTACTCACGAGGTTATAAACTTATCTCTATCAGATGATAGATATGACAACATCTTTAATCCCAGAGCCCCTCCAAAAAAGATGCTTCAGTTCAGAAGGGGACACACCAGGGCAGTTTTATTAATGCTTTGTTAAATTGAGTTTACACATTAAAAAAAAATAAACTGTGTAACAACTTCATAATAGTTTTGTATACAGCCTTCTTTTTATTCTTTGTTTATTGAAATGTCTGTTGATGGTTAAGTTCATAATTTTTTGTTAAGATGTTTGAAAGACCCTATGAAAGACCCTAATCCGGGGGGGGGGCGGGGGAGGGAACCTTTGGCCTCAAGGCCATATGTGGCCTTTTAGGTTCTCAAGTGCAGCCTTTTGAAGTTTGTTCTGTAAAGTTTGGATTCAGTCAAAGGCCCACACTTAAGGACATAGAGGGCTGCATGTGGCCTTGAGGCCACAGGTTCCCCAGTGCCTGGGTATTGGGCAGGAAAGAGGGGAGACTTGGACAGTTTTCAGTTGTGAATAGTTGCTGGTAGACGTTCAAAAAAATAAAATAGACTTGAGTATTGGTTACAGTACTTTAAAACAGGCCTGCACAACATGGCAGCCCACAAAAAATGTAGAGGATATAAAAGAAGGTAAAGATGTAACGAGTGCTTTGTCTGTGCTCCACTTAACCTACCTTCCACTAGTCACTGTGGTGCCCATCATACAACTTGGGGGATGGGTTGCCATTGTGTACTCTCTCTTGTCACATGACCCATGGCAACCAACCATCGTCATCTGTCTCTAGTCTGAGAGTAGCAAAAGTCATCTCTTTTTGCCCTGTTTTCGGTCCTACTGGTGTTGAGCAGGGACAAGTGAGTGTGCCAGCACAGCTGATACCCACTTTGTGATGAGCGGCAACACTACTCACTCCCCTCTCTCACTGCGCGGCCACCCTCCAAGTTACATGAGTGTGTGATGCTCTCTCTGAGGACAGACACTCAGTTGAGTAGTTCTTTGTATGGGAGCAGTTGCAGTGGAGATTTTTGGTTCTAACATTAAAGTTTTGGGGGCAACTTGTAAAATGGGTGATAAAAAGAAACAGAAAATTGAATTGGAACATAGAGCGTTTAATCAAGAATGGACAAATAGGTACTTGTTTACTTACATAAGAGACAAAATATTGCGTCTTGTTTGCCAGGAAGTAATAGCCATTCCAAAGGAGTACAATCTTCATCGCCATTTCAGATCAAAACATCCTGACTTAAGCATATTGGATTCCAATGAAAAATTAAAGCTTCTAAATTGTTGAAAAATCTCAGCGGAGAACAATGGGTTTTCAAGAAAGTAAACTCAGAAAATGAGGTGGCTACTAAGGTTAGTTTTCAGATTTCTAAAGAAATCAGTTTCAAACATGATTCTGAAGTACAATAAAGTGATTGCTGACAAGAAGTGAAATGCATCCCATTAACTAAATGCAGACAGTAAGAAAACCTGGAAAACGTATTAAAATTTGTCCTGCTTAGCAGAGTAATTTTTTTTTAAACATTAATGAGATTTCATTATAAAAATCTTAAGTAATAAGTAATTAATTGATTGAAATTTCCCTTTTTTAATATGGTTTATTTGCAAAATAGTTTAATCATTAATTATACCTTTACTTGGAAAGTGAGCTACTAAAAACCTATCTGCAGCCTGAAGAAGTTTAGTCTATTTTAATTTTGGCCCCTAGTTGTTATGGAGGTCTGCTCTAAAATATTAAAGCACAAAACATGAGAAGTAGAATGTAACCAGGTTTTTTATGTTGTTCCCAGTAGAGGAGAAAGACCTTGGTTTGACTCATTGTTCCTTGTTCTGGGACTTAGTGTCTCTGCCATTGGGCAAAGTGTTTCACTTTCTGTAATAAGGAAAGTTGTTTTATAAATTGTTATTAATATGGACTATTATTATGAGTCTTTTTGAGAAAGACACTAAGATGTGTGGAGAAGATAGACAGCTAAGTCAAAATTTAATTTTCTTTTGTTTTTCAGACACCAGCAGCTGTGAATAAGATAAAACAGCTTCTTAAAGATAAACCTGAAAATGTAAGTAGGAAATGATGCATGACCGTGAAATACAGATTGTGTTGGGAAATTATTTTACACTTAGGCCACAATACATAGTGGAAAGAATTCTAGATTTTATGGCAGAGGACCCTCTCTGGGCCCCCCTTTCCCTCACCTATAAAAATGATAGGGTTAGACTTCACAATCAAAGGTCCCTTCACAATTGAAATCCGTAATTTATCTATCTAGAACAAATGATTTAAATCTAGGTTTGTTTCTTACCTATACTCTGAATATATTTTTTTGTATGTAATTGTTTGCATGTTGTCTCCTACTTTAGAACCTAAATTCGTTAAGACCAGAAGCTGTTTTTGTTATGGCATCCCCAGAACTTAGCATAGTGCCTGAGGCTTACTATGCACTTAATAAATACATGTTGATTGATTAAAGGGAGAAAGAAACTGGTAATTAGAGATGATTTCCAAACACATTTGAATTTGGATTTTATCTTTCCATCTAAAATCAATTAAGTTTTCAAAATATTAGAGAGCAAAAGATAATGAATGGATTTATTTGTAACTACTATTGAGTAATACAGATCTAGAGAAGGTAACAATCAGACCTATCTTTTGTACCCAGCCTTTTAAGTGACCTTGGTCCAGTTCTTTTAATTCTGAACCTTCACACACTCTATAGAATAAGTGGTAGGCAGTGTAGGATAGCAGAGCATAAGCCTGACTCCCAAGTCAGGGGGTCTGGATTCTAATGCTGACTCTGCCACTAACGAGCTATTGCCCTCATATCAGTTAGAAATGTTGGAGTTTGTAATATTGTCTTTTACCTAAAACTTTGGGATAGTTTGTTTGTTTGCTTTCCAAACAAATCTATGTAGTAACATCGGGCTGGTATCTACTTGTAATCCCTGCTACTGGGGGAGACTGAAGTTGGTGGATCTATTGGGTTGGGAATCCTGAACTCCAGAAGGGTTAAAGCCAATTAGGTGTCTACATTAAGTCTGGCACTAGATGGTGAGCACCCAGCCATGGATGGCTACGAGGCTGCATACAGATAGAAAAAACAGTCCAGGTGAAAAAAGGAACAGATTTAAGATTCCATGCCAATCAGTATTAGGATCTAGCCCATGAATGGCCCCTACCCTTGTAGCCTGGACAAAACAGGGAAGACCTAGTCTCAAAACACACACACACATACACACTTAGATGTTTTCATATAAAATTATATTCTGTGGCAGTTTGCTATACAACGTTTAATTTTAAATGCCCACCTCCATTCCTAATAATTATGTTTCCTGTTAGGTTGTATCTTCTTCTGTGATGCAGAACGTGGATTATTATTTATCCCTGTGTGAACATGAACTGTCCCATCAAGTTGTTTTTAAGCATGGAGGCAGAAGAGAACAAGCTGTGCTTGGGAAACAGCTGGGGGTCTAGTCTGCCTGGAATGGGGTGTATGAAGGCAGATGAGTAGTAGACCAAGAAGCTGGAGAAACAGGGTGGGACAAAATCTTGATTTCCAAGAAAATTAGGTATAAAAGAAAAGAAGGTATAAATAAAATACTTTTGAGTGGGGAGTGTGTAATGATCAAAGGTATAGGTATATAGGATAGACTGAAGAGAGGGAAGGCTGCAGAGCAAACAGTTTATAAGCCTGTTGAAATAAATCCAGGTAAGAAATAATAGGACCCTGAATTAGATTGTTAATGAAGTAAAGGGGACAGGTGGAAGGAAATGTAGTGATAAGACTTAACAACTGCTTGGCTCTTAGGGGAAAGGGAGGAGCATTCAGAGACAGGTCTCAATTCTGAGTTATGGGAAGGGTTGTGATGCCATTAGCAGAAATAGAAAAATTAGGAGGAATATCAGATTTGGGGGGAAAAGTGAATATTAAAAAATTGGTAACTGAAGAAAGCAAAACCAGAAGAACAGTAGGCATCATTCTTGGGACTATAAAAAGAAAACTGTAGACACAAATTTAGAAGTGAAGAAACAGAAGATACAGGAAACAAGGAATAAACTTGTAGATGTGCGTTATATTTGAAAATTCATTTTTAGTTGTAAATCTTTATAAATTTATTCTTACTTAGTTTTATTAAAGTCAGGGTTTTTTGTTTAATGTAAAAGAAGGTGGCCCTTTAGAGCGGATCAGTCTAGAAAAATGCACACCAAAGGGTTCTGGGATTGCCATATGTTTCTTAGTGCTTGGCTCTCATTTTAAACACAGAACTCTATTCTGTGAAGAAGGAGCAATAGAAAGAGACAAGTAGCCCCCTTAGGAAGGGATCTTTTAAGACTTCTGAACATAAGTTTGTTAGGAGATTATTTTAGTACAAAGACTATTGGAACAAGTATCAGTAGAGTCTAACCCCGATTCTGCCGCTCATTGATGTGTGTGGCTGGAGTGATTTCATCACCTCTCTCGGCCTCAGAATTTTTGTTTTTGTTGGTCGTTTATTTTTAATGGGAGTTTAGACTAGATACTAATATAGCAGGGATCTGGGGCCTACCACACTATATGTGTAGCCAATATGTGGTGGCAACCCCTCAAGCTGCTGCTTGGCTCATTAACATCCATTCCCACAGTCCTGTGTCTAATATAATCCAGGGCATATGTTTGTATATTTACTCATTAATTGCAAAAATTGCACATCTCTCCCATTCAGCTAGCTCGTAGACCTCACCACACCCTAGTCTACTGAATATTGCTTATTTAATAAGCTAAAAGAAACCTCTTTTCCCATAAACAGTTGTTCAATATCTATATATCAAAACTCTTAATCTATTCAGTTTAAAGAAATATTAAAGTTGCTGGCTATGCAATGTATTAAATGAGTTAATGATAGCACAGTGACATAGATTATTGTTTACAATATATAAAGATCATGAAGTTGCCTTTGACCATCACTACAGCTTGGCTTCTCATTTCTATAACATGGTTCTACCATTTAGTTACCTCCAGATAACAAGCTTCCTCTCAAGAATCTTCATCTTTTTTCTCTGTACCTTATTCTCTCTCTTCACAGATGACTCCTCACAGAATTCTCTTTATAATGTTTCTTCACCATGTAAGAGTTAAGCAGTTCTCCCAAGAAAAAGTTTTCCCCTCATCTGTTTTCTCCAGTGTCACTCATTATTCATTCGTTATTAACTCTGTCTTTTCAGTCTCTCTGTAGAGACTCAAACCTCATAGAGTAAAATTGTTGCTCTCCAAGCTTCCCTGTATTTTGAAGATACAAGTAACAATTTCTGTAGCCTCTATAGAGGTGTTACACTAACATAAAATTAAGAGGAAAAAAAAAGCTTTCTTTTAATGAGTTGCGAAAGAAACATTTAAAATATTTGGGGGCTTATAAAGTTTTTTTGTAATATAAAGAGATATTCTATCACAAGTGCTTTCCTTCAGGAGCAGAATATGATTATTAACCCTTGTAATGAAAAGCTTATTCCTGCTTAGTATTTACATGGAGCATTTTAACCAGAGAAATAATGCTTGTTCACATTTGCTAGTTTACATATGGATGAATCACGATTGGTAGCTGAGTTTTGAGTTTGTTATTGTCTGTTTATTAACACATTTATGTCTTAAGAATAAGCACTTTAAATTCTCTTTCAGGTAGGTCTGAAAGTTGGGGTCCGGACCAGAGGTTGTAATGGACTTTCTTACACTTTAGAATATACGAAGACAAAAGGAGAGTCTGATGAAGAAGTTGTTCAGGATGGTAAGTCTTTTCTTAAAAACACTTGGCAACTTGATGTGCCCCCCAAATCCTACCCTTCACTGCATGAAACATGTTATTTCATTGAATAAGCCAGCATTGCTGAGCTTTTTAAATAATAAAAAGTCATTTCACTCGTCTGCATTTGTCTGCTTTTCTTAGACAGTTTATAGGAAGCTAACGCTTCTCTTTGTGCCCTCAAACAACCTCATTTCTTTTTTTGGTTGCCAGCCTGTGCTTTGGGGAAATTCTTGTCTACTTTATTGGCCACACCTCTAGGCTTTTATTACTGGGAAATGTCGTGTTTTGCCTGTAATGTCTATCTCCCAGCTAGCTGGCTAACAATTTATAAAAGTTCCTTTGAAAGACAAATGAATAATTCTTCACTTTCTGAAAAACTTCCTAACTCAAGTGTGGAACACGTGTTATGAAGTACCCTGGATTTAACACTGTTACATACCTTAGGTGCTAAAATTTGGCTCATTTGATTATTTCTTATATCTGAGGGATGCTAATCTCTTGCCACATACCCTTTTCATGGGTCTTTTTTTTTTTTTAGGCTGTACTGAGTAACAGAAGGTTCTGGGCCTACCCTTAATGAAACCAGGTTTTTTTTTTAACTACTTCTAAAATTTAATTTGCTTAAAAGAATTTTATTCTTGAAACAAAAAGAATAAGATTTGTGCTTAAATAATACTTAATCTTTTATGAAGAGAAAAGCAACCGTAATCTGGTGGCTTTTTTTGTTGTTGTTCCAGATTTTTTACCAAATATTGTTGTCATAAGTTAGGCAAGATTTTGTATTTTATCTGTGTAGTTGGCTTGTTACAGTTTCCATGATAATTACCAGTATTATTAAAATAGCAATATTACTTAACAGTCACTGTGCGTAGCTCAAAATCAGAAATAGAATAGCCAAGCCTGTTTTTAAAAAGGTTATGATACTTGCTTCCTAGGCATAATTTTGGTGCTTTTGTTAAAACCTTCAATCTTTACAAAATTATTACTTAGATTTTAAAGACAGTTGAATGCACTGAAAGGTAAATCAGTGTTTTACATGGAAACATCATTGATTTGTTCATATGCAGCACTCCAGCTACCCTACTGTAATTGCTTTTATATACGAGTCATAATATTGTTACAAGAAGAAAAATAGGAAATTGACCGCATTGACAGAATTACTAAAACATACAAAGCTTCCTGTTTAGCATTGTGGCTTCTGTTTGAAGTTCATTTGTGCTTTGGTTTGGCAAGCTCTACAAGCATATTCATGCACTGTGTAACATGTGTTTTGTTTTCCTTAAGGAATTAGAGTGTTCATCGAAAAGAAAGCACAGCTAACACTTTTAGGAACAGAAATGGACTATGTAGAAGACAAATTGTCCAGTGAATTTGTTTTCAATAACCCAAACATCAAAGGAACTTGTGGCTGTGGAGAAAGCTTTAACTTTTGAAAACTCAGGACTACTTTGGCATTAAGTACCAAGAATGCTCGTGTTCAAC
>CM053622.1:398599643-398627792 GCA_028646595.1 Phalanger gymnotis | reverse complement strand
GAAATATATAGAGAGAGGGAGAAAGGGAGAGATAGAATGGGGTAAATTATCTTGCATAAAAGTGGCAAGAAAAAGCAGTTCTGTAGGAAGGGAAGAGGGGGCAGGTGAGGGGGAATGAGTGAATCTTGCTCTCATCAGATTTGGCCTGAGGAGGGGATACCATACACACTCAATTGGGTATCTTACCCCATAGGAAAAAAGGAAGAAGGAGATAAAAAGGGGGTACGATAGAAGGGAGGGCAGCTATGGGGAGGAGGTAATCAAAAGCAAATACTTTCAAAAAGGGACAGGGTCAAGGGAGAAAATTGAACAAAGGGGGATAGGATAGGAAGGAGCAAAATATAGTTAGTCTTTCACAAGATGAGTATTGTGGAAGGGCTTTACATAATGATACATATGTGGCCTATGTTGAATTGCTTGCCTTCTTAGGGAGCGTGGGTGGGGAGGGAAGAGGGGAGAGAATTTGGAATTCAAAGTTTTAAAAGCAGATGTTCAAATAAAAAGTTTTTTCATGCAACTAGGAAATAAAATATACAGGCAATGAGGCATAGAAATCTATCTTGCCCTACAAGAAAGTAAGGGAAAAGAGGATAGGGGGGAGTGGGGTGACAGAAGGGAGGGCTGACTAGGGAATGGGGTGATCGGAACATATGCCATCTTGGAGTGGGGGGGAGGGTAGAAATGGGGAGAAAATTTGTAATTCAAACTCTTGTGAAAATCAATGCTGAAAATTAAAAATATTAAATGAATGAATGAATGAACAAATAAATAGATAGATAAGTAAATAAATAAAAAGAAGAGGCATTAACATCTGCTTTGCTGCCACATCCTAAAGATCATGGAAACTTTCCATCTGACTTGTATACTATATACCGTGTTGCCCACCACTCAGTCCAGCTTTCATCCTGTCATTCCTTGACTTAAAAGTCTTAGTTGACACCCCCCCCACCATACCCCTCCATCACATAGAACATAAATTCTAGACTCAGCTTCACATTCAAAGGCTTCCACAATCTGGAAAAAGCCTAAGTTATTCATTCAACATTCAACAAATATTTACTAAATGTTTGCTATGTACAAGACACAGTACTGAAGAGAATAGATAAAAAAGCAAATAAAAGTTTGTCCATGACTTCAAAAAGCTTATTTTGTTATAGTGGTGGTGGTAGTAGTAGTAGTAGCAGCAGCAGCAGCAGCAGCAGCAGTACTAGTAGCAGTTGTAGTAGTAGTAGTAGTAACAGTAGTAAAAATTTATATAGAGTTTACTATGTGCCAGGCACTGTCCTAAGTGCTTTACAATTATTATCTCATTTATCTTCACAACAACTGTGGGAGGTAGGTGCTATGCCTGGGGTACCTTTGCCTCTTCCCCCTACTCCATTCTCAGTTTTATTTTATTTATTATATTTTTCTCATTCCATCCTATCTTCTCCAGCAAATTGCCCCTTCTATCATTCCCACTCTCTTATTTATCTTTAATATCTCAGTTTCTACTGGCTGCTTTCTACCATCTACAAATACACACATGTTTCTCCCCCATCCTCAAAAAACTTTCAACTGATCCATTCATCCCCTCCCCAAATATTATCCCAATTTTCTCCTGTCTTTTATGACTCACCTCCTTGAGAAGGTCATCTACAATAGGTGCCTCAACTTCCCTTCTTTTACTCTTTTTCTTAACTTTCCACAGTCTGCTTCTAAGTTCATCATTTAGCCAAAACTACTCTCTCCAAAGTAACTAATGATCTCCTAATCACCAAATCTAATAACTTTTTTCAATCCTCATCCTTTTTGACTTCCCTGAAGACTTTGACGCTATTGAACCCCCTCTTCCCCTTGATATTCCCTTCTCTCTAGGTCCTCTTCCTACCTATCTGACCCCTCCTCAGGTTCTTTGCTGAATCTTCATCCAGGTTATGCCTATTAATTATGTGTCACAAGGCTCTGTCTTGGATGATTTACTCTTCTTCCTCAATATTTTTTTACTTGGTGATCTTTTCAGATCCCATAGATTCAATAATTATTTATTTGCATTATTCTCAAATCTATCTGGTCCTAATCTTGCTGCTGACCTCCAGTCTCAGATTCCTATATGTCCTGGATGTCTCAACCTGGACATCTTATAGACATCTTAATCTCAACATGTCCAAAACTGAATGCATTATCTTTTCCAAAAACTGCTTCCCCAACTTCCAGACTTCCCAATTACTAGGCCATTGCCTGTCATCCTGACTTTTGTCTTGCCACTGGACTTTGATGACTCTGGAAGAGAGAGTGAGGCTGACAACTTTGTGCAACTCTGCCTCACTTAAATACAATTTATGCACAAGTCAAGACATCACCCCTTGATGTCATTGGTCCTCTTAGCAAAGGAAGGACGAACAGCATCATTAGTCCCCAATATACCATATTCTTCAATGTTCCCAGACTAAACTATTCACAAATACCCCAAACATACCAGTCATTCATGCTTTCAGTGCCTTTGTTCTCACTATTCCTCCTACTTAGACTGCCATCTTGCCTGCCTTCTGTTCATCCATACCTTACCAGTCCTTCAAGGCCCACCCCAAATCCCAACTCATCCCTTTCTCAGACCACCCCACAGCACAGTGATGCCTTCCTCTGTTCTTCTATGCCAGTTAGCCTATACTACTAATTTGGCACATAATGACAGTTTCAAATTGTGTTGTCCTATATACTGGAATGTCCTATATACTGGAAATTTAATGATGAAAAGGACCATTCCCCCCGCTGCCACCACCACCCCTATATTCCAAATAGAGCTTAATTCAGGGCTGGGAGCAGGTCTTTAAGAAATATTTGGCAAGTGAAGAATCAATCAATTAATTAATTCATCCAGCAAGCAATGATTAATGATTCACCCCTTGCCTATTTTTAATTCTTGCTTTAACTGTATTGATTTAAATAATGCAAAAACTTTTAATTTTATATAATCAAAATTAGTTAATCTTTTATGATTTCCACAATCCCTTATTTGGTTACAAATTCTCTCCCTAGCCATAGTTGTGAAAGATATCTTTTTTCATTCTACTCCAATGTTGTCATACTATGGTCTTATCTGTTTAGGTCATATAGCCATTTGGAGCTTACTTTGGCATGTAGCATAACCTGCAGATCTGAACCTATTTTCTATTAAATTGCTTTCCAGGTTTCTTAGTACTTCTTGTCAAATAGGGAGTCCTTCCTTGAGTAGTTTCTATTCTTGAGTTTATTGACCACTAGGTTACTGTGTTGGTTTGCTTCCAGATCTCATTTATTAATTCTGTTGCTCTGGTCTACCTTTTGGGACTTGTTTCATTTTTTTTTTTTTTAGCCTATACCAATACATGTTGACTGCTGCTTTAAGGTATAATCTGATATCAGATCATACTAGGCCTCTTTTATTTTTGCATTTTTCTCATCAATTCCCTTGAGTTCTTTGACTTCTTATTTCTCCAAATAAGTTTTGCTGTTATTTTGTCTAGTTCTATAAAGTAGGGTTTTGTCAATTTGATTGGAATTATATCAACTATTTAAATTAATTTAAGCAGTATTGTCATTTTATTACATTCATATGGCCTAGCTATGAACAATGAATAGCTCTCCAATTAGTTGCCTTCATTCATTTCTGTGAAAATGTTTTATGGTCCAGCCATTCTAAACAGCATTTTGGAATTATGCTTCAAAAGCGAATAAACTGTGCAAATAAAAGCAAATAAAACCTTTGAACCAGAAATAACATTGCTAGACCTATATCCCAAAGAGATCAAAGAGAGTGGAAAAGGACCAATATGTACAAAAACATTTATAGTAGCTCTTTTTGCAATGGTAAAGAATTTGAAACTAACGAGATGCCCATTATTTGACAAATAGTTAAATAAAGTATAGTACTTGAAAGCTATAGGAAATACTATTAAACTGTAAAAGATAATAAAAGGGACTGATTCAGGGAAACATCTGAACACTTGGATGAACTGATGATGATGAGAGCGAAAAGAGTAGAACCAGAACATTTCATATGATAACGACATTATAAAATCCATAATTTTGAAATACCTAAGAACTGTGATATACTCGATGATCAAAGATGAACCCAGAGAACCAACGAGAAAGAATGTTGCCACCTCCTGACAGAGAGGTGATGAATTAAATTATAAAAAATGAACACATATTTTTGGACATGACCAATATGGGAATTTGTTTTGCTTGAGAATTAGTGCATCTTTGTTACAAAGGTTTTGTTTTTCTTTTTTTCCCCTGAGAGTGTAGGGAGGTAGGAGGGAGAGAAAATAAATGCTTGTTTGAAAAAAAATTTTGAGTGATTTGAATATATTAATAAATCAGCATTTACTAAGTACCTACTATGTGGCAGGCACTGTAATAGACTGGACATACAAAGACAAGAGTAAAGGCATGCTGTCCTCAAAGGAGATTACTTCTATCAGGGAGACAATATGTATAGATATAGGTATATAAAATAGTCACAAGACACAAGGCACAACTACCCAACCAAATTGCAGTTGCATTTATATAAATTCTGAATGTAACAGTATAACTCCCAAATATCTGATGCATTTTGAGTGGAATTCAAAAGTTATTTTGAATGGAATTCTCTTCCCCTTATGTTTTGCTAGTGACCTATAGAAAGGCTAATGATTTTGTGGGCTTCATTTTCTGTCCTGCTGCTTGACTGATCATTGCTTTGATTAATTTTTTCATAGTATCACTGAGGTTCTCTAAGTGAGACAACACATTATCTGCAGAGATAATATAGCTTCTTCATTGACTGTGCTTATTCTTTCAATTTTTTTTAGCAATAAAAGAATGCTATATTTGATCTCATAGATATCAATCACTAAAAAGTGGTAAAAATAAAACCTAGGACTAAAATGTAACTCTGCATGGATATGCCCTATTCACAAGCAATAAGACAGGCAAAAGCATAGGGTTGCACTGTATATTTTTCTTTTTTTTATTATTATGAATTTGAAACATCTACATATATAAACGTGGTTTCTCTAACACCACTCTTTCAGTGTCAAGCCCGTTACATTTTGCCCACCCTTCAGGGTACTCCTGTGCTCTTTTTTCTGCCATCAGTTGGAATCCCCAATTGTGAGGGATTTTCTCCCATTTTAAGGGCTTAGTGACTAGCATCCCAATTCTGTTTAACCACTTATCATCAAATTAGCTTTTAGAAAGGTAGATTACCTTTTTACTTCAAAGACACAGAAATCTACTTCAAAGATATAGAAAGAATGAATGTGTAAACATTTTCCCTCAACACTTCAGAGTTATAATCCTCCCTATACCACATAAATCTCAGGGGAGGGGAGGGGGGTTAAGTTTGTAGTTTAGCCCAAATCCTGTATAGCATTGGTCCCACCAAGTTAAAATCCAAAGCCATGGCAACCTAGCATCCCTCAACACTCCTTTCTTTGAGGTTTGATTCTGGGCTGGCTATGACATTGACCTGCTTTCTTAGACTCCTGGATCCCTCTGAATTGAACTCCCAGGTCAGAGCCTCCACTTCCTACATGTAAAAGGTATGAAGGAAAAGGCCAAAATGCCAGGCCCATCTCTTGGAACTACATGGTCCAATGGTGTGGAGGAGAAGGGGAAGGAGGTGGTCTTGAGGCTATACCTTTTTGCCTCATAGTCTGAGTGAAGGACTCTTTCCCCTTCATATGGGAATGCATGAAAAACTACTATAGTGCTCAGTCACGCAGTTTTAAAAGATGTAGATTGGCTATCCAGCCAATCACATTGACAATCACAAGGTGCACCAGCATCAGCACAGTATTTGCTTTAAATGTATTGGCTATGTGACCCCAGGTCACACTTAAGCTCTCACCATTATTGATAACTCTCTAAGATTATAAATTGTAGAGAAAGTGCTGGTTTGTATTGGTGGAGGGACTTTATCCTCACCCAAGGGGTCCTTATACCAATGAAATTGTAAATGAAAATGTAGTCTAGTCATAGGGCCTGGACTACATTTTCATTTACAATGGTGTAGTCATTGTATAAATTTTTCTCCTTTTTCTATTGACTTCATTCTGCATTAATTAAAATAAATCCTTTCATGTTTCTTTGAATCTGTCCCTTCTGTCATTTTTTAACAGTACAATAATATTCCATTGCATTCATTCATATACTGTTCCCTAATTGTTCTGCCATCCATTAATAACGGCCACTCACTTTGTTTACAGTTTTTCTTGCTATAACAAAAAATGATGCTATAAATATTTTTATGTGGGTCTTTCCATATATTACCTTGTGGTATATGCCTACTAGTGTTATATTTTGGTCAAAGAGTAAGCAAAATTTAGTGACTTTTTAAAAACATAGTTCCAAATTACTTTATAGAAGTCTTATATCCAAGATATAGAGGAAACTGATTCAAATATTTAAGAATAAGAATACTACCCCAAAAATAATGATCAAAGAAAATTAATAGGAAGTTCTCAATGGAAGAACCTCAAACTATCAATAAACATATGAAAAATTGCTCTAAATCACTAATAATATCAGAAATGCAGTGGGTTTCTACCTCATACCCATCAGCTATGAAGAAGAAAAAAAGAAAAATGACAATATCCAAAGTAGTATGGGAGGACAGATGCATTAATACTCTGTTGGTAGAGCTATGAAATGGTCCAGCCACTCTGGAAAGTGATTTGGAATTATGCCTCAATCATCTCTGCACCACATATATCTTTTGACCCTATGATACCACTAGTAGGTTTATGCTCCAAGGAGATCAAAGATAAACTCGATTGTCCAAAAATATGTATAGTGTTACTTTTTGTGGTAGAAAATAATAAGAAATGAAAGAGGTAGTGCCTCTCAACTGGATAATGGATGAACAAATTATGGCATATGAATATGACTATTTCATAAGAAAGAATTCAGAAAAACTTGGGAATATTTGTGTGAACTGATGCAGAGTGAAATGAGTAGAGCTAAGAGAACAATTTATTTAGTGACTGCAACATTGTAAAGAAGACAAATTTGAAAGGCTAAAGAAATCTGCTCAATTTAATGATCAACTGTTGATTACAGAGGGCCAGCAATGAAATACGCTATTCGGTTTCTGACAGAGGTGATGGATATGAAATGAAGAATAAGATAGACACTTCTGGCTGGCAAGTGGGCTTTTTTTTGCATGTATTATAAGGCTTATTTGAAACAATGGAGGGTTTTAAGTTTTGTTTGGGGGGGGGTTGGATTTTTTTTAAAGTTTAACGGGATAGTTTTTTAGGAGTTGATAGAAAGGAGCAAATAATAGTGGTGAAACATTACCAAAAAAAAAAAAACACAACACAGAAGATGTATTCAAAGAGGGACACAAACAAGACAGCTTTGAAACTAACATATTTCCTTTATTACATGCTATAATATATAGAATGGACTTGAAAATTCTATACAATCAACTTCTCTTATTTTAAAAATTTAATTAAATTTATTTTTATTATATTTTAAGTTTTGAACTGTTTCCCCCACTTCCTCCCTCTCCACCCCATACTACAGAAACCACCATTCCACACACATGCACACACACACAGCGGTATATGCATATATATACCTCTGTGTGTGTGTGTGTGTGTGTGTGTGTGTGTGTGCGTGTGTGTGTGTGTGTGTGTAAAATCAGATTATGCATACTTCTAGTTATCTGTTCTTTCTCTGGATATGGATAGCATCTTCCTTTATAGGACCTTTGTAGTTGATTTGAATATTTTTAATACTTAGATAGCTTACTTGTTCACAGTTATTCTTCGATCAACATTATTGTTACTGTATACAACATTCTCTTGGTTCTGCTCATTTCAGTCTTTATTATTTCATGCAAGTCTTTCCATGTTTTCCTAAAATCAACCTGCTCTTAATTTCTTACAGCATGGTAGTATTCCATCAGAATCATATACCGCAACTTGTTCAGCCCTTCCCCAATTGATGGGCATCCCCTCAATTTCCAGTTCTTTGCCACTACAAAGAGAACTGGTGTAAATATTTTAGAACACATAGGTTCTTTTCCTTTTTCCCTGATCACCTTGGGAAACAGACCCGTGTTTTTGTTTTTGTATAAGGAAATTCTTGTGTTGATTGTTATTTCTTAGATACATAACAAAAAAAATTCTTTAATTTTTAAAACCAAATTCCATGAAAGAATGAGAACTCTTAGAGAGTTACCCTTAACACTGAGATCAATTTGTGGCTCCAGAAGCAGGATGCCTATCTTCCTGTACTGCCTCCAACATTCTGTAATTTTTTTTCATCTTTGATCATCTACTTTGTATGAGGGAGAACCTCAGATTTGTTTAATTGGCACTTTGTTTATTATTTATGATTTGGAGAATTTTTAAATTTGGTTGTTGAGAACTTGTCTTCTTTTTAAAACTAGTTGTTCATAGCATTTGACCACTTATCTATTGGAAAATGGCTCTTGTTCTCACATGTTTGTCTCAATTCCTAATACATCTTGGATATCAGGACTTTATGAGAGAAATTTGCTGCAAAGATTTTTTTCCTTCTGTAATTCTAACTGCATTGCTTTTGCTTATAAAAAAAACTTTTAAATTTTATGCAATGAAAATTGTGTGCTTTATCTCCTGTGATCTTCTCTAGTCCTTGTTTCGTCAAAAACTCTCTCCCCATCCGTAGTTTTTTTTTTAATTCTTTCCTGTTTCTTTAATTTGTTTATGTTATGAGCTACTATTTCTAGGTCATATATCCATTTGGAGTTAATTGTAGTATATGGTATGAAATGTTCCTTTTGTTCCTTTAGTTAAATTTCATTATAATTTTATTTCCTTCCATAAAATAGTCTTTTAGTAGTATGATTAGTATAATACTAAATGTAAAGAGAATTTAAGTGATATTGTCATTTTTATTATATTTCCAGAACC
This sequence comes from Phalanger gymnotis, assembly GCA_028646595.1. NCBI lineage: Eukaryota > Metazoa > Chordata > Mammalia > Diprotodontia > Phalangeridae > Phalanger > Phalanger gymnotis. The sequence goes on along the minus strand of CM053622.1, from coordinate 398,618,883 downwards.
AAATCCTAAGCAATTAATCTCTCCAATTTTTAAAGTTTGTATTTCTGTAAAGGTTGTTATGTACTTTCATTCTTATAATTCCTGTTAGTGTCTTCATAGATGGACTCCCAGATATTTTATATATAGATATTTTGAAAGGAATTACTTTTTCTTTGTCTTCCTGCTGGGTTTTGTTAGTAAAGTATAGAAAGGCTGATTGTTGTTTGTGAGTTAATCTTAAGTCCTGCAAAATTACTAGAATTATTAAGTGAAATTCAGTTAACTAGAGTTCAGGAAAGCTCTATCATCTATAAAAAAGTGATCATTTTGTTTCCTCTATCAATGCTTATTTCCTGAAATTAACTTTTTTAGTTATTACTAGGGCAGCTAGGTGGCACAGTGGATAGAAAATAAGGTCTGGACTCAGGAATTTTTTGGTTATTGTTGTTCAGTTGTCCCTGACTCTTCATGACCCCATTTGAGGTTTTCCTGCAAAAGATACTGGAGTGTTTTGCCATTTCCTTCTCCAGCTCATCTTACAGATGAGGAAAGTGAAGCAATCAGGGTTAAGTGATTTGCCCAGGGTCACGCAACTAGTAAGTGTTTGAGGTCAGATTTGAACTCAGGATGATGAGTCTTCCTGACTCCAGGCCCAGTCTTCTATGTACTTCATATCCTAGCTGCCCTGAGTCAGTAAGACTTGATTTCAAATCCTGCCTCAGATGCTTACTGGTTGTGTGACCCTTGACAAGTCACTTAACCCTGATTGCCTCAGTTCCTCATCTGTAAAATGAGCTGGAAAAGAAATGGCAAATCTCTCCAGTTTCTTTGCCAAGACACTCCCCAAAAAAAGGGGTCACAAAGAGTTGGACATGACTGAAAAACAATTAAACAATAACAAAATTGATTCTAAAACTATATTAATTAACAAAGGTGACAAATGGGCATCTTTGCTTGACCCCTGATACTTTTTGAAAGGCCTCTATCATTTTTCCAGTAGAAATGCTGGTTTAGGGTTTTAGATAAATGATATTCTTTATCATATTGAGGAGAGGTACCTTTGTTCCTATAATTTTTAATGTTTTTTAACATAAGGTAGTGCTATTTTTTATTGAAAAGCTTTTTCTGTATCTATTGATATAATCAATTAATGTTTTTTCTATTAATCTAGCCTTTTATGTTTATAATTTTCCTAACATTGATTCAAACCTTCATTGATTATTTGAATTCAATTTGGTAGTAATATATTATCTTTTTAATATATTGTAACTTTTTTGCTAATATCCTATTAAACATTTTTATATAAGTATTCATTAGCAATGTTAGTCTATAGTTTTCTGTCTCTGCTTTATTTCTTCCTGGCTTAGTTATTAGGAGGATATTTGTCTCATAGAAAAAATTTCATAGCCTCATTTCTTTGCCTATTTTCTCAAACAAATTATGTAATATTATAATTAATTGCTCTTTGAATATTTAATAGAACCTACTTGTAAATCCATCTGGTCTTGGGATTTTTTTTCTTTGAGAGTTCCTTTATTGATCATTCAATTTCCTTTTGGAGATTTACAAACATTTTCTATTTATTATTCTGCAAGCTTGAATATTTTATTTTACTTTTGTAACTATCAGTTTTGTTGACATGATTAGAATTTCTTATAATTTTTTATTTCCTCTTTATTTTAAACTTTCCTTGTATATTTCTGATGTTGGCTATTTGGTTTTTCTCTTTTTATCAGATTAACTAATAGTTTACCTATTCTATTTTCCTTTTTAAAAAATGACTCCTAATTTTATTTAACAATTCAATGAGTTCCTTTGCTGTCAGTTTTGGTTATCTCTTCTTTGATTTTTAGTATTTGCATTTTTTGTGTTTCATTGGAATTCTTTTACCTGTTGCTTTTCTAGATTTTTTAGTTGCATGTCCAGTTCATTGATCTGTTTTTAAATTCTTCTTTTGTTGACCAAAGTGTTTATAGATATACATTTTTACCTGGAGAAATGTTCTAGCTGACTCCCAAAAGTTTTGAGACATTGTGTCATCATTGTCATTTTCTGTGTTGAAATTTCTTGTTGTTCCTATGATTTGTTCTTTTCATCCACACATTCTCTAGGATTAAATTATTAAATCTCTATTTGAATTTGAATCCTTTTCTCAAAGGTCCATAATTGATTATAAATTTTGTTGTTCTTTGGTCATTAAAGGATGTATTTAATATTTTTGCTTTTCTGCATTTGTTTATAATTTTTTATGCCCTGTCATATGGTCAAATTCTGCAAAGTTCCCTACTCAGTAGAGAAATATGTGTGTAAATATATTTACATATTCCTTTATGTTCCTAAAATTCAGGTTGGTTCATTTGCATAAGACTGTCTTCAGAGTAGAAAGACTCTCTTCACTAGGTACTTCCATACCTGTGTGAGGGACAGAGTTGGTGAGAGCTTTTGAAAAGAGATGATTGTTTTGGTTCCAAGGATGTGGGAGATTACTAGGAAACTTGCAAATGATCTCATCTAGGCTTAAAAGTGGTAGATGGGGTTTTGACTTCACTCTTTGTTTCTGTAGTCTGTTGGAATGTCTTTGTAGTTTCTCCTTTTCTGCTACTGTAGCTCAATTCTGAATTTTTTTTTATATGAGCTCACCTGTACCTAGGCATATCAACACATTGTCTGTATTTGTGTAAGCAACTACTTTTGAGCCATTGCAGAGCTCATTTAGCAATACCTTCCCTGCTTTTTATTTCCTTTTAGAAACCTTTTCTTAACCTTTTCTTAAAATAAAGAGAGAGTTGTTTTTAAAATAGCAAAATGTGGTCAGAGCACTATGCTTTAGTACAGCCTTCTTTTTTCTCTCTGATGTTCAGATATCAAAGGATTCTTCTTTAATTATTAATAATACCTCTATGTGGGTGATTAATGATGACTCCACTATAGATGTATAGAAAATGTCTCATTAAATCAAAGGCTTGATTAGACATCAAAAAGGAAAAGCAAAGGTCCAGCTCCATAGTAAAGCTAACCCAAATCCATGGTTATCTCTAGCCAATGAATTGCTCTGTTTGTGTCCTCCCCAGTGGGAGTTAACGTTTCTGAACTGAGTAAAAGGACTTTTGCATACACAAATAATTTTTAAAACAAACAATCGTAACCAAAAAAGTCCTGGGAACAATCTGCATACTGACTGATAGGGTAATAGATTAACAAATTGTGGTCTGGCTCCCTTTATCCAAGTAGTGAAAATGGATCTGAGGTAGACATCCACAGGATGAAAAAGAAATTATTGGTGTATTCTGCTGCAAAGACCACTAGGGGCAGTGATTGCTCCAGAAAAAGACAGTTCTCTCCCTTTAAACTGAAGGAAGGGAAAAGTTGAAATCTCATAAAAGGTGAGAAGTGTACGGACACAAAGGAATGGTCAAGGGCTGAGAGATTGAAAGAGAGAGATCAGATGGCATGTGAAGGCAAGGGAGCCAACAGTGGCCTCTGCAACTGCTTCCTTGACCAAAAGGCTTCAACCATGTTGAAGCAGCCTCCACATTAAGTTGCTTCAATCTGTGAAGGATGGACGATCCCTCTGTGGCACATAAGGAAGAGAAGAAGAGAGAGGGACAGGGCTACAGTTACTGCTGTTGCTTCTGCCCTGATTTGCTGAGGGTGACAAAAGTGATATTCCTTTTTTCCTCTCTTCCCTCTACCTCTAGGAAAGCCTTTATATCTTCCAAAGCTTATTTCTACTTCTTTAAAGTTTATGTTGCATTTCTGTCCACCTAGTCTCTAAAAGTATATAAGATAAAACTGGTTAATCCAGTAAATTACTGATCTGTATGTATTTTATTTCATAGAATCATAGATTCAGAGCTAGATGGGATCTTATTGATAATCAAGTCCACCTCCCTTATTTTACAGATGGAGAAACTGAGACATAGAGTATGACTTAACTGAGGGTTCACAACTAGTAAATACCTGAGGCAGGATTTTAACCCAGGACTTTCTGATTCCAAGGGGTAGGGGAAGAAAAGGAGGAAAAGGAGAGGAAAGAAGGAGAGGAAATGAGAGGAAATATAAAAAAAAGAGATTTTGTTTTGTAATTTGCTAAAAATTTTTGTCAGCTAGGAGCTCAGGACAAACCAGAAATTTTCAATGATACTTGTTTTTAAAGCTTCCCCAGATCAGGGAAAAGATTAGATGAATTTGGACAGTCCTAGACACAAATGAATTAGCAGTATCCTGGGAGGAGAAGGCTGGGTAAATAGGGAACTGAGTCACTTCCTTTAGAAGCAGTGATCTCAAACAACTTTCCACCCTCTTTTTCTCTTCAGAAGTAGGTTAAAAGGGCCTATTTTCCCTCCCTGAGAGGCAGAGTAGAGGGGATTTACTAAGGAAAAAGTCATGGGACTGGCAGTAGGAAGAAGCTGAGAGAGAATGGCTTTATCCACATAAAGAAGAGGAGTTGGAGAGGAGTAGCTAGTGCTTTTCTTCAGTCAAACTCTACATCAGTAACTACTCACGGTTTATGGAATTATGAGTATATTATTGCACCATAAGTAGTGGTAAGCTGGGTATAGTGGCACATGTTGTGATCCTTGCTATTAGGAAGGCTGAAATTGGTGAACAGATTGAGTTTGGGAGTTCTGTAGGAGCTCTTGACCTGTCTTAGAAGTAATAGGGAGCCATTGAACTTTATTGAGCTGGGGGGGAGGGTAGGGAGTGGAGTGGTAACTAAGATCAGACATAGGCTTTAAGAAGACTAGTTTGGAGATAGAAAGAGAAATCCCATTTAAAGTTACCGTAGATATTATAAAATATTTGGGAATCTACCTACCAAAACAAACCCAGGAACTATATGAACACAATTATAAAACACTTTTCACACAAATAAAGTCAGATCTAAATAATTGGAAAAACCTCAGTTGCTCATGGGTAGGCCAAGCTAATATAATAAAAATGACAATTCTACCTACATTAATTTACTTATTCGGTGCCATACCAATCAAACTACCAAAAATTATTTTATAGAGCTAGAAAAAATAATAACAAAATTCATCTGGAAGAACAAAAGGTCCAGAATATCAAGGGAATTAATGAAAAGAAATGCTAGGGAAGGTGGCCCAGCAATACCAGATCTTAAATTGTATTATAAAGCAGCAAGCATCAAAACTACTTGGTACTGGCTAAGAAATTGAAGGATGGATCAATGAAGTAGGTTAGGTACACAAGACAGTGATCAAAGAATGACTATAATAATCCACTGTTTGATAAACCCAAAGACTCCAGCTTCTGGGATAAGAATTCATTATTTGACAAAAACTGCTAGGAAAACTAGAAAACAGTATGGCAGAAATTGGACATAGACCAACATCTGACACCATATGCCAAAAGAAAGTCCAAATGAGTATACAATTTAGATATAAAGGCTAATACTATAAGCAAATTAGGAGAGCAAGGAATAGTTTACCTGTCAGATTTATGGAGAATGGAGGAATTTATGACCAAACAAGAGATAGAGAACATTATGAAATGCAAAATGGATAATTTTTGATTACATTAAATTGAAAAGTTTTTGCACAAACAAAGCCAATGCAACCAAGATTAGTAGGGAAGTAGAAAATTGGGAAAGAATTTTTACAACTAGTATCTCTGATAAAGGCCTCATTTCTAAAATATATAGAGAACTGAGTCAAATTTATAATACAGGTCATTCCCCAGTTGACAAATGGTCAAAGGAAATGAACAGGCAGTTTTCAGAGGAAGAAAGTAAAGATATCTATAGTCATATGAAAAAAAAATGCTCTAAATAGCTATTGATTAGAGAAATGCAAATCAAAACAACTCTTAGGTACCATATCATACCTATTAGAGTGGATAACATGACAAAACAGGAAAATGATAAAATCTGGAGAAGACGTGGGAAAATTGGAACACTAATTCATTGTTGATGGAGTTGTGAACTGATCTAACCATTCTGGAGAGCAATTTGGAACTATGCCCAAAGGGCTATAAAAATGTGCATACCCTTTGACACAGCAATACCACTCCTAGGTCTGTATCCCAAAGAGATCATACAAATAGGAAAAGGACTTATTTGTACAAAAATATTTATAGCAGCTCTTTTTGTGGTGGCCAAGAACTGGAAATTGAAGGGATGCCAATCAATTGGGGAATGGCTGAACAGGTTGTGGTATATGAATGTAATAGAATACTACTGTGCTATAAGAAATGATGAGCAGGAACCTGGGAAGATTTATATGAACTGATGCTGAGTGAATTGAGCAGAACCAGGAGAACATATATAAAATAGAGATAGCAATAGCAACTACCTATGAGGATAAAATTAGATGGTATTTATAAAGTGCTTTGCAAATCTTAGAGCTACATAATGGCAAGCCAACCTTTAAGGAGCTATAGAATTTGACAATAGATTGGATATGGGGAGTGAGTGAGAGTGCAAGGTTTCAAGACTGAAGGACTGGGAAGAGGGTGCTGCCCTTTCACATTCTGCTCTAGGCTGTGCACTCTGGACTGTCTTTAGCACTTCTCAGAAGCTCTTTCTGGCCCTGGAATTCACACATTAGAAATGCTCTCCACCATAGTGGCCTCTTCCTCTAATTGGATAGCTTCTCCAAGAACCTCCATTTAGGGAGGGTACCCACAGTACCCAGGCCAGCCACATCTTCATTCCTCTCAGGCTGCACTCTAGACTTTCTCTACCATGCCCTTGTGTCAGCTACCTTTTTTCATTTATTTTTCAATTTAGTATTTTATTTTCCCCCAGTTACATGAAAAAAAAAACAATTTTTAACATTCATTTTAAAAACTTTGAGTTCCAAATTCTCGCTCTTCCTTCCTAATCCCCCCCCCCACATTGAGAAAGTAAGCAATTCCATATAGGTTATACATGTTTAGTCATGCAAAATATAATCCATAATTGTTATGTCGTGAAAGAAAACATAGATTAAGAAACCTCAAGAAAACATAAAGTATGCTTCAATCTGTATTCAGACACCATCAGTTTTTCTCTGGGGATGGATAGCATTTTTCATCCTAAGTCCTTCAGAGTTGTCATGGATCATTGTCTTGCTGAGGATAGCTAAGTCATTCTCAACTGATCATCTTCTTGTTACTTTGTACACAGTACATGTCACTGTGCATCAGCCCATGCAAGTTTTTCTAGGTTTTTCTGAGAGCATCTTGCTCATCATTTCTTATAGTACAATAGTATTCCAGAAAAATCACATACTACAACTTGTTCAGCCATTCCCTAACTGATGGGCATCCTCTCAATTTCTAAACTTTTGCCCCCAGAAAAGAGCTGCTATAAATATTTTTTTAACATATTGGTCCTTTTCCTTTTCGTTTCTTTTTATCTCTTTTGGGATATAGACCTACTAGCAGTTACCTACTTTTTTTCATCTTCCTTTTATGCAATGTACAATTTAAACTCTTTGAAAGCAGAGAAAGACTTTCTGTCTGCTTGTCTGCCCAGAACTTGACACAATGTCTGGCACATAGTAAGCATTTGGTAAATGCTTGTTCAATGACTGACAGTAATAGGTATGTTCTAAAGAGGGGAATGTTTGAGGGGAAAGGTAAAGGGTTCAATCTTGGATATGTTGAGTTTAAGATGTCAATGGGACAACGAGTTCTAGATGTCCAGTTGACAGAGATGCAAGACTGGAGGTGAGAAGAGACATAAGGGCTAGATAAAGAGGTCTGAGAATCATCTGCATAAAGATTATACTTTTATCCATAGGAGCTGATGCAATCAGCAAGGGAAAGTTTATAGAGGGAGAAGAGAACAGGGTCCACCACAGAGACTTGGGTGGTGAAGAGTAATTCTTCCTGACCGATTGGTGGCTGAACAGGAAGGGTCGACATTTTTGCTGTATCCTTGATGTTCCTGGAGCTGTTCCTGTTTGTGGTTAACTGTTTACAACATGAAATCTACAGTGAACTACAAACCCACGATATGGACATGATACTTTAGATCCAGGACTTGTCCCTTCCAAAGGTGTACATTGGGGGAGGCAGAGAGCTAGCGAGCGAGCGAGCGAGCAAGAGAGAGAGAGAGAGAGAGAGAGAGAGAGAGAGAGAGAGAGAGAGAGAAGCATGGGATTTATGTTCTTAGTTCTTCAATGTTCAGTCACTCCTTCAGGGAGCTGTTACATTGTTTGTTAGTTTTGCTTTTACCATGTTTCAATTTTAGTTTTCTTTTCCTACTTTTGTACTGCCTATATATCATGCTTCTACATTGTTTTGTTTTTACTATGTTTCAATTTTAGTTTCTTTTTCCTGCTTTTGTATTGCCTATGTCGTGCTTCTTGAATCCCCAAGGTCAGAGCTGACCACTAACAGATCATTTAAAGTCATTTAAATGGTGGGAGATCTTCTAAAATACCTTAAGGACCTTTCTATCAAAGGGTAGACTGTGCTGGTAGTAATATCATAACCTCTACCCCCATGAAAGTTAGATTAATGTTTCTTTAAAAGATATTGAAACCCTCCTCAAGACATGATTGCCCAAGAGATTAAAGGCCCAGGCTGTTTCATTATTGGAGGGAAGCAGGACTCCCAAGCTCTATATCAATACTTAACCCAAAAACCAAATACAAGTTCTATACTGAACATATATAACAATTAGCGAAGAAATCCATTTATCCAATTTGATAGCAAAACAGAAATCAGAGAATGTGTACACAGTAGAATATGTATGTGGGTACACACACACACACACACACACACATATATGTATATACATATTATATATATATATATATATACATACATACATATATATGAGACAATACAGAGTGAAGGAGCTCTCCCATTGGAAGCAAGGTAGCAGCTCAGCAAAGAGAGAGAGAATCCCAGATCTTACCCAAGGGGAAGTTCCTTGAAGTCTCTAGAGCAGCAAGCTGGGCATAGGAATGTGATGGAGGCTGCCTACTTCTCTCACATCTTCCCAATCTTTTCCTTCAGCATCCTTAAGTGGGGCTGGCCTTGTCCATCCTTTCTCTCAAAACAAGAAGCCCAAAGTGCCTGAAACAGTTCAAAGCTTGAAGACAACTAAAGAGTTCTCCTTTCTCCCACTTTTGCCAATTGCACTCCCCCCATCCCCACCCCCACCCCCCACAACACACACACACACACACACACACACATAGGAGCAGGGCATTGATCTTCTCTAATGAGGAAAGAGTCCCCTACTAATGGACTTTGGGACTGGGACTACACCAGCATTTGATGGGAAACAACTAAGTAGGAGTAAATATATAGCTCTTCTTCTAAAAATATTTTCAGTTTCAAATTTTCTCCCTCCCCGCCCCCACCACTGAGAAGGGAAGAAATTCAATACTCATCATTCATATGAAGTCATATAAAACATTTCCACAATAGCTATGTTGTTTAAAAAAAGGGAAGAAAAATAAAGTGAAAAAATGTGCTTTGATCTTTACTCAAGAGTTTACCAGTTCTCTCTCTTTCTCTGGAGGTAGAGAGCATTTTTCATCACAAGTCCACAAGAACTATTGTGGATCATTGTATTGAGTAGAGTAGCTAAGTCTTTTACAGTTGATTATCTTTACAATATTGCTGTTACTGTATACAATGTTCTCCAAGATCTACTCACTTCATTTTGCATCAGTTCATGTAAGTCTTCCCAGGTTTTTTCTGAAACTATCCCCACATGTTAGTATTTTATCACAATCATATGCCAGAACTTATTCAGCTATCCCCAGTTGATGGGCATCCTCTGTTTCCAATTCTTTGCTGCTACACAAAGAGATTAAGTATTTTTTTGCAATACAGATCCTTTTCCTTTCATCCCTTTAGGATACTGTCCTAATAGCAGTATTTCATGCACAATTTTATAGCCCTTTGGGCGTAGCTCCAATTTGTTTCCCAGAATGGTTGGACAGCAACAGTGCAATAATGTAGCTATTTTTTCATATCCTCTTCTGCATTTGTCTTTTCCTTTTTCTGTCATGTTAACCAGCTTGATGATACCACTCTCTTCTTCAGAGAGACCAGGGAAAGTGCTGTGTATCCTGGTTCCCACTCCTCACCAAAAAAAGAGTAATTTCCTTAAACTTATAGATGTTTAAGATATGGTAAATCAACATAATTCTAGACCAATACCCCCACCCCACCCCACCCCACTTGGAAATAAGAAGGAAAGCAAGCACTTAGTCCACAATCCTCTTTCCTGCTCACCTCAAAGACAGAAATCTCAGTCATCCTTGGAGAGGGGTAGCCAGATCCCAGATCAGATGTCTGTCAATGCCACAAATAAGCCAGTCATCTTTATATATTTAGATAGCAACTATGATATATTTATATATATGTATGTACATACATGTATATGTATACATACATGCATGTATAAATATATACATATGCATATACACCCATATACACATGCATAGATACATATATATGTGTATATATATAAACATATATCTTATAAATGTAATGACCAACTTTGTATCTGGAGATTCATCTCTATTTAATAAAGAAGTGATGGACTACAAGTACAAAATGTTGCATAAACTGTCAGATGTGGTCGCTGATACAGTTTGTTTTGGTTAACTTGTTTTCATTGTTAAAAGAAAGGGGATCTATAGAGTGTTAGTTTCTTTGGAAGTGATAGGGATGTAAAAACCAAAAACCATCAATAAAACATCTAAAATATAATAAATCTTATTATCTTTAACATATATTTGACTCACATTTTCATCATCCTCACCAAAAGTCTATTAAGGACATAATTATAGATATAATCAAGAATTAGTCTATGAGGAAGTGGTATAGTATAAGCAGCATTTATTAAACAAGGAGTCAAGTTCTAATGTCATTTCTTCCACTGATCAGCTCAATATAAACCTTGGGGAAGTTATTTCCCCTTTCTGGCTATTTGTTTTTTTATTTCTAAAATGAAACTATTGGGCTAGATGATCTCTCAGTTTTTCTCCAAGTCTAACATTCTGTGTGTCTATGAATAGCAATAGCCCATATTTATATAGCATTACATGATTCACTGACTGCTTTTGTCAAAATAACCCTGAAAATTAAGTAGCATATGATTGTCTCCTTTTTAGAGGTGAAGTACTCTTTGAGTAACATATGGTGCAATGTAATAGGAGCTATAGATCTATGATTCTATGATCACCATTATATCACACCTCTGTGCTAGACTTGTGACCTGTTTCCCAAACTCATCATCTATTTCTTCTCTCTGTCCAGATGGTTTGTTGTATACTTCAAAGATATAATCACCTCTGTTTGTTTTTCCCTCCATTGGTCTTCACCCAAAAGTCCTCCATCATGTGCACACCTTCAGTTCCTGGGGTTTATCACATGAGTATACTCTTTTACTAAAAAATGCTACCCCACCCCAGTTTCAGTGGTACCTATGAGGTAGATATTGCTTCTTTGTATTAGGGCCTCTAGTTCCTCTGTTTGTTGCCTTAAATTTCAGGCATCTGTGTATGGATATTTGTGGTTATAGATGCTGCTAAGTTTTTTTTGGATTTAGTTTCCCGCGAACTTATGAGTGTCTCAAGTTCTATTCTTCATGTATTGTAGCTATTCTTTACAATATGTAGTTTTGTGGTTATACTCAAATAGGTTTCTCACTCCACTATCTATTTTAGTTTAAATCCCTTTTGTTTAGATTTGCAAAATACCTAGCAAATATGCTCTCAACCAAACATTTTATCCCTGGCCAAGAGTCTCTTATCCTTTTATTTTAATCTATAGTCCAGAAATTAAAATACCATTCTCCCACATTGCCTTCTTAGCCAGCTGTTCTCTTCCTAAATCAAATTTTCTCTTCTATATTCCCTGCCTTGAGTGAAAGGCAGTGAGAAAAACACAGCTTGTCCCTCTAAGGTCATCAGTTGTTTTCCTGAGCCTTCATAATCTTTGGCAATGCTTTTGATATTCCTTCTGCCAGTATCATTTATGCCCCTATGAATCACCAGAAGTGGGTAGTAGTCTATTTTGATAAAGTCTTGTTATATTCTTTAGTACATCTTGGATATATTCTCTGAGAAGACAATAGACCTCTCTGTTGTTGTAATAAGGTCAATCAATACATGTACACTAGTACCAGTGAGCAGAGAATCAGAAACCATCACTACTCTTTGCTTCCTCTGACCATTACTGAATGATCTCTCACCTGTCACCAGCTTCTTTGGCTCTATTAAATCATCCTTAGAGGACAAGCAGCTGCTGCCCTCTCAGAGCATCCAACTTTCTCCTATTCAGGAAGAGCTTCAGATTTGTCTTTGGGCTTTTTTTAGCTCTAAGTGTACACTTGTCGTTTTCCTTTCCTGATTCTGCATAACATTCTTCCATACTCCAGTCTCCTAATGAGGGTCAAATTTCCTCCCCTCCATTTCAGATCCTTAAAAAAAGCCCACAATGAAGCCCTGCTTCCTTGTGTTAAGACCTCTAGCTGCTCCTGTTTGTTGTCTTAAATTACAGGCATTTGTGGCTGAACATTTGAGGCTGCAGAAGCTGTTGGGTCTTTTCTTGGATTTGTTTCCTGTGAACTTATTTAAAATGAACTTCTTTGTCCCTTATAACCTGGAATAGGAAGTCAGAATTCTCCATTCTTTTCACCTTCCCACCTAGGAGTGAAATCAGCCTACAGTGGGAACACAGATAGCAGTCATTTGGTTATGATAGAAATATAAACAATGTGTGCTCAATAAAAGTTACTACGAAATTCCTCCTTTCCCACAGTGATTGAAATTTTCAGCCTTTTTTTTGAAAATCTTACATTTATTTGTACTTCATCTCTCAGAACCTTTTAAAATTTTTTATTTATTATTATCTCAATGATTTGACAATCCCGTTTCCTTTCTTTTCAATTAATTTATTATGAATTTGACAAATATCAACAAAAAAAGAAAAAGAGGATTTTATATGAAAAATGAATTTTATTTTATATAGTTCAGTTTTAAAATTTATATATGTATGCACACATACTATGTACATATATATACATATGTGTATATATGTGCACTTTTAAAAAGATGACTCAAAAGATGTTCTCTTTTCTTTTTTCTTTTTTGCTGCCCTATTACTATCCTCTCTCCTTTCCACTTCCATCATTAGAAAAAGAAAAGAAAATCACTTGAAACAAACATGTATAGTCAAGCAAAACAAAATCCCACAAACTGGCTGGGTCCGAAGATGTACTTTTTGTTCTTCACCTTGTGTCAGTCATCTCTCTGTCAAAAAGTGGATAGCATGTTTTATTGACAATCCTATAGAATTATGGTTGGTCATTGCATTAATGAAATTCCTCAAGTCTTTCCGAACTGATGATTATTTTCATTGTGTTATGGTCTGCAAATATTTATTATTTCTACTTACTATTCACAAGAAAAATATTTACTATTTCTGCCTTTTTAACATTTGTTTACATCTCCAAGCCCAAATACATTTTTTGTAAAAGTTATATGTGACGCTGAAAAATAAATATATTCTTCACAATACATATATACACATATTTTTGGGTCAGTTTGGCTAGTGCAGCCTTGCTGCCCACAGTATGATGAAATCACGCTACAGTTGGAACATAGATTGCAGTCACTTTGTTGTGATAAAAATACAAACAATGCATATTCCCTGCCTTGAGTGAAAAGCAGTGACAAAAACAACCTGTCCTTCTAAGGTCATCAGTTGTTTGCCTAAGCCTTTATAATCTTTGGTAATACTTTTGATGTTCCTTTTGACAATATCATTTATGCCCATGTGAATTGCCAAAAGTCTTGGTATATTCTTTAGTACATCTTTGTAGGATTAAACTCTCTTGCAAGGTAAGTTATTCTTGGTTGAAATAATTCATCTTTTGCCTTTTGGAATATCATATTCCAAGATTTTCTCTCCTCTATAATAGTTTTGCCAAGTCCAATGTGATCTTGACTGTGGCTCTTTGGTACCTGAAATCTTTCTTTTGGGATTTTTGTAGAACTTTGACACAGAAGTTCTGGATTTTGGCTATGATGTCTAGGTGTTTTCAATTTGAAGTTTCATTTAAAAGGTAAAAGACCAGTGGATTCTGTGTATTTTCACTTTTCCTTCATGTTCTAATAAATTTAGATTGCTTTTTCTCCAGTTAGGTTTTGTACCTCCTTATCCATTTGGCCAATTTTACTTTTTAAGGTGTTATTTTCTTCAGCAAATTTTTTTTTATTTTGTCAATTGCGTTTTTAGAAGAATTGATCAATTTTTCTTCTACCTCTCTAATTTGACTTTTAAAATCCTTCTTGAGCTCTTCTAAGAATGCTTTTTGGGCTCAAGTCCAGTTTATATTCCCTTTTGAGGTTTCAGATATGGATATAGTGCTAATGCTGTCTTCTTCTGAATTCATATTTTGATCCTCCCTGTCCCCATAGTAAGAATCTATAGTCTTTGCTTTTCTAATTTGCTTTTTGCTCATTGTGATTGCCTTTTCCCTGGCTTTTAAAGTGGATGTCTGCTTCTGGGGCACAGGGGGCTCTGTCCCATGCTTCTTGTTCTGGAGTCTAGGAGTGTGGTTACTGGCTTTGTGTGCTGTGGCTTCTGGTTCTGGCAGCTGGAAGTTATATGATGTTGTAGCTTACCTGTTGCTAAGCTGGAGTTGGGTGGTATTTGCCGAGGCCAGGTGAGGTCTTTCTGCATTGAGGTTACACTGAAGCTCTCAGCGTGAGGTGTGGGGGAGGTGTAGTCTGGCCACTGGAGGTCTCCTCCTGTCTTAGGGCTGCACTAGAGCAGGGGTAGGCTAAGCCACCTGTCCCTGCTGATGTATGTCAATTTCCCTGGCTGTGCAAAGGCCTACCTGGGATCCTGGTGTTGGTGCTTGCTGGCTCCGCCACCCTGGGGCTCAAGATCTCCACTGCTCTGCTGAAGTGGGGCTTGCTGCTGGCTTACTGGGATGCCTGTTGGCCTGTATTGGTTCCCTTCAGCCACAGCAAGAGGTACCTTTTTCTACCAGCTTCACTATTCCAGGATTTTTCCTGGGGCAATATTCTCTGGGTTTTTCTTTTCTTTTTCTTTTCTTTTTTTAAGGGGGTTAGACAAGGCAATTGGGGTTAAGTGACTTGCCCAAGGTCACACAGCTAGTAACTGTCAAGTATCTGAGGCCACATTAGAACTCAGGTCCTCCTGACTCCAGGGCCAGTGCTCTATTCACTGTGCCACCTAGCTACCCCATTCTCTGGGTTTTTCAAGGCCAACAAGGAAGGGTAAGAGCAACTTTCTATTTACTCCACCATCTTGGATCCGGGAAGTTTAAATAGGTAACTTTTAAACATTCAGTCTGTGGGCTAACAGCCCCAGGAGTAGCTGCTATTGCTACTGCAGCTGCTGCAGGTCCTGTGTAGGACTGCTCTTCTCTCTCACCCAGTTCCAACAGACCCCCTTCCTGTGCTAAGAGGTCTGAGAATCACCACTGCCATAGACTGCTTTTTTAAAAATGATTTCTTGAAACATAGTATCCAGGTTCTCTGTCTGATGATGGTTTTCAGGAAGTTATTATTAAATTACCAAAAAATCAAATCAAATCAATTAAATTACCAAAAGTCAAATCAAATAAATCGAAGAAAAACCAGAAAAAATAAGAGCAATCCCAGAAAATTATGAAAAGAAAGTCAACCAATTTGAAATAGAGAATCAAAAACTGAAGGAAGAAAATAATTCCTTAAAAAGTAGAATTGGGCAAAGGAAAGCTAATGATATTCTAAGATACCAAGTAATAATAAAACAAAATCAAAAGAATGAAAAATAGAAGAGAATGTGAAACATCTCAACAAAAAAAAACCGCACAACTGATCTGGAGAAGAGATTGAGGAGAAATAATGTAAGAATAATGGAACTACTTGAAAATTACAATAAAAAAGGAGGAAAATTGTCCTGAAGTTCTAGAATAAGAAGGCAAAACAGAAATAGAAAAAAACCACCAGTCACCACCTGAAAGAGATCCTAGGAGGAAAACTTACAGGAATATCATAGCCAAATTTTAAAGCTCCCTGGTTAAGAAGAAAATATTAGAAGCAGTAAGAAAAAAAAATTTAAATATTGCGGAGCTACAACGAAGATTGCACAAGACCTAGCAGCTACTACATTGAAAAACCATAGGTCTTGGAATACTATATTTCATAGAGCAAAAGAACTGGGGTTACAGCCAAGGGTAACTTACCCAGCAAAGTTAAGTATAATCCTGAATGAAAAAATGGACATTTAACAAACCGAAAGACTTTCAGGTATTCATGACAAAAACAGCAGAACTTAAGGGAAAATTCAACATATAACATCCAGGAGAAATATAAGGTAAACATTAAGGACCAATTATAAAGGACTCAATAAGGTCAAATTGCTTACTTCTTATATGTGAAAATATTATCAGTTCTTTTATGACTGTCATTTCTATTTTGGTAGTTTGAAAAAAAGGCTTGAGCTGAGCTAAGTATGATGGGGTGATTCTTTTTTTTTTTTTTGGTTGAAACCACAGAGATAACTTTATTTAATTATCTACTCATAAACACCAAACTTGGCATAAATAAGTAAACTTATGCTCACCAAAGATTTTTGCCACTATCATGGAAAATTTCCTGCACATAACACAAATGGCAGAAGCATTCCCTAAAGATAGTGAGGTCCTCTTGATATTACTGTTTTTAAATTTTTTATTAAGATTTTTTATTTTTAGTTTACAACACGCAGTTCTGCATGAACCTGAGTTTCAGATTTTCTTCCCCCACCACCACCCCTCCCTCCCCAAGACTGCATGGAATCCAATATATCTTCTACATATAACTTCACATTGAACTTATTTACACAATAGTCAGGTTGTAAAAAAAGAATTATTACCAAGGGAATGAATCATGAGAAAGAAGAAACAAAATTAAAAAAAAACCCAAAAACAAAAAGAGAGGAAAAAAAAAGAAAAGGAAAAAAAAAAAAGGAGAGCAAACAATTTGCCTCAATCTGCATTCAGTCTCCATAGTTCTTTCTCTGGATGTAAATATCTCTTCCCCTCATGAGCCCTTTGGAGTTGTCTTTGAACCTTGTATTGCTGAGAAGAGCGAGGTCTATAAAAGTTAGACATCACAGAATCCATATATATGTGGTTGTGTATAATGCTCTCCTAGTTCTGCTCCGCTCACTCAGCATCATATCGTGTAGGTTTTTCCAGGTTATTATGAAGTCCGTATCTTCCCCATTTCTTATAGCACAATAGTATTCCATTACCTTCATATACCACAATTTGTTCAGCCATTCCCCAATTGATGGGCATCCCCTTGATTTCCAATTCTTTGCTACTACAAAAAGAGCTGCTATAAATATTTTTGTACATATGGGTCCTTTTCCCACTTGTGTGATCTCTTCGGGATACAACCCTAGAAGTGGTATTGCTGGGTCAAAGGGTATGAACATTTTCATAGTTCTTTGGGCATAGTTCCAAATTGCTGTCCAGAATGGCTGGATCAGTTCACAACTCCACCAGCAGTGTAAAAGTGTTCCAATTTTCCCACATCCTCTCCGGCATTTATCATTTTCCTGTTTCATTATTTTAGCCAATCTGACAGGAGAGATGTGGTACCTAAAAGTTATTTTGATTTGCATTTCTCTAATCAGTAGTGATTTAGAGCATTTTTTTCATATGCCTATAGATATCTTTAATTTCTTCCTCTGTAAAATGCCTGTTCATATCCTTTCACCATTTCTCAGTTGGGGAATGACTTGTATTCCTATAAATTTGAATCAGTTCCCTGTATATTTTAGAGATGAGGCCTTTATCAGAGACACTAGTTATAAAGATTTTCTCCCAATTTTCTGCTTCCCTCCTAATCTTTGTTGCATTGGTTTTTTTTAATATGAAAACTTTTCAATTTAACATAATCAAAATTATCCAATTTGCATTTTGTAATGCTCTCCATCTCTTGTTGGATCATGAATTCTTTGTTTTTCCATAAATCTGATAGGTGAACTATTCCTTGCTCTCCCAAATTGCTTATATTATTAGCCTTTATTCCTAAATTGTGAACCCATTTTGACTTTATTTTGGTATATGTTGTAAGATATTGGTCTATGCCCAATTTGTGCCCTACCATTTTCCAATTTTCACAGCAGTTTTTGCGAAATAATGAATTCTTAGCCCAGAAGCTGGTTTCTTTGGGTTTATCAAAGAGTAGATTGCTATAGTCATTGACTACTGTGTCTTGTGTAGCTAATCTATTCCACCAATCCGTGACTCTGCTTCTTAGCCAGTGCCAGGTAGTTTTGATGACTGCTGCTGTATAGTACAGTTTAATATCTGGTATGGCTAGGCCACCTTCCCTAGCATTTCTTTTTAGCTTGTTTGTTTGTTTGTTTTTTTGTGCAGGGCAATTGGGGTTAAGTGACTTGCCCAAGGTCACACAGCTAGTACATGTGTCAAGTGTCTGAGGTCAGATTTGAACTCAGGTCCTCCTGACTCTAGTCTGGAGTCTCTGTAGGGCTGGTGCTCTACTCACTGAGCCACCTAGTTGCCCCCCTTTTTTTGTTCCTAGCATTTCTTTTCGTCAATTCCCTAGATATTCTAGACCTCTTGTTCTTCCAGATGAATTTTGTTATTATTTTATCCAGCTCTGTAAAATAATTTTTGGTAGTTTGATGGGTATGGCACTGAATAAATAAATTAATTTAGGTAAAATTGTCATTTTTATTATATTAGCTCGGCCTAACCATGAACAACTGATATTTTTCCATTTATTTAGATCTGACTTTATTTGTGTGAAAAGTGTTTTGTAATTATGTTCATATAGGCCCTGGGTTTGTCTTGGCAGGTAGACTCCCAAATATTTTATAGTATCTACAGTAACTTTAAATGGAATTTTTCTTTCTAGCTCTTGCTGCTAGGCTTTGTTAGTAATGTATAGGAGTGCTGAGGATTTATGTGAGTTTATTTTATATCCTGCAACTTTACTAAAGTTGATTATTATTTCAAGCAGTTTTTTCACTTGATTCTCTAGGATTCTCTAAGTAAATCTGTAAAAAGTGATAATTTAGTTTCTTCTCTGCCTATTCTAATTCCTTCAATTTCTTTTTCTTCTCTTATTGCTACAGCTAACATTCCTAGTACCAAATTGAACAATAAGGGTGATAATGAACATCCTTGTTTCACTCCTGATCTTATTGGGAATGCATCTAGTTTATCCCCATTACAAATAATGCTTGTGGATGGTTTTAGGTAGATGCTATTTATAATTTTAGGGAAGGTTCCATTTATTCCTAT
>CM053622.1:398553678-398599143 GCA_028646595.1 Phalanger gymnotis | reverse complement strand
TACTTATCAGGGTGTGTTATTCCCTTCTCGAAACAAATCGGGTGAGAGTAAGGCTCAAATACTGCTCTTCTCCCTCCCTTCTTTCCCTCTATTACAGTATGTTTTTGTGCCTCTTCATGTGATACAATTTCCTCTTTTCTACTACCTCCTTACCTCTTCTCCCAGAACCATCCCTTTATATCTCTTAATTATATTTTTTTTATCATTATATTGGTTATTTTATGCTGATACCAACAGTCTATGAATTTCCCTTTCAATTGTCATAATAAGTATACAATTCTCAAGATTGACATATATATATAAAACAAAATAATCCTATATTAGGATGTAACTAATTAGCCTTATTGATTAACTAGGGGGTTTCCCCCCATTTACCTTTTTATGTCTCTCTTGAGTTTTGCATTTGGTGATGGGGTGATTCTTAAAAAATAAAACTACGTAGACACAGATAAAAAGGGGCAATTATCTCATACAAATGAGGCATAAAAGGAAAAATTGATACATAATAAGCTAGTAAGGGGCAGGGTGGATAGTGCTGAAACCTTACTCCTATCAGGAATGGGTTAAAGAGGGAATTATGTATACATATATATGTATGTATATACATATATATACACACATATGTATGTATGTATATGTATGTGTATATGTGTATGTATGTATATATGTATGTATGTATATATAGGTATGTATGTATAAAAGTCTTCTAAAATCAGAAAGAAATAAGCAGGCAAGGGGATAGGGTTTTGGGAGAGAATAAGGGAGGGACTCTTGGAGGGGTGGATAGGCTGAGGAATAGGAGGGCAAGGTAGCAGGTAAAGTAAGGCAGAGGAGTGAGGAGGGTTAAGAATAGGG
Organism: Phalanger gymnotis; assembly: GCA_028646595.1. Classification (NCBI taxonomy): domain Eukaryota; kingdom Metazoa; phylum Chordata; class Mammalia; order Diprotodontia; family Phalangeridae; genus Phalanger; species Phalanger gymnotis. The sequence continues at coordinate 398,598,288 of CM053622.1, read as the reverse complement.
TGAGAAGGATAGTGAGGAAAAATAGAGAGGAAGAAAATATACAAGTAATTATAAATTAGAATGTGAATGGGATGAATTTACTTGTAAATATGGAAACTGATAAAAGATTAAAAATTTGAATTCAACAATACGTTGCTTTCAGGAAATGCTATAAAATGAGAGATACACACAAAGACAAAATAAAGGTCAGGAGTAGAATTTATTATGCAAAAAAAGCAGGATTTAGCAACCATGATCTCAGACAAAGTTCAAGCTAAAATAGATTTAATCAAAAGAGAAAAATAGGAAAACTACGCTGTTGTCAGCAATATTATTCAATATTGTTTTAGACCATTTAAAATAAATAGACAGTACAAAATACCTGATTGTATACTTGCCAAAACAGACACAAGAACTATATGAACATCAACATAAAACACTTTTTATACAAATAAAGTTGGATCTAAATAATTGAAGTAATATTTATTGTTCATGAGTAGGTAAAGCCAATATAATAAAAAATGACAATTTTACCTAACTAATCTATTTCTGTAATGCCATCTTAAATTACTACAAAATTAGTTTATTGAGTTAGAAAAAAGTAGTAACAAAGTTCATTTTGAAGAACAAAAGATCAGAAACTTCAAAGAAACCAGGGGAGAAAGATGTAAAAGAAGCAGATTCGGTAGTATCAGACCTTAAACTATAATATAAGGTGAGAACATCGTTGAAGTATAAAATGAATAATTTTGATTATTTTAAATTAAAATTTTCTTGTATAAATAAAACCTATGCAGCCAAGACTAAAAGTAATGCAGAAAATTGGGGAAAAAAACTTTCAAAAGTAATCTCTAAGATAGAATGTGATTGGGTTGTAATATTGCTGTGGTGTAGGAAAGGAGAAACTGGTTGATTTAGAAAAACAGAAAGACTTGGATTTATGAAGGAATATGCTATCTGACTTCAGAGAAAGAGGTGACAAGTGGAAATAAGCAAAGTATGGTTTTACATATATATGTATGAGTATATATATGTATGTCTATAGAGATCTTTGTATATGTGTATGCACACATATACATATATATGTATACATATATTTATATTTGTGATTAGTTGTAGCCTTCTTGGAGGGGTGGGGGGAGGGAGGGGAAAAATAAAGTGAAAAGTGCACAACAGACAACAAAAGAAAACCTATAAGGAAGCAAAGAAAAGCTGGACAGCTTTGAAAACAATGTGTAGCATTTATTATGTAGCTTTTCTTGAAATGGAAATTTCTTGTTTTATATTGAAAACTCTCTTATGTTTGGCTGTGTACATGGCAATTTCCCCCCTTATTTTGTGTTTAAGCTTAAAATAAACTTAAAAACTTTTTTAAAACAATAAAACATTTATTAAGGGATATTCTGCACAGATAACTGTGATGTCTTTAGGGCAAGGAAGGGGAATCTTTACTCCTCTAAACTCACATTCAAATTTGAGTGGTAGTATGCTGGCTCCAAAGATGAATTCATACCTTTCCCTTTTTATGGAAAGATCTACTCATATCTGATATGTGTTCAAAATCCTTCTTACTTTAGGGGGATCCTAGTATGGTAATTGGTAGAGCAAGATGTCTTCCTTTTACCTCTTTTTCCAGATCAATGCTTTGGTCTCTCTTTATTTGATTAAAGGGGATGAATGTATAAAAATGGAATGTTCTTTGATTTACTCAAGGTTAACTACAAGAGCTGTATATGTGTGTGGAAGTTCTTATCTATGATTCCAAAAGCTATCTGGTTCAAGTTAAAGAGTCATCTATCAAATTACTGAGAAAAGAGTAGAAGACCATCTTGTTAGGCTTTGAGATAAAAGCAAAAAGCAAGGGACAATTTCCATGTAGAAGATACTTGTGAATTATCTGGCAAATACCAGGAACATGGACTTGAGATTCTCTCAAGTGAGGAATGAAAGGCCTGTGTTGTTTTTTTCCCCACTTGGGATTCTTCATGTGATATGCTAAGTCAGTTTCTAAAGAAGATGAATAAATATCCCATGGGCAAAGATCATAAAAAGGAGAAAAAGCCTTCCCTATTAACATGGCTACATATTAATATGTGTATATATATATATGTGTATGTGTGTGTGTGTGTGTGTGTGTATGTGTGTGTGTATGTATTCCATAGGAGGTAGTACTAATTAATTTACATTCTTCAGAGTGAGGAAAAATAGCATTTGCAATTTCAAAATTCTAAGAAGCAAAACTATATCCTTAAGCACAGAATAAGAAAGAGTTATAGAAAGTACAGAAAATACAAAATATGGATTTTCAATGAAATAGAGACTTTCAAGCATTCTTGATGAAAAAACCAAAGTTGAATAGAAAATTTGACTTTCAAATGCAAGAATCAAGAGAAGCATGAAAAGGTAAACAGGAAGAAGAGGTCATAAGGGACTTACTAAATTTGAGCTGTTTTGATTACATTCCTACATGGAAAAATGATATTTGTGACTCATGAGACTTTTCTCAGTATTAGGGCGTTTGAAGGGAATATACATACATACATACATACATATGTGTATATATATAGACAGAGGGTACAGGGTGAATTGAACATGAAGGGATGATATCTGAAAAGGATAAAATTAAGGGGTGACAGAGGAATATATTGGGAGAGGGAGAAAGGAAGAGATAGAATGAGGTAGATTATCTCACATGAAAGTGGCAGGAAAAAATTGTTGTAATGGAAAGGAAGAGGGGTTAGGTGAAAGAGAATGAGTGAATCTTGCTCTCATCAGGTTTGGCTAAGTAGGGCATAACACACACTCAATTGGGTATCTTATCCTACTGGAAAGTAGGGGGAAGAGGATAAGAAGGGGAGGATGATAGAAGGGAGGGCAGATAGGGTGAGGAGGTAGTCAAAGGCAAACACTTTTGAAAAGGGACATGGTCAAAGGAGAAAACTGAATAAAGGGGGACAGGATAGGATGGAGGGAAATATAGTTAGTCTTTAACAACATGACTATTATGGAATTGTTTTGAATAATGACGCATTTATAACCTATATTGAATTGCTTGCCTTCTCAAGGAGAGTGGGTGGGGAGGGAAGAAGGCAGAGAATTTGGAACTCAAAGTTCTAAAAACAAATGTTAAATAATTGTTTTTACAAGCAACTGGAAAATAAGATATACAAGCAATTGGGGTATAGAAAGCTATCTTGTCCTACAAGAAAGTAAGGGGAAAAGGGATAAGGAGCTGAAGTGGGATGATAGAAGGGAGGGCAGACTGGGGAAAGGCGTGATCAGAATGCATGACATCTTGGAGTGGGAGAGAGGGTAGAGATGGGGAGAAAATCTGTAACTCAAAATCATGTGGAAATGAAAGTTAAAAATTAAAAATAAATTTTAAATGGAGCAAAAAAAAAAGTACAGAAAATAGACATTATCAAAAGTATTGGACTTCTAAATCATGTGACCACCGAGATAGAGGATGAGACATTTTCTCTGATTTTCACAACTTATCAAATCTCTCCTAAAGCAAAATTATGCACAAAAGACAAAGCAATTTCACCCATCTCCACAGTCTAGGATACTAAGACTCCAAGGATGATAAAAATCCAGTGAATTAAGAGTAGAAAAAGCTAATAATCCCTAACCCTGAACAAATTCATAAAACACCCCCTTTCAAATCATCTACCCTGCTGCAGTAGCAGGGCAGCACAAGATGACCCACAGCTTTTCAAAAGAACTTAATTCTATCCCTCTCTCCTCCCAGTGCTGAGGAAACCCAAAGGACAGAAGAAGTTTGCTTTAGGATCACAGTGTGGTAGTGCTCTGCGCTACAACAGAGATCAATAAGAGAACTGAGGAACAGAGAACACCATGACAGGATACATGAGTTTATTTGTGAGAAATTCTACTATGCTTGAGGGAAAAAGCCCTAAATTCAATTCTGTCCCCTCAGAAGTCACTGAGAGTAAAGATCTAAGCTAGTGAATTTCTCATTTTGGGAGGAAGCTGAGATGCTTTGAAATCCAGCCCCAGAAAAACCACCACCAGAGGGGATGGAGTCAAAGAATGAGCAACAAGGGAAAATAAGAAAAAAAAATATGAAATTACCCAAGATCTCAGCATGTAGCTAAAGCAATCCTCGGGGGGGGGGGGGACATATTTTTACATTATGTTACATTAACAAAATAGAAAAAGATAAATAATGCACTTAATATGCATTTAAAAATAAGAAAGCCAACAAATAAACCTTTAAAAGCACAAAGGAAGAGATATTAAAGAGAAGAATTATGCTGAAAGAAGTTATGAAGGGGATGATTTCAGAAAAACCTAGGACACAAACTGAAGTGAGCAGAACAACGGAAACTATACGGTAACAGCAATGTTGTAAAGATAAACAACTTTCAGACTTCAGAACTCTGAGCAATACAATGACTAACCACAATTCCAAAGAACTCATGATGAATCATGCTATCCACCTCTAGACATTGAAACACATTTCTTTTTCTTCCTTCTTTCCTTCCTTTTTTCTTCCTTCCTTCCTTCCATGTCTAAAGCAGTAGTTTATTTTCCTTGACTATACATATTTGAAATGGCTGTGGTTTTTCTTGTCTTCTCAATGGATGGGGGAGGGTAGGGAGGAGGGAGAAATTTCCAAACCAGAGCATGATGTCCCTGAATGTTTTAAAAGAGAAATAAGAATTGTGAAAGCAGTATTTATGGCCTGCAAAGCAGAAATAGTGGGCAGAGTGGAGAAATTTGAATCCACTGTGGCAAATGTTACCAAAGAAACTAAAGAGACAATAACTGGTTGGGAATGCAAATACACAGATGTCAAGGATGACATGAAGTACAGAACTAAAAGGCATGAATGTTAAAAGAAATCATGCTCTCCATGCAAGTAAAACAATAATTTGGAAGATGGGTTGTGTAGAGACTACTTAAACACCATGGGTCTCCCAGAAGAACACAACACATCAAAAACCAAGACCACTATAATGTGGAAAAAATGCAAGAAAACTGCTGAGAACTTCTGAACACAGAAAAAACAAAAGTGCCAATCTAAAGAATCCATAGATTGCCTCTAGAAAAAAAAACCCAAGGCTGCAAATTTCAAGACACATAGTGGTTAAATTTAAAAATTCTATTGAGAAACAAAAATTGAGCAAGGGACCAGGAGACAGAGTTTTAAACAAAAGGAACTGCTGAGGCAAAAAATTTGGGTCCTAATTCACAGAATTCTCTCAAGATTTTAAGGAACAATTAGTATCTATAATATACAAATTATTCTCAAAAATTGATAAAGTCCCAATCAGAATCCTTTTATGAGACAAATATAGTCCTAATACTTAAGCCAGGGAAGGAGTAAGCCAAGAAGGAAAACTATAGATCAGTATCATTAATAAATATCAATTTAAAAATCTTAAATACAATCCTATCAAAGCCATACTAGATCTCAAACTGTATTACAAAGCAGTAATCATCAAAACATTCTGGTACTGGCTAAGAAATAGAGTGGTGGATCAGTGGAACAGATTAGGTACACAATACACAATAGTAAATGACCATTGTACTCTACTGTTTGGTAAACACAAAGTCTCCTGCTTCTGGGATAAGAACTTACTATTTAACAAAAACTGATGAGAAAACTGGAATGCAGTTTGGCAGAAACTAGACCAACATCTCAAACCATATACCAAGATGAAGTCAAAATTGGTACAAGATGTAGACATAAAGGGTGATATCATGGGCAAATTAGGGGATCATGGAATAGTTTACCTGTCAGATCTAGGGATAAAGGAAGAATTTTTGCTCAGACCAGAGATAGAGAGCATTACAAGATGTAAAATGGATAATTTTTATTATGTTAAGTTTAAAAAGTTTATTATATTAAGTTTAAAAAGTTAAAAATTATATTAAGTTTAAAAAGACAAAACCAATGCAGCCAGGATTAGAAGGAAAACAGAAAGCTGTGAAAAAATTATTTTATAGCAAGCATCTCTGATAACAACCTCATTTATCAAATATGCAGAGAACTGAGCCAAATTTATAATAAGCATGAAATCCCAGTTGATAAATGGTCACAGGATTAGTTTTCAGAAGACACTGATAGCCATGAAAAAAATGCTCCAAATAACTGTTAGTTAAAGATATTCAAATTAAAACAACTCTGATGTGGGACCTCACACCTTTCAGATTGGCTAACATGACAGAAAAGGAAGATCACAAATGTTGGAGGGTATATGAGAAATTTGGTACACTAATGTGCTGTTAGTAGATTTGTGCACTGATCCAACCATATGGGAGAACAATTTGAAACTATAGCCAAAAGTCTGAAAAACTGTGCATATATCCTTTGACCAGCAGTTGCACTACTAAGTCTGTATCCCAAAGAGATTTTTTAAAAAAGGAAAAGGACTTATATGTACAAAAATATTTATAACTCTTTTTTGTGAGTGACAAAGAATTGGAAATTGAGGGGATGCCCATCAATTGGGGAATCGTTGAACAAGTTGTGGTACATGATTATGATGGAATACTATTGTGCTATAAGAAATGATGATCAGGATGCTTTCAGAAAAACCTGGAAAGACTTAAATGAATTGATTCAAAGTGAAGTGAGCAGAACTAAGAGAATATCATACACAGAAACAGCAATATTGTATGATAATCAACTGTGAATGACTTAGCTTTCTCAGCAATAAAATTATCTAATACAATTTCAAAGGACTTATCATAAAAAATGCTATCCACTTCCTGAGAAAGAATTGATGGAGTCTGATTGTAGATAGAAGCATAAATTTTTAAACTTTCTTTATTTTTCTTGCTTTTTTATCTGTGTTATCTTTCACAATATAAGTAATATGGAAAGATGTTTTGTATGACTGCACATATATAGCCTATGTCAAATTGTTTGCCTTCTCAAGGAAGGGAGCAGGGTAGGAGGAAGGAAAAAAATTTGGAACTCAAAATTTTAAAAAACTGTTGAAATTTTTTACATGTAATTGGAAAAAATAAAATATTTAAGAATTAGAAAAAAGGGGGCAGCTAGGTGGTGCAGCGAGTAGAGCACCAGCCGTAGAGTCAGAAGTACCTGAGTTCAAATGTGGCCTCAGACACTTGACACACTTACTAGCTGTGTGACTTTGGGCAAGTCACTTAACCCCAATTGCCCTGCCTTCCCCCCTCAAAAAAAAGAATTAGAAAAAATAAAATCCTATCAAAGAGATGACAGCAATTTATTCAAGAAATCCTTCATTACAACCAAGTTGGATTTATATAACATGGATGCATTTGGTTCACCATTAGGAAAATCAACAATATAGTTAATCATTAAAAATAAAAATAATTAATGCCACATGATTATATCAATAGATACAGAAAAACTGTAACAAAGTACAACATTTAATTATGCTGTTAAAAATCTTACAAACTATAGGCATAGAGGGACCTTTTTTAATATCATAAAAAGTATCTGTCTAAAATCAAAAGCAAGCATAATATACAATGAGGATACACTAGTGTCTTTTCCAATAAATATGGAAGTAAAGCAAGGATGCCCACTTTTATCTTATGTAGTTCTTGAAATGCTAGCAATAGGGGTAGCCAGGTGGCACAGTAAATGGAGCACCAGCCCTGGAGTCAGGAGGACTTGACTTCAAATCTGGCCTCAGACACTTGACACTGACTAGCTGAGTGACCTTGGGCAAGTCACTTAATCCCAATTGCCTTGTCTTCCCTCTCCAAAAAAAAAAAAAAGGAAATGCTAGCAATAGCAATAACGAATGAGAAAGAAATTAAAGCCATAAAGATAGATAAAGAGGAGATAAAAGAACCTGGGGATCAATTTACCAAAGTACACAAAAGACTTGTATAAAGTCAATTACAGAGTGCTTCTTAAACAAAAAAAAACTTGATTAGCTGGAGGAACATTCAGTGTTCATGGCTGTACTGTGCTAATATGATAAAAATGACAATACTACCAAGGTTAATTTACACTTTGAATGCTATACCAATCAAATTATTAAAGGAATACTTTACACTACTCAATAAAATAATAACAAAATTAATTGGGAACAACAAAAGATCTAGAATATCAAGGGAAATTATGAAAAGAGGTAGGAGTGAAAGGGGAATAGCACTTCTAGACTTGAAACTATATTATTAGACAGCTGTTGTCAAAACTATCTCATATTGGTTAAAAAAAAGAAAGGCAGATCAATGGAACAGATTAAACAAGGGAGAATTAGAAACAATTGATCTCAACCCAGTGTTCTATAAAGTAGAAAAGAAATTATTTATGAAAGAGCTCCTTGTTTGATAAAAAGCTGCTTGGAAAACTGGAAAGCAGTCTGGCAGAAACTTGACTCAGACCGTACCTTACATGATAATTCCATAATACATTCTAAATGCATACATGACTTTAATATTAAATACCATACTTAAAAAATTAGAAGAGAAGCAGATAATATATTTCCCACAACTATGAGTAAGAAATGTATTCTTAGTTTTTTTTAATATTTTATTTTCCCCCAATTACATGTAAAATTTTTTAAAACATTTGTTTTTTGTAAGTTTTGCATTCCAAATTCTATCTCTTCCTTCTTCTCTCTTTCCCCCCTCCCTGAGACTGTAAGCAATCTAATATAGGTGACACATGTGAAATCACATAAAACATTGCCATGTTAGTCATCTTGTACCAAAAAACTTGAACAAAAACAAAAGGAAAGAAGGAAAGAAGAAAGAGAAGATGGAAGGAGAAAAGGAAGGAAGGAAGGAAGGAAGGAAGGAAGGAAGGAAGGAAGGAAGGAAGGAAGGAAGGAAGGAAGGAAGGAGGGAAGGAAAGAAGGAAGAAAGGAGGGAGGAAGGGAGGGGAGGAAGGAAGGAGGGAGGAGAGGGAGGAAGGAGGGAGGGGAGGAAGGAAGGAAGGAAGGAAGGGGGAAAAAGGAGGGGAGGGAGGTGGGAGGGAAGGAAAGAGACAGGGAGGGAAGGAGGGAAGGAAGGAGAAAAGGAAGGAAAAAAGGAAGAAAAATAGTATGCTTAGATTTGTATTCAGACACCATCGATTCTTTCTCTGGAGGTAGATATCATTTTTCATCATGAGACCTTTGGGATTGTCTTGAATCACTGTATTGCTGAGAATAGCTAAGTCATTCACAGCTGTTCATCCTACAATATTGCTGTTACTATGTATAATGCCTCCTGGTTCTGCTTACTTCACTTTGTATCAGTTCAAGTAAGTCTTCAGGAAATGTATTCCTAACCAAATAAGGGGCAGAGACAAATTATAAAGGACAAAATAGATAATTTTGTTTGCATCAAACTGGAAAGCTTTTGAGCAGACAATTTTAATGCACTTAGGAAAAGAAGGGAAATCATAGAATGGGGAAAAGATATTTGATCCCAATTTCGCTGATAATGTTTGGTATCTAAGATATATGAACAATTAATCAATATGTATCTAAGACCAGTAATCAATCCCTAATAGATAAATGGTCAAAATACATGACCAAACAGTTCTCAAAGGAAGGGCTGCAAAGTTTTAACAACCACACTAAAGAATTTCCAAATCACTAGTGACAAGAGCAATGAAAATCAAAACAACCCTAAGGTTTCATCTCACACCCTGAAAATTGGCAAAGATGACAAAAGACAGCAATAGTTAATGCTGGAGGAGTTGTGGGAAGAAGTATACATTAGTGTATTTTCAGCAGAGCTCTAAATTTGTACAACCATTTCAGAAAGCAACTTGGAATTATCCAAATAAAGTGACTAAAATCCTTTGATTCAGAGATTCCATTGACCCAACAAAGCCTCCATATACATCAAAATATTTATAATGGCACTTTTTGGGATAGTAAAGAATTGGAAATAAAGTAAATGCTCTTCAACTGGGAAATGGCCAAACAAATTGTGGTACATAGATATAATAAAATATTGTTGTGCTGTAGCAAATGATGAATGTGATAAATACAGAGACACATAAAAAGATCTACATGAACTGATACAGAGTGAACTAAACAGAGCTAAGGAAACAATATATACAGTAATTAAAATGATACAAATGGAGAAAAAAAACTACACATACACAAACCCAATGTGAATACATACAATTATTTAAAAGAATCATAACTCAGAGGAAGAGATATAAGAAGACACTCCCAACCTCTTCTCTGTACCAGTGAGAGGCCCATGGGTGTCATATATTGCACATGTTTTCATATTTTTTGAATGTATTGATCAGTTTTTACCTTATTTAAAAAATGGTCAATAGAATAGAAAAAATAGAGTAGAAAATAGCCATCTCATTCCCTCATGAAATTTTCATTCATAAATATATCATTGTTCTTTTAGAACCACAAATCACATAGAAAATCATAACTGAAACGAGCTTCTTAAAGAAAGAGGAGAATGATTTAGAGACCTGGAATATGAGAAAAACATACATTCCAGCAAATAAGCAATCAGCTTCTATCCATTTCTGGACACAAGTTCTGAAAAATGATTCCATGAACCTGGAGAAGACAAGAGGAAGCATTTCCCTTTGGTAGAGAAGTGGACATTGAATGAACAATGCTGCATACAGCATCAAACAGGATAGCTGAGATTTGCTTAACTCTTTTTCTGTCTTTTAAGGGAGGAGGAGTCCTTTGTGGGACAATGGATGGGAGAGGAAGGTATATCTGAAAATGATTGTGATATAAAAAGAAAAGATACAACATACTTTCTTAATAGTTGAGTGAAATAAAAAAAATCAGATCTGTAACTAGGAAGGGGGAACTGAGGCTTTGCTCAATGTTATAGATTTGTTAAAGAGAAGAACAGTTTTTGCCAAGTAGACTAAAGTGGTTTGTTTCCCTAAATGGTAAGGAAGCTATCCCTGAGATTTGATTGATCTGTTTCCCAGTTGCCTAGAGCAAAAAACAAAACAAAACAAAAAAACAGTTCACCAGGATCCAGTGCTCCTTGGAATTGGCAGACATCCCACTGCTGTGATAGGCATCATACCCTTCTGACCCAACATACCCTGCTGACATTTCCGGATGGAGATGAAGTGGGCCACTTCTATCTGAACCTATGCTGCATTCTTACTAAGCATTCTCTCCGTGCTATTGCTAGGTAAACTTTTTTGTTAAGTGTTGAATTGTAGACAAATATTTGATTTAAATCTGATCCCAAGCTTGAACTCCTAGACCAGATTTGGTCAGGCTTGGCCTATAATATTGGAAAACAAAAAGACCTGGTAATAACACTTGTGCTCCTAAGAAGATTGGGGCAGGACAGAACTAGTGAAAATGCAACCAGTGGAAAGATGGTGAGTTCCTCAGGTGAGAGGGTAGGGGTCAGGTGGAGGCCATGATTTGCTGGCATGCCTGAAGTGCATTCCTTCCTCACCTCTGCCAACTGGCCTTCCTCACTTCTTTCAAGATTCAGCTCAAATCCTGATCCCCCTCCCCTCACCCCCCAATGGCTGGTGTCTTACCTCTGAGATTACCTTCGATCTACTCTGCATGTATCTTGTATGTCCATAATTATTTGAGTGTTGACTCTCTCTTCAAAATGTGAGCCCCTTAAAGCCAGGGACCCAGTTTTTGCTTTTCTTTGTATTCTCCACGCATTGGACAGTGCCTGGCACATAGTAAGTGCTTAATCAATGCTTATTGACTTACTCATGTCCTGAGACACAAACTGATTCTAACTAGAGCTGAGGAGGGAGGCCAAATCTTGCTTTGGCCCTGGTTCTGTGAGCCAGTTTTCCAGGCCCACTGGGTGATATAAGACAAATTGTTGCAGAGAAAGGATAATGGAGGCATAGTAGTAGTTCTCAGCTATTTCTCAACACAGTTTGTATCAGCAGGGAAGTGGGGGGTGGGGAGAGGGTTAAGGCAGGAGAGGGAGCCAGTGCTTAGGTCATTTATTTCATTTATTTTCACTGTAAATTTTGGCTTCCCAAGCCTTTCAAAGGTTCTTGCTGACTGGAAGTGGGGCAGGGAGAGCTTGGGGCCAGGCTACCCCTGGAGGACCAAAGGCAATCCTGAAAATCCTGAAAAACCTGAAAAATTCTTGACTCTCTAGGCCTCAGTTTTCTAAGTTGTAAGGGATGAAAGTCCAACCCTCTTTTTGCTAATGAAGAAGCTAAGACCTAGACAGGTGAAACAATTTGCCAAAGGTCATAGTTGCTAGGGGATAGTTGCAGTAGTTCATACTGAGCCAGGAAGACCTCTATTTTGTTCTAGCAACTAATACAAATATTTATTTGAATGTTCACTATGTACAAAGTACTTTGCTAGAAGCTGTTTTTGGCATCATTTTCTCCTATGAAACTCCTCCCTCACTACCAGCTGCTAGTCCTGGGCCATCAGATCAGAGACAGCTGCCCTGGAAGGGCCAATGTGCTGAGGGAGGTCAAATTTCAACAACTAAAATAAAAAAGCATTGCATTGGTAGTCGAGAGTCTTGGGTTCTGGTCTTTGTACTAAAACTAGTTCTAGGCTTAAGTTTCTAGGATTTTTTCTCCTCTAGAATATTCTTATTTTATTTTAATTTTCTTATTTATGCCTTTTCATTCTTGTTCTCTTCACTTTTGAACCCTTATTTGCAACAACAAAGTTAAGCACAACTGAGACAATGCAACTGACATATTCAGCATTCTTTGGGTATAGCCCCTACCTCTTTACTGATATATAATAGCTAATGTTTATATAGAGAGCATTAAGTTTTGCAAAGCACTTGCTACATCTTCTTAGACTGTTCATTTTAAACAGGTTAAGAATTTCCTATTGTTACAGGCCTTGGATGGCATTTTGCCTTGTTGGGATTCGTTTGTGTTTAAGAAAATCCAAATAACTTCCCCAATAACTCATCACAAACTTTCTGTTTTCACTCTAGTGACTCAGCCTTATGCTCAGTGTAGTCTGTAGAAGTAAAGATAAGGAATCAAACCTCACCAGCCAAATTGGGTCTATACATAAACACACTGCTCTCAGTTTAGGATTACTGGAGAAGGTGGGGATTATATAGAATATTCTCTAGACAGCTGGGTGGGGCAGATGTTCACCCTCTGGTCCCTAGATCAGCCATGATTCTGAAACAAATGAGATATTCCCTTTTTTGTTGTTTGCCTGGTTGAATAGAAAGCCAAAAATTCTCCATCTGTCCTTGCTGAAGTGAGTGTGGGTGGTGAAGGACACAAACTGTGGGGCTGGGAAGATGTGGATTCAGTCAGTGTTCAGCTCACTTGTAGCAAGGACATGCATGAAGGGCATGACATAGACGGTTTTCCAGTAATTAGAGAAATAAAATTCTGTGCATTTATTCATCCTTATGCAACCATACATCTCCAAACAGGTTATGTGTAAACACCAGCAAGCTTTTTTTGTAGAATCCTTTCAGATAAAAGGCTGACTGGGCTCCTAATGAGAAAAAGTATAGTAGGTTTCACCTACTTCAAAACCATGCCAGAGTTCTTCTCTCACTACCGATTTCTCTTAATTCCCAGCTCCACCTTCAACAAATGTGTTTTACTCATTCTCCTCCCTCTCCTTCCCACCCCTACCCCATCATGGAAGCCAGTTGGCCAGTGTGTGTGTGTGTGTGTGTGTGTATGTGTGTGTTTATCTGAGTGTATGTATATGTGTATGTATTTGAAACTGGGTCTCCCTATCTTGCCCTCAGCCTTCCCAATAGCAGGTACTACAGGTATGCTCCGCCACACCTGGTGAACCGGACAGCGTTAAGGTGAGGTGTCTGAAATCAGATCTTTTGGCCTAGACTTCCAGTTTCACTCAAATGTTATGAGTTTGATTGTTTCCTCCTAAGAGGTAGCTTGGTACTGCTGTAAAGAAGACTTGAGTTCAAATCCTGCCTCAGATGTTTAGTAGCTGTGTGACCACTGGGAAACCACTTGACCTCTCTGGACCTCAGTTTCCTCACTTGATGCCCTCTAAAATCTCTTCCAGCTAGAAATCTGATTCCCATAGTTAAAATAAGGTGTTGGAACAAAGTCTATAACTTCCTTAAGTCTCTCTTAAGATCAGTTCAACTTAAAAAAGCAGAAGTAGCAAAAACAGTTTCAGATAAAGATAGACCTGATAAAAAGAAATAAACAGGAAATTACATTATTTTTAAATGCTCCATAGACAATGAATCAGTGCCCATACTAAACACACACACACACACACACACACCCCTAATAGCTTAGTATCTAAAGACTAAAAGGAAAATTGAATTAGAAGCAGAAATAGAAAGTGAGACAATAATAATGGGGAACCATAATGTATTCCTTTGAAACCTAGACGAATCTAACCAAAAGATAAACAAGAAAGAAGTTAAGGATATGAATAGAAACTTAGAAAAATGAAAGCGAATAGATCTCTGGCAACTGCTGAATGGAAACAGAAAGCAATTTACGTCCTTCTTAGATGTACATGGCACTTTCCTAAAACTTGACCATATATTGGGATGTAAAATCCTCACCCCCAAAAATATATATACATACATACACACATATATGTGTAAAAGCAGAAATAATAAATACATCATCTAGAAATGCTAATGCAATCAAAATTATATTTTAATTAAGGGCCCTTAAAGAAAGAATTTAGAAGTAATTGAACACTGAATAATGTAATTCTAAAGAACAGATAGCTCAAAGAGCAAATTATAGAAAAATAAAAAATATCATCAAAATAAATGACAATAATTTTTAAAATACCAAAACTTATGGGATGTAGCTAAAGCAGTTCTGAGGGGAAAATGTATATCTTTAAATGTTTTTATCAGTATAATAAAGAACAATGAATTGGTCATGTAATGTTTTAAAATGTGAAGACTAGCAGAGTAGAATTTATTAAAATTAAAAAGAGATTAACAAAATTGAAAATAGCAAGATCATTGAATTGACAAATAAATGATGATCTGTTTTTTGAAGAAAAAACAACTAAAAAAGATAACGGTTAATCTTATTTTTAAAAAGGAAGAGGAAAAGCAAATGACTGGAGAAGAAATAAAGGAAATGATCAGAAGCTATTTTGCCCAGTCACATGCTAACAAATTGATAACTTACAGAAAATGGATACTAACAAAAATATAAAATACTCAGATTAACAAAAGAACGAATAAACTATTTTAATAACCCCATCTAACAGTGGTCAATCCAATATAATAAAAAATGACAAAACTATCTAAATTAATTTACTTATTTGGTGCCTTACCCAACTACCAAAGGAATGTTTTATGAAACTAGAAAACTAATAAAATCCACATGGAGGAACAAAAGGTCAAAAATCTCAAGGTTAACAATGAAAGAAAGGGGGTCTATCAGCAGTAGGTCTCACATTGTACTACAAAGTAGTAATCATTAAAATGATTTGATACTGGTTTAAAATAAGAGGTCAATCAGTAGAACAGATTCCACATATAACATATAGAAGCAAATAAATGCAGTAGTCAAATATTTGATAGATGCAAAGTCCCAAGTTACTGGAGGAATTACTCCCATTTGGATGAAAACTGCTGGGGAAACTGGACAAAAGTCTGGCAGAAATTAGGATTAGGCCATCCCTCACACTATATACTAAGTCAACCTCCAGATGGTTATATGATCTAGATATAAAAGGTCACATTTTAAACATATTATAGGAGCAAGGAAGAAATCAGTTTTGAGATCTATGGGTAGGGGAAGAATTCATGACTAAACAAGCAATGGCAGATCAAAGATAAATGATTACATCAAATTTAACAGATTTTGCACAAATCTAATGTTAAAATTAGCAAGAAAACAAGTTACTCTGCAAATTTTTTTATGGTGAGCTTCTCTAATAAAGTTTTTATGTCCAGAATACCCAAGAAACTTGTTCAAATTTGTAGCACAAAAAACCATTTTCCAATAGATAAATGGACAAAGGATATGAAACAGGCAGTTTTCAAAGGAATAAATACAAGTTATCAGCAATCGTAGGAAAAAATGCTTTAAATCACTCATAGAGAAATGCAAATTAAAACAATTTTGAAATTCCATCTCACACCTATCAGATTGGCAAAGATGACAACAGAAGAAAATGGCAAATGTTGGAGGGCTGGAGGTGGGGGCGGGGGGTGGGAAGAGGAGAAGAATTACACTACTGCATTGTTGCTGGAGTCGTGAATGGACCCAGCCCTTCTGGAAAGCAATCTGGAACTATGCTCTGCTCCAAATTACTAAATTCTGCATACTCTTTGACCTAGCTATAACACTACTAGTTTTATATTCCCCAAAGAAAGAAAAAAAGAGGAAAAGGGCATATAGGTACAAAAATATTTATTGTGCTGGCCAGAATCGGAAACAAAGGGGTTATCCTTCAATTGTGACTGGTTAGATAAATTGTGGTGTCATGCAATATTATTGTTCCAATAAAAGGACAGTTTCAGAGGAAACGGGGAAGACCTTTTTAAACTGATGAACAACTTGAGTAGGAGTATGTTTTACACAATAATAACACAGGAAAAAATTGAAAGACTTTAGAACTCTGATCAACACAACAACAACCACAAGTACAAAGGAATAAAGATGGAACATGCTATTCACTACCTGCCAGAGAAGTGACAAACTCAGAATGCAGAAAGAGATATATATGTTTTTTGGTTTTTGACATGGCCAGTGAGGAAATTTGTTTTACCAGATTATGCATGTATATATTGAGGTTTCTTCCTTCCTTCTGTGACATTTAAAAAGTTTAAGACATAATTTCTGGGTAATTTAATCATTTTATCAATAAGGTTAGCATATTATTAATAAAAAGAGGTCAGTGGCATTCTTGAATGCCAAAGACCCTCATTGCAGCAGGCTCAAGTCTTGTATGCCCTTGGAAGAGCAGGTGTTCCTGAGGGTAGCAATCAATTCTGATTGGTTAACAATTAATGAGAGAATATTATAAGGGGTGGGTTATATTACACTGAGAGTCCTGAGGTACACTTGGATCACTCAAGTCTAGATCAAAGAGACACCAATTTTCCATGTCATCTGTCCTACAAAAAGGAGAATCCATATTTTCCCCAGATCTGTCTGAGTAAACATGAGTAGGAATGCACCCATTAGCCTAAACCAGGGGTGGGAAACCTGAAGTCTCAAGGCTACATGTGGCCCTCTAGGCCCTCAAGTGCAGCCCTTTGACTGGATGGTCTGAACTTAGAATTTCTTTTACTATCTGATTAGATCTTAGCCAGTGTAAGTCTTTGCCCAGGATTTCCCACACTGGTTGATTCCTGGATGAGAAAGTGGAAAAGGGGAAAAACCTTAACCTTGATTCAAGAATTAGTTATTAATACAAGAAATAATCATTTCTCTTTCTTCTTTCCTTTCTTCCTTTTTTTCTTTCTTCCTTTTCCTCCCTTATTTGTAAAAAGGAAAAACTAGAAACAACCCTGATGTCCAACCACTGGGGACTGACTGATGTGGTATATTAATGTAACAGAATATTATATAACCATAAAATATGAAGGACATGAGCAAATATGAATGATTGAATGAATTGATGTAAAATAAATATAAATGTAAAAATTGATATAAAATAAAATCAAAGAAGTAAGAAAAACAGCATATACATTGACTCCAACACAAAAAAAATCAAAGGAAGTGATTCATTATTCAAAATAGGAAATGGTGCAATTTTTAAAAAAAATGTTAAAATGCATGCTTCTTTGATAGTGGATCTATGAGCTCTTTAATATGGGTACTTCTTCCACCAATGTGGATCATAGCCTATCTAAGCCTAGTTTCTATAAATCCTCCACAGATGATCTACCCAAAACATGAAGGCCTTTCTCTAGATCTTTGAATATTTCATGTATAATGATATCTTTTTAAAAATATAGTTTTTTAATCAAAATATGAATTTTAAGATTTTATTTGGAGATTTACTTTATTTTTGCTTTTATTATTTGTTGGGAACATTAAATTTATGCTAATAAAAAGATGTATTCTAATCTGACTTTGTAAATTGAAAAGAGAGAAGATTAACATTGAACTAAGACACCTATGATGTACCTGTGTTCATGGGTTCTTGACAACATTCCAAACTCTTTCATGGTTATTGGACTATTCAATATGCTGTACAGAGCATTGTGAGGCAAGACAGAACTAGAATGACAGGTTTAAAGAAGGAAGCTGAGGAACTCTTGCCAGTCACTGTGTGCATGTCTCTGAGGGAAAACCTTGACCAAGTAAGACTGAGCTGCATTTTCTACCAGAGCTATACCAGACACAGAAATAGGGGTTGAGGTGGCAGACAGATGAACTCCATTGCCTGAGTTGGGAGAGTTAACTTAATTCCATCCCCCCTCCATGTTTTATGGAATGGCGGATGCTCAGCCTGAGGGGGACCTACACTAGGAAAGACTGTGGCCTACCATTCTGGTTTTTTTATTCACTGTGAAAAAAAAAACCAAATTCACCATGTAGGCACTCTTCAAATGAGCAAACCAGCCTTCCTGGAAGTATAAGGGACCTGAAGCCTGAAGCTAGCAGTCAGGTAACTTGGTCACACCTGAGGCCGTTATGGCTGTCACCAAAGGGCAAATAGCTACTGACACCTAAAATAACTTCTCTTTATGAGAGTCCCCCTCCCCCAATCCTTTACTTTTTTTTTTAATGGGTGAATGATTACTTTTGATCTTAAGCACAAACATAGGATCCTGGAGATTATTGAAAAAGAGTGACCTTTGGGAGTTCCTTTCTTCATCTAAGTAAAGCTATAACAAGTGTTAAATTTCAGAGATTTTGTGCCAGATATTGACATCTGAGTTAAAATAGACTTCTTCACCTTGTGGTAAGGAGACCCCATACTTCTTGCAACCACCTAGGTCTGAGGGGATAGTAGACTCTAGAAGAGGGAGATGTAATAAGGTAGTGAAGGGCTAATGGAAGTTGTTGAAGAAGCACTCTCCAAAACTATCATCTGTAGCACTCCCCTCTTCTTATCCCAGGTGAAAACATTTCTAGTTATGCCTCTGTCACTAAGATACTTAAAATTCACCAGTCCCCAACTAAAACGGTTCACTAAGTCAATTTCAAGCATCTATGCTATCCTAGGTCCTGTGAGGGATACAACAGTTCATGACATCGTATCTACCACGTAGAAGCTTATAATCTCTTTGGGGAGACTAAGACAGATACAACCCAAAGAGCTAAGTAACAGTCTAAGGAAGTATATGACTAAATGCTGAAATGAGTAGTACAATCAATGTAATAGGAACGCAGAGCAGAAGACCTCAGGGGCTAGAGGGGTAAGGGAAGGGAAGACGTCATGAAGGAAGTGGGACTTGCACTGAGGCAGAGAACTATGGGTAGGATTTGGATAGTCCGGGCAGAAGAGGACAGACATTCTAGGTAGAAGGACCAGGATTAATAGAAGCAGTAGGAGGTTAGGAGCAGGGAGGAGTGAGTAGCTCAGGTTGGGGGAGCCGACGTGTTGAAGGCTTTGAATGCCCTGAGGAGACTGGACTAGTTTATAGTCTGTGAGGAGCTGTAGATTTTAGCCGGGGAATGACAATAGCTCCCTTCCAAAACTTCATAGAACTGCAACTGGAATAAAATTAAACATTCCTCATATCTATCAGCGGAGGCATGAATTCTGTGAAAAACAGTGGCTTATATTTATATAGGTTGTTACCGAGCACTTTCCTCACAACCCTGAGGTAGGCAGGGTAAATATTATCCCCATTTTACAGATGAGGGAACAGAGGCTAAGGGAAATGAAGTAACTTGCTTGGGATCCCAGACTCAGTAACCATCAGAACCAGAATTTGAATCAGCACTCCTAACTGGGTCGAAGACTCTTTCCACTAGCCCAGCTGTCCAGAGGCCAGGTCCAATAGGATTTTGTGATGGTGTGTAGGCATGTGGTTGTTTGGTTGGGTGTTTTACCCTGCTAAACACAATGATTCCGTGCCTTTAGTGTGATGCCCTGCCATTAGTTTTCCTGTGCATTCTTCTTTGCAGTCATTATAGCCTAAATATAAGGTAATGTCATATGGCGGGTTGTTGAGCTCATCTAATGGACGAGGAGGATGTCGTGGGTGCTTCCTGCTAGAGTATTACATTCTTTCAGGGTGGGGACAGAGTCTCTTTTCTCTTTGGACCTAAGGTACGGTTTTGCTTAAAGCACGGTGGGTACTACGGTTTGCTGAATGAAGAGAGCACCTTACTGCTTAAGTTGGTGTTGATAGACGTGGGTTCAAATCCCTATGGTTATTAACTACTTGTGTGGCTTTGGACCTATGACTTAATTTCTCTGGGCCTTAATTTCTCAAGTGTCAAATAAGGAAGCTGGACCAAATGACCTCCCAGGTTGGCTCTGATTGGATGACTCTCCTGCCTAGTAGGGTTTGTGGGAGGCCACCTAAGATGTAAATATTCCATCAGTTAGGATCCGTGTGATTACGTCATTTCACGCTCTGACTCGGTGACATAGCTGTTTCTATTCTGAGATGATGATGTGTGAGAGAAGTTTGACTTGGGGTTAGTTAAGAGGAAAGCAGGGGGTAGCCTTTTTAGGACCGGGGCCTTTTGAGACCAACCTTCCGCAGTCAGCCTAGCTGACACGGGTACGCATACGCGAGCGCGCTCTCCCCTTCAACCCCCCGCCCCGCTTCTTTCTCCCCAGGTGAGAGATGTGAAGGTGTGGGGAGAAGATAAGGAGGAAGCTATTAGAAGCGGAAGTGTCTACTGCCCAGGGGCGGGGGTGGAGAAAAGAGGCGGTGGTTGGAAGGGGCGGGGCGGCATCTAGGCAACCAGCCCGAACACTCTTCAGCGTACTCCGGGGCACCCCTTCCGGGAGGTGTCTCCATGGCAACGCACCGTAAAGCACGGCTGCGCAGCTGATGACGGGGTGACGAGAGAGACGGGGTGACGGGGGAGTAAGAGAGGGTGTTTTGGTGCCTGTCGCTCGCCGTCCTTTTTCCTTCTCTGGTCGCTTTCGCCGTTCAGTCCTTTCCTCTTCCCCCCCCCCCCTCCCCTGCCCCTGTCCTCTCTCCAGCCCCAGGCCTCTGTCCTCCCGCCTTCGCCGCTTCTCCTGCGTCTTTCCCACCACCTAACCCTACCCATTTCCCCTCCCCCTGCCCCAGTATATGCCCCGCAGCGCGGCCGCCCCCCACTTCCCCCGGTCCTGCCGCCCCATGTGGCTGCGGGGCCGCCGCGGCGTTTCCCACTATGGCCCGGAAAACAGTTAGCAGGAAGCGGAAAGCGCCCGCGGCGCCGGGGACCGGGAGCGGAACCCAGGGCCAGCAGGTAACCGGGCTACTGGGAAGCTGGACGGGGGAGGGGAGGAGGGGGTTGCCAAGGGCCGCGGAAGAGGGGAGTCGGGGCTGCGTAGGAACCAGGAGGCAGGCCCGAAGCGTCATCAGCTGGAGGCCCGTCTAGGCCCGCGACTCCCCCGGGACGGCGGGCGGGCAGGCCTGCAGAGGGTGGGCAGCGGAAAGCCGGGGGACGGGGGGAGCAGCCGGGATCAGGGCCTGGGCTGTCACCGAGGGCGGATCCGAGCCCTGCCCTCGCCCCCCCCCCCAAGACCCTCCTCCCAAAGCTCTCCTTTCCTCCGATGTCAGCGAAAAGTCCTCTTCCCGATCCCCCCCAAAGCGCATGATGGGGCTTCCAAACCCCCGGCTCTCCGGCCGGACCTTCCTCATCTGCGGCTCGAGGCGAAGGAAGAAGCTCAGGGCCAAGTTCACGCCAGCCCATCGCCCCCAGCAAATGCCGCCCCTTTGGGGGAGGATGGTTGATAAAAGCAGGGACCCCAACTCGGGTCTTTTTCTCCCCGCGGCCTCCCTGCCGGGTCCCCTCACGGTCTCGTATTGGTGTTTGACTTTTCGAACCCCTGCAACGACTGTCTGGAGCGCGGGGGCCGCGGCCGAGGGAGTCAGGGCTGCCCGGGTGCTCAGAAGGCCTAGGGACCCGGCGCCCCTGCCCAGGCTCGCCACCCTTTTCTAGGCCAGCCTAGTCCCGCAAGACCCTTTCGATGCTTCGTAGCGATTGCAAGCGTAGAGGGAGGAGGGGCCTGGATAGAGATGTGTCCCAGGTCGGTTTGGGACCCACCCCATCCCTGCTTCCTCCCGCGGCTGAAAAGGTGCTTCTCCTATTCCCCAAATCCCTTCTAATACAGTCTTGCTAGAAGATGATTGTAGACAGTCGAGAGCCTGTTCTGGGATAAACTTTGGGTCTCTGTCTCTCTCTCCGTCTCTCTCTCTCCCCATCTCTCTCTCCCCCTGTGTCACTCTCTCTCCCTCTGTCTCTCCCCCCTCCCCCCTTCCTGTTTTCCTTTGTTCTTCCACATCTGTGGTCCTTATGTATCAATATGTCTATAAGCATCTTTTTTGGAGCTGTGAGTTAAAAAGGGGCCTCTGGATTAAGTTTCTTCCTCTGTTGTGTTCAGGGCAGATTACTTAAAAAAACTGTAGGTTAGGTTACCAATTTTCATTGATGTTTATAGGTTTTTTTATTCAGAAGGGCAATGGCTGCAGCCTGTGATTTCTGATATTGCTTTCCACAGTTTGGCTGGGATCATTCACTAAACAAAAGGAAAAGGCTCCCTCCAGTGAAGAGGTCCTTGGTCTACTACCTGAAAGGCAGAGAAGTCAGGTTGCAGAATGAGTCCAGTTACTACCGAGTGTTGCATGGTTATGCAGCACAGCACCTTCCCAGTCTCCTGAAGGAGAGAGAGTTTCACCTTGGGACCCTTAACAAAGTGTTTGCATCTCAGTGGCTTAATCACCGGCAAGTGGTGTGTGGCACAAAATGCAACACGGTAAGCAGGAAGCCTTGTTTCTTGTGGTTTCTGCAACTGTATGGATGGACAATCATTTTCCTTTGTGATCTGGCTTAAAATGTAAGGTTCAAGGCAAACCAGAATCTTTTTCCCCTGCTTCACTTTCTCTTGGCCTGTCCAGTTTGGAGATTGCCTCAGTCCCAATACTTTTATTTCTAATAGCCATTCTAGACCATCTTGCCTGTTTGATTTTGGACTAACCAACGTCATCCTATGATAATAACACATTTTTTTGTTTTTATGACTTACATATAACTTTTATGTGTGTCGTGTCATTCGATTCTCACAACTTTTGTGAGGTAGGAAGGGCAGAAAAGAGGTGAGAAATCAATCAACAGAAATTTATTAAGCACCTATTGTATTTAATACATAGTAGTTAATGAGTTAACCAGTAACCCTACTGTGTGCTATGCTGTGATAAGGGTACTTTGTGGGTACAAAGAAAAGCAAGAGAGAATGTTTGCTCTCAGGGAGCTCACAATCTGATGGAGTATTATTAAGCTAGATTATGTGTGCTAGACCCTGGGGATACAGGGATGGCAATCAAATACTTCCTCCTTCAAGGAGTGTACATTCCTTCTAGAGCCATGCAGATAAAAGAACAGAGGTGCATGGTCAAGAACCCTTGGTTTCTAGGCTAGTGCTCTTCTTACTAGACTTATGAATTGGGAAGAAAGTGAAAAAGTTAAGCAGTATTTATTTAGCATTTAAAATGTGCCAGTATATTGGTGGGTACTATAAAGAGAGTCAGACTGAAGATACAGTTAGAAATGAGGAAGGAGAAGTGTATGATGGGAAAGAAGGCTAGTAAAAGAAGATAGTACTAGAAGATACTAAGAGGTAGGTATTGGGAGGACAGCTGTATCTAGGTTTGAGGTTTTTTTATATTCACTTCCGTCTTGTATCTTAGGGTTATGTAAAGAGATAAATTTAATACTGGACAGGATGAGGTAGAGGAAAGGATCCCATATAAAATAGAATGCCTAAGTGCCCTTGTCCTTTAAAAATATTTACAGCAAAGATTTAAATTTTGAGGGGAAAGAATAATACCATATTAATTAGAAGCGAACTCCCACTTCACCTCTTGTTGATGTGACTCATATCACACAAGTACAATCAAAGAGAAGTCTTTTAGAATTAATAGGCTTCTATAAAACACCCTCTTTGGTCATGCCTTCCTGGTTGCCTGCTAATAATAGTTGCCTTAAAATCATCTGTTGTCATTGGTGAGAGAAGGTTGTCACATGTTTGAGAAAGTTAATTCATATCCTTCCGTTTTGCCCTCTGTATTTTTCAAATTCTTTTGCTTTTTCAAAGCCACAAAATTATATTTGTAATAGTGATATTTTAAAAACTAAAAATAATATCAAACATTTATGTAGGGTTTTAAAATTGTAAGGTACTTGACATATATTATTTTATTTGATATTCACAGCAACCCTATGAAGTGAGTGATATTATTATCCTTTATAGAACAAATTACTTGATCTAAATATAGGTCTAACCATTTCATTTCTTACCTACTGCTTCTGACCCTGTCAGGGACATAAAAATGTGGGAGAATAGTGGTCTTCTACCATACTTTTCCTTTTTTCTTTATAGTTACTGAATATCTTTCCTTTTATCAATTTTAGAATCACAGGCTATATTATTTTCTTTGTGCATTCATTTCTTCATTTTGTAAAAAGATAATGATGCCTTCCCTAGACAGTCTTATTCCATCTAATGAAGATCTTACAGAGTATTTTGATTTCCTTGCACCATACTTGTTTATGCATAAATACTAGTGTTGGTATACTAAAATATGACCTCAAACAGTCTAATACATCCTTGGCATAGTGCCTGACATGTATTAGGCACTTAATAAATAGCAATTGTTGCTGAAACTATATTTTCCTACTGAGGCTTCATTTGTCTTTAGAGGAAATTAGAGTAAATAAGACCTTTGCCTAATGGCTAGTGTTTTGAGAGAGTAAGGGATATTGGGAAAAAGTTTTCTGTATAGCACTATATTTCCAAGCTTACTTGGGTATTTTACTTGTTGAAGTTTGCCATTAGTAAAATACTTAAGAACATTTACTTGAAATGGGCAAAGTCTCATGAGTCACAGAATAAGACTATGTACTAATATTTATCCATGGGTTATGGAAATGTTACAGGGTATGTATTTTATCTCTCTTGACTTGATGTTCTTCAGACCGTATCCGAATGCCACATAGATAACTTTTAAGTCAGATGATTTCCAAATTAGTCTTGCAACTAAGTAGCATTTAGATTTCTAGTGGGACTATGACTTGTTCTGAATGAGTAACGGTAACAGCACTATTAAAAGGCCTCCCTGAATGTTTGTGTTGGGTGGGTGTTCTAGCACATGGAAATTCTAACAATGGGATCAATGCATGCCTTGCTAAGACTCTGTAAGGCAGGATTTTAGAAGACTGCAGAAAAGACGTGCTTCCCGTCTCTTGGAAGAGAGGTGATAAGTTAGAAATTCGGAAGGAGATACATTTATAGACATAAATAATGTGTTGATTGTTTTGCTTGATTTTATTAGTGAGATGGGAGGGCTTCTATGGGGTTTGGGCAGGTGGAATTGGTAGGTACACTGGGAGTGGTCCAAGAAAAAAAACCTTCAGTGAAACATTTTTAAAAATTCAGAAAGGGGCACAGGCAAGCAGAACAGTTTTGTTACTATTGTGTTAGCTCTAATATATACTTTTGTAAAGTCTTAATCTCTTTTTAAAATTATTTTTAAATTTTATTTGCATTTTCAGTTTGAAATTCTTTTCTTCCCTCCAGCCACTTTCCCACCCATTGAGAAGGCCAGAAATATAATACCTGTTAAAAACATTTCAGCATTAGCCATGTTTCTCCTTCCTTCTGTACCCCTCCCCCCAAAAAAGGAAAAATAAAAGGAAAAAACATGCTCCCATCTGCTCTCTGAATCTATCCATTCTGTATGTGGAGATGGATATCATTTTATATCATGAGTCCTTTGGAGTTGTGGTGAATCATCATACTGATCAGAGTTTCTAAGTCTTTCACAGCAGATTATCTTATTTATTACTTTAGTGAGTAGATTGTTCAGCTGGTTCTGTTCAATTCATTTTGTATCATTTCATATAAGTCTTCCCATGTTTTTCTGGAAACCATCTCCTTTATTATTCCTTACAGCACAATAGTATTTCATCACATTCGTATGCTATCACTTGTTGAACCATTCCCTGATTGATGGGTATCCCTTTAGTCTCCAATTCTTTGTCACCATGAAAAGAACTGCTGTGAATATTTTTGTATATACGGATTCTTTTATCTCTTTGAGTATAGACCTAGTATCAGTGTTTTTGAGTTAAAGGGTAGTTTTATAACCCTTTGGGCACAGTTCCAAATTGTTCTCCATAATGGTTGAATTAGTTCACAAGCTCCACCAACTCCATTAGTATACCAGTTTTCCACATCCCCTCCAGCATTTGTCATTTTCCTTTTTTGTCATCTCAGCTAATCTGATGGGTGTGAGGTGGTACTTAAGAGTTATTTTAATTTGTATTTCTTCAATTAGTAGCGATTTAGGGCATTTTTATTATGATTATTGATAGCTCTTATTTTTTTCTTCTGAAAACTATTTATATTCTTTGGCCATTTATCAATTGTGGAATGGCTCCTGTTTAAAAATCTTAATCTCTTAAAAGATTTCATTTCATATATAATTCTTTATAATATATTATTACATTCTACATAACCCTCTATATCCCTTATAAATAGAAATGTTCATGTTTGATATTTGTCAAGTCTATAATTTTTGAAAAAATTAATATAACATTGAACTATAATAGAAGTTCCGTTTAACAAACAATCCTCTTCTCCATTCTTCATTTATAAAAATGTTAATGTTTGTCAAGTTTTAGTGAGAAGAAAACTTTTTTTTTTAAAGAAGCAGCGTGTGTTATAATTAATATATGGTTTTCTGAGCCACAGTAGTTAGGTTGATCTTTTCCTGGTCAGTCATCAGTTGTCTTTAGCTCTGGGGATTCCTTGGTCTCAGTTCTTTTTTTTTTTTTAAAGAGCCCTGATAGTCAAGAGTAAAGGTGGAATTGAAAACTAGAAAGTTTACTTTTTCAGATAAGGTAGAATAGCAGCAGTTTGTTACAGTGAAAAGTGAATTTGAGTTGGAATTGGAGAACTTGGGCTCCAATCCTGCCTCTCTCACAATATGTCTTTGGGTTTCAGTTTTCTTGTTTGTAAAATAAAGGGATTGGATTAGAGAACCTCTAAGGTGCCTACCACCATTAGAATTGTAATTTTATGATCTATGATCCTAAGAAGGTACAAAGATTAGAAGCAACCTAATTTGGGGTAGAGGAGGAGCTGGGAAGAAAGATCTGCATTATAAAATATCTGCTGTACTTATTTGCAATATCCTGAAGGTATCAAAACAAGAGAAAGAATTTCATTGGGAAGCAAGATTGATTAAGCCCAAGAACTTGATTTTTTTCATTGTTTTCAATTATTTCATTTCTTCAAAGGAATAAATGGTATTTGTAAAATTGGATTTTAATCTTTAAAGTAACAAAAATATTAAAAATTCTTTGGCTGGTTTTTGATGAAATATCTTTTTCATGGTGTATATTATTATCTCATGTATCCTATCTTGCCTGTTTGATCCATAGACAATCGGTTCACAATTAAATTTGTTATTCAGTCTTTTTTAAGGAATATCTTATGAATACTTTTATACTTTTTAAGATGAACTATTGTGGCTTCTAGATTTAACTTGTTTTGTTATGTTTTAGAGTATTTTACTCCTGTTGAGAACTTTGCTATGAAGTGGCTTTTAGAGACTATGTTTTGGGCATTATGATGACTGTGCTGTGTGACCTTGGACATGTCACACCTTAGTTTTCTTACCTAGAAAATGAAGGGCTTGTAGTGAATGATTTCTAACTGTCCTCCCAGCTGTAAGTGTGGCATATATGGCTAAATTTCATCATTAGACCAAATTTTCTGTAGGTGTTAAGGTGCAAAGGGTACGTTTTATTGCAAGAGTCTGACGTAAAGGGTGCCAGGCCCTGCCTATTTCTCTTGACCTTCTCCCTCACCCCACCTCCACCCTCCCAGAATTCTGTATCTTGGGTGTAGAGGCATCAAGGATGCTTTGTAATGTGCTACTTTGCTGATACTGTTAGATTCTCAGTAGATGAAGAAGGTGTTAGAGTAATAATGGATAAGAATCCTAGGATGTGAAAGCAGTCAGTTCAGTTCAACAGAAAATTACTCATTGCCCACTATTTGAAAGGTGTTGGGATTAGTGTCAGAAACAAAACAGCCCCTACCTTCTAAGAGTCAAGTCAAAGTCAACAAACATTTATTAAGCATCTGTCATGTGTCAGGCACTCTGCATAGTGCTAGAAGATAAAGGGAAGAGCAGAAGACAATTCTAGCTATCAAAGTACTAAGAGCCAAATGAGGGAGAAAGCATATAAACAGCTATGTACCAACAAGATATGTTCAGGATAAATTGGAGATAATAATGAAGGGAAAGCAGTAGCATCGAGGGGGCTATGCTACCTTATATTACAATATATTACTTTATGTTAACGTTTATGATAACATAACTTATGTTATATTTTTTTCTATTTTTTTTTGCAGGGGGGAAGGCAGGGCAATTGGGGTAAAGTGACTTGCCCAAGGTCACACAGCTAGTGTGTCAAGTGTCTGAATTTGAACTCAGGTCCTCCTGAATTCAGGGCCAATGCTCTACTCACTGCTCCACCTAGCTGCCCCATAACTTATCTTATGTTAAATTAGGTCACATTATGTTACACACATTAGAAAAGATCAGATGAAGGATGGAGCTTGATAAATTTTGTGTGAAAGGGCTGTTTTTCTTTCTTTGCTTGGTAGAATATATGAAGAACTTATTAGAATAAATGAGGAGGTAGGAATAGTCAGGTGGTATATGAAATGTTATATTGACTTTTCTGAGGACATTATTGCCTATATTAAGGCAATCTGGAGACAAGGATTTTCATTTCTTCTGAAATGGAAGTGACTACTATTTCCCAGAAGGATGGACTATGAAAACAAATGAGTTTGCTCTGTCACAGAGAAATGTCTTTTTCCTGTCTGCACTTTAAGCAGAATTTTCACTAAGGTTCATGTTGTATCTACAGACTCAGTGATAAGAGGAAGAGGGTGACCTACAAGTGATCAGTTGCCATTTGAATCTATCGTGGTGGATTCAATTTAGGATTACATTTGGGCCACTATAATTTTTTTTTAGTTGGCTTATTCTCAGAGGTTATGTGTGACTTTGAATTAATTCCTGAAAGGCACCTATCCCTCAGAGAGGATAAAAGAGGTGCTTTTTTTAGTAGATCTTGTAGGGCAAGAGTAGGAATCAAGCAAAATATATTTATGCCATTGGTTGGCATGAGAAGGAATACAAGATGAGAAATTGTGGTTTTTTAAATTTTTTTTAAAAA
This sequence comes from Phalanger gymnotis, assembly GCA_028646595.1. Lineage (NCBI taxonomy): Eukaryota > Metazoa > Chordata > Mammalia > Diprotodontia > Phalangeridae > Phalanger > Phalanger gymnotis. Next base: position 398,569,049 of record CM053622.1, on the reverse strand, counting down.
ATCTTCATTAATCAAACAAATATTTGCATGCCTGCTTCATGCAAATCATTTTGCTAGTTGCTGTAGTGATGTTAAAAAAAATCATGATTTTAGATCTAGAAGTAACCTCTGGATCCTAATCCAGCCTTGTCCTTGAAAGATTAAGAAACTGAGGCCTAGAGAAATTAAGTAATTTTGTATAAGGCTATTTTGGACAATTTATTATTTTATTAGTGTGGGGTTTTTTTCCCATCAATACAATTATAGCTCTATAGTAGATTGTTTTGCCTAGATGTGTTCGTCAGTTGATGGAAAACTGCTGATGAGGTTCTCTTGGCAGATATGGGTTAAAAAAAGTAGGGTTAGGTAAAGTTTGTCGAAGCCCTTATGTGAAACTGTTGAGTTTGAACATTAGCTCTTTGGGAGGAAATTTTACCTCTTTTCAATGGCTAATAGTGTGTAGCCCATTTTATATTTAATAATATAAGCCTACATAAATATTTAATAATGATTGTCCTATTTGGTGAGCCCTTCATCAAGGAAATGGAAGTCATATGTTTGACAGCATTTCCACATCTGCGTTTTGGTAATATCCCAGCCATACTCAGATGAAATGCTGAATGTGTCACTAATTTGGTGGGTCTGAGGAAAATAATCATCTTCCTGCTTTCCTTTAATCTTTATCATGAGACCCAACTCAGGTTCAGTGGGGACTTTTTGGCTACCATATATCTCTGAAGGAGGAAAGAGTTTTTTTCCAAGGCAAATGTAGAAGCAGTATGCCAGTTTTTACAAGTGGAAAAGTTGCTAGATATCTTGATTTCCGCATATTAGGCTTGATAAATGGCAGTTATTTTTTCTAACACTAGTTATAAACAAGTATGAATCCTCTTTGTTTTCCAGTACTGTGTCAGAATCTGCTGGAGGGCACAGGTAAGCATAGGTTTAATGAATTTCTGAGGGTTCCTTGTAGCCTTGTCTCTTCTTAGTAGCCTTTTATGTCTATGGATCTTGTTCATTGTTCTTAAAGAGACAGTGCTGTCTTATCCGCTGTTCAGAGTTACAGATAGAAAGGACAAAGTGAAAACTTTAATCAACTTAGTATTCTTTTATGAGAGAGTTAGGAGTGCAGTGGACAGAGCATGGGACTTGGAAACAGGAATCAGGAATATCCAAATTCAAATCTGGCCTGACAGTTACTAGGTGTGTGACCTTGGGCAAGTCATTTAAGTTCTGTTTGCCTCAGTTCCTCATCCACGAAATGGGGTCACACTGTAGAAGTAAATGGCAAACCACTCCAGTATCTTTACCAAGAAGTCCACAGAGTCATGTAGAGCTGGACACAACTGAACATTATTCTTTTATGAAGGCACTGAGCTTTTTAAGCTTCATTCTACTGGTCTTAAGACCAGGTCATTGTAAAACTGTTTGGAAAAGCCAGTTAGGTTTCATCAACCACCTTGTTTTTATAGTTCCAGAATAGCCAAATATCAGAGAAATATGGAAATACCAAACTGGGTGGGGCCACTTATACCCCTCTCTGGGATATTTCTTCCCTTCTAAGGTAGAGTCGTCTGGCTGAATCCTGTCTCCTGGTTTCACATTTTTCAGTAATTTGTAAAAACCTTTGGTAACTCTTTGCACTTATTTTCTTTAACACAGTTGTTAGATGAGGAAATTGAGGCAGAATATTTGGTGATGAGTCATATAGAAAATGTAATCAGTCAGATCTGAACTAAGCTATCACCTCTGCTATTTGCTTATTTTAGTCTTGCTTTTAATGAGGTTGAATGAGTGATTTTTAAGCATATGCAAATAGTGTCTAACACCATTAAATTTCTGCTAAGTCATTTTTATTAGGCAACTTCAATTATAATATTGTTGTGTTGAAACAAAGGTGGAATTCATATCCTTTCTGGTTTTCATCTATTAGCCAGTGACCTAATAACTTTTTTTTTAATTCAGCAAACATTTACTGAGCATTTCCTCTAAAAGCACCACACTAGTAAGTAGGTATACTGGGATAAATAGTGACATTATTCTTACCCTCAAGAAATCTAAATCTTTCAGTGACAACATCCTTGATTTTCCTAGAAATCTAATGTGTGTGTGTAAAGTTATTACACATCTATGTACAAGTAGCCTGTAAGTTTCAATTTTATAATTAAGAATTGATCATTTTAATAAGCACAAGGAAATAATATAGTTTAGATAAGGCAGTCTCTGGCCTCTGGGAGTTTAATTATCTTATCTCTTTGCCTTATCTCCTTATTTGACTGTAATATAGAATTAAAGAAGTACAAAATACAATGCCCTATGAAGTTTCTACTGTCACATTGGTTGACCCATACCGTTTGCTTTTGAAAGTGACTATCATTTGATGAATTGATTTGGCTTTTTCCATTACTATTGGTGTGACTGGTTTTTAAAAATATTTTTATTATTTAATATTTTTAGTTTTCAACATTGATTTCTACAAGATTTTGAGTTACAAATTTTCTCCCCATTTCTACCCTCCCCCCCACTCCAAGATGGCATATATTCTGATTGCCCCTTTCCCCAGTCTGCTTTCCCTTCTGTCACCTCACTGCCCCTCCCATTATCCCCTTTCCCCTTACTTTCTTGTAGGGCAAGATAGAATTCTATACTCCATTGCCTGTATATCTTATTTCCCAGTTGCATGTAAAAACAATCTTTTTTTGAACATTCGTTTTCAGAACTTTGAGTTTCAAATTCTCTCCCTTATTTGGTCCCCACCCACCCTCCTTGAGAAGGCAAACAATTCAACATAGGCCACACATGTATAATTATGCAAAACACTTCCATAATAGTCATGTTGTGAAAAATTAATTATATTTCCCTCCATCCTATCCTGTCCCCCTTTATTCAATTTTCTCCCTTGACCCTGTCACTTTTCAAAAGTCTTTGCTTCCTCCCCCAATCTGCCCTCCCTTCTATCATCCCCCTTCTCTTATCCCCTTCCCTCCTACTTTCCTGTAGGGTAAGATACCCAATTGATTGTGTATGTTATTTCTTCCTTAAGTCAAATCCTGTGAGAGCAAGATTCACTCATTCCTTTCACCTGCCCCCTCTTCCTTTCCAATGGAACTGCTTTTTCTTGTCACTTTTATGTGAGATAATTTACCGCATTCTATCTCTCTTTATCCTTCTCCAAATATATTCTTCTCTCGCCCCTTGATTTTATTTTATTTTTTTTTAGATATCATCCCTTCATATTCAACTCACTGTGTGCCCTCTGTCTATATATATATAGATATACATAGATATATGTATATTCCCTTCAATTACCCTAATACTGAGAAAGGTCTCATGAGTTACAAATACCATCTTTCTATGTAGGAATGTAAACAAAATGGTTTAACTTTAGCAAGTCTCTTGAGATTTCTCTTTCCTGTTTACCTTTTCATGTTTCTCTTGATTCTTTCATTTGAAAACCAGATTTTCTATTCAGCTCTGGTCTTTTCATCAAGAAAACTTGAAAGTCCTCTGTTTTATTGAAAATCCATATTTTGCTTTGGAATATTATACTCAGTTTTGCTGGGTAGGTGATTTTTGGTTTTAATCCTAGGTCCTTTGACCTCTGGAATATATATTCCAAGCCCTTCCATCCCTTAATGTAGAAGCTGCTAGATCTTGTATTATCCTGACTGTGTTTCCATAATACTAAAATTGTTTCTTTCTGGCTGATTGCAATATTTTCTCCTTGACCTGAGAACTCTAGAATTTGGCTACAATATTCCTAGGAGATTTCTGTTTGGGATCTTTTTCAAGAGGCGATTGGTGGATACTTCCAATTTCTATTTTACCCTCTGATTCTAGAATATCAAGGCAGTTTTCTTTGATAATTTCTTGAAAGGTGATGTCTACTTTCTTTCTTTGATCACGGTTTTCAGGTAGTCCAATAATTTTTAAATTATCTCTCCTGGATCTATTGTTCAGGTCAGTGGTTTTTCCAGTGAGATATTTCGCAATGTCTTCCATTTTTTCATCCTTTTGGTTCTGTTTTATAATTTCTTATAAAGTTACTAGCTTCCACTTGCTCCAGTCTAATTTTTAAGGTGGTATTTTCTTCAGTGGTCTTTTGGACCCCCTTTTCCATTTGGCTAATTTTGCCTTTCAAGGCATTCTTCTACTCATTGGCTTTTTGGAACTCTTTTGCCATTTGGGTTAGTCTATTTTTTAAGGTGTTTTTTCCTTCAGTATTGGGATGGGGTTCCTTTAGCAAGTTGTTGACTTGTTTTTCATGATTTTCTTGCATCACTCTCATTTCACCTCCCAATTTTTCCTCTACTTCTCTTACTTGATTTTCCAAATCCTTTTTGAGCTCTTCCGTGGCCTGAGACCAATTCATATTTTTCTTGGAGGCTTTTGATGTAGGCTCTTTGATTTTGTTGACTTCTTCTGGCTGTATGTTTTTAATCTTCTTTGTCATCAAAAAAAGATTCCATAGTCTGAGTCTGAGTCCTCTTATGCTGCCTGCTATGCAGCCAACTACTTGACCCTTGAGCTTTTTATCAGAGTATGACTGCTTTTAGAGTAGAGAGTATTTTATCCCAAACTTTAGGAGCTTTGTGCTGCTGTTTTCAGAGCTATTTCTATTCCACCATCACCACGAACTCTGCCAAACCAGTGCTCTTCCTCCTCCAAGAACCGCCAACTAGGGCCATGACCCAGATCCAAGCAGGGCAAAGCAAGAGAATCCTGCCTCTGCTCTAGCAAAGCAATCCTGCCCTCCTGCTCTGATCCACTGCTTGATTCCTCCCACTGTGTGGGCCTGAGGCCAGAAGCAGCTTCCACTGGAGTCTGGAAGCAGCCACAGGAGCTTCCTGCTACTGCTGCTGCCCTGCCACCTCCTCTGCCCCCCTGTGGTGGGACCAGACCATACACTTCTCTCACCCAGATCCAGCAGTTTTCCAACTAACCTGCTCCATTGTCTTTGGCATTTGTGGGTTAAGAAATCTGGTAACTGCCACAGCTCCATGATTCATGGCCCTGACACCTGTTCCACCCAATTCTCGGTCTTATCTGTCGTGGCTCACCCTTGCTGGGCTATGCTCGGCTCCCAGCATGGTGCAATAGACTCTTCCCAGTGACCATCCAGGCTGTCTTGGACTGGGGACTTGTTTCCCTGTGCTGTTTCGTGGGTTCTACAGGTCTGGAATTTGTTCAGAGCCACTTTTACAGGTGTTTGGAGGGATTTGGGGGAGAGTTTAAGAAAATCCCTGTTTTCCAGCTGCCATCTTGGCTCTGCCCCATTGTGATTGTTTTTTTAATGCTGGGACTCATTGAATTATCTTTAGAGTAAGAGAATAATTATAATATATAATATCATAATTAATAATTATCTTTAGAGTAAGTAATTTGGAGTTCATGGATTCATTTTTTGTTTTAAAATTTTTAATTTTGATAACTACATCAATATGATCAGCTTCTTTTGCAATCTTACATATTTTATGCACTTGAAAGTATTATTCTGAAGAGGTCCAAATACTTCATCAGACTGCCAAAGGGTCCATGACATAAACAAGGTTAGCAACCCCTGACTTAGAGTTAAATAGGCAATGGCAGAAATGAATTCATAATAAGCCATGTTTATTTTCAGGGTTTTTTTTCCTGTTACTTTGTACCATATTGTATGGGAGACTTCTCAACCTCTGTTCACTTGTATATGCCTGAGTTGATGCTTTTTGTATTCCATTTTCTTTGCTTTATCTTTATTACTAGACTTGGGGCTCCTTGAGGGAAAAGATTCTGTTTCTAATCTAGAACCAGAAAGGACTTCAGACCATTTAGTCACAACCCCTTCATCTAACAGATAAAGAAATAGGTTCAGAAAGGCTAGTGATCTGCCCAAGGTAACACAGGACCTAATCAGCCTCAGAACCAGGATTCAAGCCTGTCAAATAAGCTTTCTTTCTATTGTATTAATCCACCACCTATTTGGTTTTTTTCCCTTTCTCCTAAAATAGTGCTGTACATGTGGTAGATATTTCATATTCTTGGTTGTACTTTTTACTTTATAAAAGGAGCTTTAGTATCTACTTCTTTATTTTAAGCTTTGGATGTACTTCCTTTCACCCCAGTCAGATTTTGAATGGACAGGAAGAATATCCTTGTATTAGTTGTGTCAAAGCTTCTTTTTGTGGGCATATCAGATTTTAAAAATACACCATCCAGATAATTTTCCCTCTTCCCTTTTTCCCCTCCACTTTTCCCTCCCTTTGCCCTGATTTCTTTTGGCTACTGAGAAATGATGAAATTTGGCATTTTCATGGCATTTTTATTTATTTAGCTGGATTATAACAGAGCTTTATAAATGTGACAGTAAGATTAGCACCAAGTAATTGGTAATTAGTTTTCTTTAAGTTACTTAGTGACTTGATAGGTCTAAGAGTAGAACCTGTATATCCTAATGGGATGGGGGGGGAGAGCTAGGTGTGTTTAAAAAACCCTTACCCATGCCTTAATATCCTGAGGCTTGGTAGGAATAGCTAGGAAATAAAAGTGAAGGAAAGTATTCATCATTAAAATAACTATAATCCAGCTAACAATTCTCACATGTTAAAAGATTGTAGTATCTGTACAACCAACATCATCTCTGCCCTTTAGCAGTTTGCATCCTAAGTTTTCATGGTTAAAGGATCTCGTCTGGGAAATGCCAGTCAGGGACCAACAAGGAGAAGATTAGGACTTTGTAAGATCATTCTTCTCTTTTCCACTTCAGCAAAATGATCTGTCTTTAACCAAGCAGTTTAAATTGAGAAAGAAAGCAGAAAAAATGATGAAGTCTCATGTGCAATGAGCCTTAAGAACGATGCTCCTGTATTCTGCTTTAAATGCAGTAGTATTTGCAACTTTGAAATGGTTGTTACAGTCACTTCAAGGCAAAACTAAGATTCAGATTTAGAATCTAGAAGGAAGAATTCAGACCCAAATCTATTTAGATATCTTGCTTAATTAAATTTGCTTTTTTAAAAAAATTGAGTCTAGTGATTTTATATCACCTTTGTTTCTGAATATCTCTTTCCTGCTCCCAGTCTCTCCTCCCCCACCCCAACCCCTACCCTCCTGGCAAGTGATTCTTTGTAACCAAAGATAAAAAAGACAAAGGAAGAAAGCAGTTGAATGAAACTAACCAATACCTGGTATGTTATGTTACTGTTACTGTTACTGTTACTGTTTTAAAAAAAAACCGGGGATTACTAGGTTCTTGGAGACATTCTTGTAACTGTTACGCTGGTAGAAGATTCAAAGTTAGACCAGCTAGTTTGTTGCGATTGAGTATCAGATTGACAATTCTAAGGGCAAAAGTCTTGAGTCTCTAGAATGGAAATTTCCCCATGACTAGCCTATGGATATTACCTGTAATCTTTATTTAAGATCACCAAAGGATAAAACCTTAAGAACATATTCAATCTTTAATCAAGGCCTCCAGAGTCATGGATAAAAAATAAATTTACCAGGCATTTCTAGATAATATTTCACTGAATAACATAACAGTCTTTGTCTTTTAAGAAATTTTGAGTAATGTGACCTCGAGGACACTCTTAATCCCTGATATAGTGTTTTTTCCCCCACCATTAAATCACCCTGCTAGTCTCTGATAGGAAGAGTTTTACTCAGGCTTGACTGGTTTCCCTTTAAAAAGGAGTCAGGGAGGCTATTTAAACTATTGGCATGTCTGCCAGGTTATCGACGCATAAAAAAAAACCCAACCTTTGTGGGGGGGTGTTAGTGTTCCCCAGTTTTGCCAGAATTTACTGCCATCATGGTGAATAGAGGTAGAGGGGAAGCCCTCTCCACTTTAATCAATGTTGTATTCTTATTGATCTTTTTATTAAATACTTTATGGCCCACAAGTTTCCCATTCTGTTCCAGTCCTGACACTAAACCACTGGACTGTTTGGAGTTAGTTCTTGCTTGTCATAGAGACTGGACCAGTTATTTCATTAGTATAGGGAACTCCTAGGTGAGGAAACAGTGTACCAATGCAAGTCAGCACCCTTTCTGCAACTTATGATCTTAAAGAGTTTCCTAGAGCACTGAAAGGTACGTCTGAGGTGAGAGTTGAAGTCTTCCTGACTTTGAAGCCAGCTGTCTTTCTGCCTCGCCATTATTATCTCCAGTACCTTAGTTCAGAAAGTTGATATTTAGTCCCATTTTTGAGCTAGCCAGCCTAGTTCTCCTATATTCTCCTCTATAAGATGTTGATTGCCCTTTTGGGGTAAACAGCACATTTGTGGTCTCTGCCCTCCAATTCTAGTCTAGGCACCACAGCCATTGTCCAGGGGATCAATTCTTGTAGAAATTTGACCTAGCAACTAACTCTGCAGGTACTGCATTCTCTCTCAGTTGCCATGTCTACTGAAGACCCAGGAAAGGAAGTCATCACCACCAAATTCCTTAGCATTGTCAAATGGTTCAATGAATATGTTTTCATTCATGGACATAGAACTAAAGATGCATTGTATCTGCCTTTTTTTTTTCCTTTTTGCTCTACTCTATGCACTGTTGGAACTTTTCACTTTTCTCGTTAACTGAAACCTTCTATGTGTATTGAGTTCCCATGACAATGTGAGCTGCTTGAGAGCAGGGATTGTCTCGCTTTCCCATTTGTATCCTCAGCATTCAGCACAGTGCTTTGCACATAGTAAGCACTTCATTTATTCCTTTGTAAATGCTTGTTAAATTCGATTACTAGCAGTTTGACCCTTCTTCCCCTAATTTAGTAAACTCCAGTATCACCTCAGTGATCAAATACAAAATCTTCTAGCACTCAAAGTTCTTAATAATTTGGCCTGTTCCTAGTTTTCTAGTTATCTTACACCTTTCTCCCCATACCCTAAATATTCTCTGATCCAGTGAAACTGACCTCCTTGCTATTCCTTTCATAAGGTACTCTATCTATAGACTCTAGGCATTTTCACTGACTGTTCCTTGAAATACTGGAATACTCTGAAAGCTTGGGATACTCTCTGTCCTTATCTTTGCATCTTGGTGTTCCTGGCTTCCATCAAGCCCAGCTAAATCCTATGTTCTACTGGAAGCCTTTCCTGATCTCTTTTAATGCTAGTTCCTTCCCGCTGTTGATATTCTCTCTCTGTCTCTCCCCTTCCCCCTCCTTCGCCCCCTCTCCCTCCCCCTCTCCCTCTCTCCCACCCTCCCTTCCTCCTTCCCTCCCTCCTCCCTCTCATTTATCCTGTATATACCTTGATTGTACATAGCCGTGTTCATGTTGTCTTTTCTTCTTCCCCCACCTCATTACGTAGTGAACTCCTTAACAGTAGGAACTGTCTTGCCTCCTCATTGCTTATCACAGTTTCTGACACATAATAGGTGCTTAATGCATTCTTACTGACTGAATGACAAGGAGTCATGAAGGTAGTCAGTTGGAACTGATTACTTATAAATAGTTTTGTTATGTTTTGAAGATATTGTAAGAAAAAAGAAAAGATGGAGGACCTTGTTAACACATAATTGGATTGTGCAAGTATAATTGTGTAAATGTGGAAAGAGTCGGGGGAATAAGTGTTACTTGAACTTTACTTTCATATAAATTGGCTAAAAGAGAACAAAACACATGCATACACACATGAAGAGTTTGGTTTAGAAATATATTCAACTCAGCAGGGATGCAGACAAGAATAAGAAGAGGAGAAAGGGAATATGAGAGGGATGGTAGATTCAGGGAAAGATTTACTTATAAGCAAAACAAACCTTATGCTTGGAAGAGAGGAGAGTGAAGAGAAGGGTAAATGAAAAAAAGTTTAATAGCTTGAAACAGGTTATTAACTTGGGAGAGATGTATAGAGAGAAGAAAATCATGGGAAAATAGAAAGGAGGGAAATGGGAATGGGATGAACTCACCCATAAAATAGAGGAGTTGAGCAGACTGAGAGGAGGAAGAGGGAAAAGACATTTATATAGTGCCTATTCTGTGCTAGGCACTGTACAAAACACTTTTTTAAAAACAAGTGTTATCTCATTTGATACAACAACCCTTGGCAGTAGGTATTTTTATTATCCCCATTTAACAGTTGCGGAAATTGAGGCAAACAGGTAAAGTGACTTTCCCAGAGTCATACAGCTAGTACATTTCTGAGATTAGATTTGAACTCAGGTCTTCCTGATTCCTGACTTAGCATTCTGGGTCACCAACTCCCTCTATGGATTAAAAAGCAAAATCGAACAATATGTTGTTCACAAGAAACACATTTGAAACAAGGAATCACACAATTAAGAGACTGGAATAAATTTATTATGCTTCAGCTGAACATAAAGAAGCCAGGATAGCAGTTATGATTTCAAACAAGGCAAAATAGCAAAAATAGACTTAAAGGAGATAAGAGAGGGAAACAACATTTTGCTGAAAGGTAACAGAGACAATGACTTGGTTTCAATACTTAACATATGTATACTCACTCAGCTTCTAAATACTTAAACAACTAAATAAATTATGAAAAAAGTATACAACAAAACTAAAATAGTGGGGGTCTCAATTTACTCCTATCAGCCCTAGGCAACTCTAACCCTTCCCCCTCCTCAAAAAAGGAAAGAATTTAAGGACTCAAATTTTAGAAAAGGTAGGTATGATAAACCTCTGCCAATTACCAAATGGAAGTAGAAAAGATTATACACATTTCACAGCTGTACATGCCAGCTTTCCCAAAATCTATCATGTTGATACATAAAAACCTTACAAATTCAGAAATATCTTATATATCCTTTATCGATTGCAATGGAATAAACATTATGTTAAAGGGCTCCTAAAATAGTATTAAAAACTGAATGTCTTAAAAAAAATACTGTTTGTCATATTGAAGGCTCTCTGAGAAAGGGGATACTTGGGATAGCTATAGTGATGTAAGAAACAGAAAATGTCAATAAAAATGTATTTTTAAAAAAATCAACTGAATACTAAATGCCTTAATCTCCTCCTGGCCCCGTTCTTGGCCCCCAGAATTCCAAAACATTATTTCTTATCCTGAAATTTCCCCCCAGTGCCTGAGGCCTTCTCACTGTGGAACACCCAACTTATCCCTGTAGTCTTATGAACCTGAAATGTCCTGGATCTTTCTCCCATTGGTAAGTTTCACCATTTTGTGTAGGTGCCTAGACCAACCTTCACTCCCCTCTAAGACCTATTCTTGGCTCTTGAACTTTAAAACCATGCCCCCTCACTGAGTATCCTTCTTCTCCTCCCCCGAATCCAGCTCCCTTCTGTGTATTGTCTTCTCCCATTAGAATATAAGCTCCTTGAGGACAGAGACTGGTCTTTCTTTTCTGTTTGTATTTGTATCTCCAGTGCTTATCACAGTGCCTAACATAGAAGTGCTTAATAACTGCTTGTTTCCTTCCTGAAGACTTGCTGGTCAAACAACAAATAGAAATGATTGATAATTTCATTAAACATATTGACAGCTATGAGACAATATCCATAATTTTTAGGATTCAGACAAAACAATCCTTTGGGGAAAATGTATATCTTGAAATACTTTTATTATCAAAAATATAAAGAATAAATCAATAAATTGGGAATGTAACTAAAAATACTAGAAAACCAACAAATTTTAAAAATCAAATTAAACATCAAAATAGAAATCTTGAAAATTAAAGAACCTAATAAAATCAAGGACAAAAATCATGGAATTACCTATTAAATAGATAAACCACTAGTTAATTTGATTAAAAAAAGAGGAAAAGTAAATTGCCAATATCAAAATGGAAAAAGAATTCCCAATGAATGAAGAAGAAATGAAGGATATTATTAGAAACTGTCTTGTCTAACTATATGACAACAAACTAACAGTTTAAATGAAATAAATGAATATTTACAAAAATATTAACTACCTAAACTAATAGAAAAAGAAAGAGAGAATTTAATAAATGACATGATTTCATAGGAAGAAATTGAATAATTCATAAATGCACTTTCAAAGGAAAAAGCTCCAGGACCAAATGGATTCATAAGTAAATTCTAGTAAACACTCAAAGAATAATTCATTCCAATATCATATGAATTGTTTGCATAAATAGCAAAAGAAGAGATCCTACCAAATTCTTTCTATAACTCAGATAGTCTTGATACATAAACTACAGAAAATCAAAAACAAAACCTAAGGATCAATATCCCCAATGAACATAGATGCAAAAATTTCAAATAAAATATTAGGAAAGAAACTAAAACAGCATATCACAAAAATTATTCTTCCTGGGTAGGTTGGATTTATACCAGGAACACTTGTTGTTCATTTGTTTCAGTCACATCCAACTCTTTGTGATCCCACTTGATTTTGTTTTGTTTTGTTTTTTAGCAAAGATACAGGAGTGTTTTGCCATTTCCTTCTCCAGCTCATTTTACAGATGAGGGAACTGAGGCACACAGGGTTAAATGACCTATGCAGAGTCACATAGCTAGTCAGTATCCAAGGCCAGATTCGAATTCGGGAAGATGAGTCTAGTGCCAGTCCAGGCCTGGCACTGTATTCACTGTGCCACTGTCTATATCAGGAATATAGGATTGGTTTAACATTAGGAAAGCTATAAACTGCATAATGACAAAATCAAGAAAAATTATGTAATTATATCAATAGATGCAGAAAAGTTTTCGACAAAATATAACACCCATTTCCATTAAAAACATTAGAAAACATTTAAAAAATGGACCTTTTTTTAAAGATAAATATTATTATGTGTTTATAACCAAGAACTACCATTATTTGTAAAAAAAAAAAAATGAACTAGAATCCTTCTAGTAATTTAGAGGTGAAGAAAGGATGACCATTGTCACTACTTTTATTTGTCATAGTACTAAAAATGCTCACTATAACAGGCAAGAAAAAGAAATTAAAGGAATAACCAGAGTTACAGAAAACAAAATTATCACTTTTCTGCAGGTGATATTATGGCGCACTTAAAGAACTTTAAAGAGTCAGCTAAAAATTAATTGAAACAATAACTTCAGCAAACTTGCAAGATATAAAATAAATCCATACACATCATCAGAATTTCTACATAATACCAATAGGAAAAACTAGGAAGACACTATTTAAAATTACTTGGGTGTATAAATACTTGAGTCTACCTTTTAAGGTGCACACAACTATTTTTTTAAAACTGACTACAAACAAATGTTTGCAGAAATAAATCAGATCTAAGTGAAAAAATATTAATTGTTCATGGATAGGATGAGTCAATATAATAAAAATGACACTACTATCTAAATTTAATAATTTATTTTGTGCGATGTTAAACTACCAAAAGATTAAACTAGAAACAAAAGAACTAAAAAGTAGAATATCCAAGTACAATAACCTAATAAGGGAAAAAAAGACAAAGAATCTCAAGAGCAATAATGAAAAGTAATGGGAACAGAGAAGGCTAGATCTCAAACTGTATTACAAAACAGTAATTATTAAAATAATCTGGTACTGATTAAAAAGTAGATTGGTCAGTGGAACAGATTAGCTATACAACGTATAGAAACACGTGTATCTGATACCTTAGTGGTCTAAATACAAAGACCCCAGCTACTGGGATAAAGACTCACTATTTGACAAAAACTGCTGGGTAAATTGGACAGCTGTATGGAAGAAATTAGATTTAGACCACAACCTCACACTTTAAACAAAGATAAGCTTTGAATAGTTATATTACCTACACATAAAAGAACATATAAACAAATTAGAGAAACAGGGAAAATTACCTATAAAATCTATAGATAGGAGAAAAATTCATGACTAAGGAATTTGGATCACAGATGAGAGATGGATAATTTTGATAACATAAAATTTAAATGTTTTTAACAGACTAGCTTTAATAAAGCTAAGATTAAAAGGGATTAATGGGAGAATTATAATAAGTTTCTCTGATACAGATCTCATTTACCATACATATATGTGTGTGTGTTTGTGTGTATATATATATATATATACATATATGTATATATATATATATACACGTATATATATATATATATATACACATATATATATATATATATATAGACAGAAAGAGGGAGGGAGAGAGAGAGAAATCAATCTATCCTTATAAGGCTCTGTTTCAAATTTATAAGAATAAGCCATTCTCTAATTGATATGAACTCTCAGTTCTCAAGGGAAGAAACTTGGGCTATTACCATATGAAAAAAGTACTTCTGATTACTAATAATTAGATGTAGATTTAAGCAATTCTCAGATTCCACTTCATATCAATCAAGAATGGCAAAGATGACAAAAAAGAAAAATGGCAAATGTTGGAGGGACTGTGGGAAAGCAGGAACATCAACGTACTGTTGGAGGATCTGTGAATGGGTACAACCATTCTGGAAAGCAATTTGGAATTATACACGGAAATTACTAAACAGTGCATACCCTGTGTCCCAGCAATACCACTGCTAGGTCTATACACAAAAGAGAGCAAAGAAAGAGGAAAAGGCCCTCTGTGTGTGTGTGTGTGTGTGTGTGTGTGTGTGAGTGTGTGTGTGTGTGTGTGTGTACACACTTTTTGTGATGGCAAAAAAACTACGATAAAGCCAATCAATTGAGGAATCTCTGAACTAAGTTATAGTATATAAATGTGATGGAATATACTATTGTGCTGTAAGAAATGAGGGAAATGAGGATTTCAAAAAATTATGTAAAGGCTTAGAGGATGCAGAGTGAAGTAAGAAGAACCAGAAGACCAATTTATATTTTTAACATTAATATTAAAATAAATAATTTTGAGGATTTAAATAAACTGATGAAGAATTAAATGAGCAGGGCCATGAAAATAATTTATACAGTAATAACACTGTTAAAACAAGCAACTTTGAAAGCTGTAAGAACTAAGATCGATATAGTGACCATTCATGATTTCAGAAGATGAATGATGAAACTTGCCCTCCATTAAGGTGGTGATGGATTGAGAGTGCACAATCCGCGCACACACACGTATATAACTGTCGAGGGAATTTGTTTTGCTTATGTATATTTGTTTCAAGAAATTTGTTGTTTTTAAATGGGATGAAAGCTGGGGGGAAAGAGATTTCTTTCAGTTAAAAAATAAAGGGGGATACTACAGATAGATGTAGGATGTTGCATGCATTTTCAGTTGAGATCACTGTTTAGTTTTAGTTCATTGTTTTACTTTGTTACAAGATACCTCAGGGAGTAAGAGTAATTTGTATATGTTTATAGTATAAAAACGATCAATAAAACTTAAAAAAAACATTTCTAACTGTAAGAGACACCCAAAAGTAGAATGGGTTGCCCCAGGCAGCGGAGGAGTCTCCTTCGTCAGAGAGAGACTTGATGATCATTTGTTGAGTATATTATAGTGTAAATTCCTTTTGGGTATGAGTTACAATCTCAAAGTATGGTCTTTCACCC
>CM053622.1:398499695-398553178 GCA_028646595.1 Phalanger gymnotis | reverse complement strand
ATATCCCATCTTGGAGTGGGGGGAGGGTAGAAATGAGGAGAAAATTTGTAATTCAAACTCCTATGAAAATCAGTGCTGAAAACTAAATATATTAAATAAAATTTATTTAAAAAAGACAAAACAAAAAGAGAAAGAAAAATTAAAAAATCAGCACAACTGATAAATACATTGGAAAAAGTCCCAAAAAACACAATATGCAACATCTGTGGACCTCCACTTCCCTTTCGTGTTTCTTCATTGGAGCCATTCTTGTTTTTTACAATTTTACAATATTCGCTTTTGATTTTTTTGTGTGTATAGTTGTTCTTTCCATTTATTATGTCATAATCATTGTGTATATTGTTTTCTTGGCTCTTTTTACTTCACTTTGCATTATAGTTCATGAAGATCTTCCCATGCTTCTCTGTAGTCACCATTTCTAACAGCACAGTAATATTCTGTTACATTGATGTACCACAGTTTATCTGTTCCTTAGTTGGTGGGCATCTGCATTGTTTCCAATTCTTTGTTGTCACAAGAAGTTCTATTATAAATATTTTGGAATATATGGATATTTTCTTCTCATCAGTGACTGCCTTGGGCTATAAGCCCAGCCTCTGGGTCAAAGAGTATGGTCATCTAGTTATTTTATTTACATAATTCCAAATTGCTTTCCTATAGGTTTGTACCATTTCATATCTCCACCAACAGTGTGTTAGTGTGCTTTGGACAACCCCTCCAACATTGACTATTTGCCATCTTTTGTCATCTTTGCTTATTTTTAGGGTTTGAAGTGAAAGCCCAGGATTATTTTGATTTACATTTCTCTTACTGTTAGTGATTTGAAGCATTCTTTTATGTGGTTGTTAAAACTTGGCAATTCTTCCTTTGAAAACTGTTTGCTTATATTCTTTAACCATTTATCTATTGGGGAATGTCGTGTGTGCGTGTGTGTGTGTGTGTGTGTGTGTGTGTGTGTGTGTGTATTTCAACAATCCATCTAGCTGCTTCTGTGGGGCTGTAAGATCCACCAACAGCCAGCACCCAGAAAGCTGCCAGCATGCTGCAAAAGCACAGGTTCTTTTGATCTGCTTAACTAAGGAAAGCAAGGTTAAGGGGTTGACAAGCTTACTTTTAATTCAGCATACAAATATCATTCACTTAGTTCAGAGGAAAAGACCAGCACACTGAACTTCAGAGCAAATTACAAAGTACAAACATAGACAGACAGACCTTGTCTGATTCAAATCCCAATACATAGTTACCAGAGTTTAACAAAGTCTCAGCATCCAGATTACAAGCTGAAGGACTTCTAGCTACAGCTGCCTGGAGTCTCTGCCTCAGCACCACCGCGGTGAGAGCCCTGCGCAAATGGCTCTGTCTTCTCTTCTTATAGGGTTTCAGACATCATCGAACGTCATCTGAATGACCAGAACTTAGGCTGCTATGATTGGCTCTTGAGTTAGCACCTCCCCTTAGGACCCTGGGAGGTTCACATCCACATAGGTTAGGTTAACACCTAATAGGAGTTAGAGCCTGGGGCTTAGCACTTAGTAAGACTCAAGACCCGTGGCTCTGTAGTTAACACCTCCCCTTAGCCAGCCCCACCTTGGGCCCCACCCCAGTCACCAATCCACACCCACATAGGTTCCACACCTAATAGGGGTTTGGGCCTGGGGCTTAGCCCTAGTAAGGCTCTATGAAATACACTGAATTACTCAAAGGAAACAAAGGCCAACTCAGTGTTAAGAGCCCATTTTGCTTACCAACACAGTGTGTGTGTGTGTACTGTTTATATGTCTTGTATACCAGGCCTTTAACAGATAAATTTGATATAAAGATTTTTTTCATTAAAACTTATTTCCTTATTCTTGGTGTATTAATTTTGTCTGTTTAAAAGCTTTTCAGCTTCATGCAATCAGAGTTATCTTTTGTCTGGTTATGAACTCACCTCCTATTACACATAGCTACAAGAAATATATGGTGTTTCTCTTGACATTTTTTTTAGTATGAGCTTTAATATCATGGTCATCTTTCCATATAGAAAGTATTGCGGAATATGGTGAAAGGTGTTGGTTTAAAGCCTAATTTCTGCCAGACTGCTTCCCAGTTTTCACAGCAATTTTTATTCACGTATAGAATTCTTTCTGAAATGTTTTGTTTTTTGTTTTATTGGTCCCTGGGTTATTGAGTTCCATTGTTTCTTATTCTTCCTTGTATAGTTTGTTCATTGACCTACCGTTCTTTTTTAAAGTAATACCAGATGGTTTTTATGACCTGTGTAATATAGTTTGAGGTCTGGAAGTGCCATTCTCTCTTCATCCCTCTTTTCATAATTTCCCTTGATATTCTAGAACTTTTATTTTTCCAAGTGAATTTTTCATTATTTTATCCAGTTCTATAAAGTATCTCTTTGATAGTTTGATGGGTATGGCATCAAAAGCATAAATAAATTTTTGTAGTTTTGTTGTTGTTGTTTTTTTTTGGCCCAGCCATCACCACTGAATTTTTCCTCTAGCTATTTAAGTTGGTCTTTATTTCTTTAAGGAACACTTTGTAATTGAATCTATTGAAGTCTTTTACATTCTTTGGCAGATTGATTCCCAGGTACTTTATGTATTTTTTTTAGCTATTTAGAACGGAATTTCCCTTTTTATTATTGCCTTTTAGATTTTGTTATAATCTAGAAATGCAGTTTCTAGATTTTTGACAGTTTATTTTGTAGTCTGCAACTTTGCTAAAGCTGTTAATTTTCTCAGTTGTTATCTTTACTAATTCACTAGGGTTTTCTAAGTATACCCCCATCAGCAGCAAAGAAGGACTAATTTCATCTCTTCTTTACCTGTCTTTATGGCTTTGATTTCTTCTTCATGTCTTATTGTTGCTGTTAGCATTTCCAGAGTGATATCAAATCATACTGGTATTGGGGAAAATACCCAAGAGTCCATTGATAGACACTGCTGCCAATCAAAACTTTCAACAGACAGAGATCTAAGAAGCAAAACCTAGATTTTGATTATGCTTAAGCATAGACCCAGAATCACTAATAAACTCTTGGCCCTGATTAGATGAGTCACACAGCTTACATAGTTTTCAGTTACCTCAGAGACACAAAGGAATAATTTTTGGTTATTTGTCAAAGGTCTCGCACATATTACTTGAGGGAGGGAAATACAAAGCTTGGTGCTGAGATAAACTTAAGCAGGATGGTATTTGGAGAATTTACCATGGGTTAATTGAGAGGGGAAGAGTTACATGCCAAAAGATTTGACCCTGCCTGAGCTGGCGGTGGATTCCTCAATAAATGAAGAGAAAGGTTTGGGCCTCTTTCTGTTCCTATTGTAAATAAGAAATAAACAATGACTGAGAGTCTTCAGCTAATTTTAACACATGATAAGAAAGGCTGTCAAGCAGTTTTGTGATCTTCCCAACAAAAGTGAGAGCTCTGGAATCCAAATAGTAGTGGATATCCAAAAGGAATCAAAAACTCCTTTGACACTAGGAAAAGTGGGCATCCTTGCTTTACTCTCATTATTTATTGAAAAAGATTATGGTTGCATATGATGCTTGTTTTTAGTTTTAGATTGATACTTTTTTATATTGAAAAAAGGTCCCTCTTTGCCTATACTTGGTTGGATTTTTAGCATAAATGAGTGTTGTACTTTGTCAGAGATATTTTATGTATTTAGTAAGATAATCATGTGGTTTGAGATATTTTTGTTTTTAATTATGATTGTTTATTGTTTCCCAAATGTTGAGCTGTCCTTGCATCCTTAGTATAAATCCAACTTTGTCATAATGATTGATTTCTAGGATAAATTGCTAGTCTCTTTGACAGAATTTTATTAAAATTTTTGAATGATATTGGTTGGTGATATTGGTCTGAGTTCTCCTCTATTTTATCCCTCCCTGATTTAAGTATTAGGAATATATTTGCCTCAGAAAGGATTCTGGTAGGGATCTCTATCAATTTTTGAGAATAATTTGTATAATATAGGTACTGATTGTTAAGTGTTTGACAAAATTCTCCTGGAAATTCATCAGGACAAGGAGATATTTTCTTTGCAGTTTTTTTTATGTATTACTTTGGTAGTTCTGGTTCCTTTTTTGAAATTGTACCATTTAAGATCTCAGTTTGATTTTCTGTTAGTTTGAGTGTTTTATATTTTTAGTTACTCCTCATTTCTTTTGTATTCTCAGTTTTGTTAGCATATAACTGTGCATTAATAGGTATTGATTATTTTTATTTCTTTTGGTTTTGTTGTGATTTTACCTTGCACATTTACTATTTTGTTGGTTTGGTCTTATGCTGTCTTTTAAAAATCAGATTGCCTAAGGGTTTATCAATTTTATTAGTCTTTTCAAAGAACACATTTTCAGTTTCACTTCTATAGGATTTTTTCTAGTTTAACAATTTATCCTCTGCATTTTAATATTTCTTCTTTTGTGCTTATTTTAGGTTTGCTTATTTATTGACTATTTAATTTTTTAACTGCACGTTCAGTTCATTAATCCTCTTTTTCTATTTTGTTAATGTATGTTTGTAGGGATATGATTTTTCCTCTGAGGACTGCTTTAGCTGAATCCCAGAAATTTTGGTATGTTTTTTCATCATTATAATTTTCTTTCACATAATTGCTTCTTTGACATACTCATTATTAAGGATTCCATTGTTAAGTACATCATTTGGGTCTGTATCTTTTGTTTGTGATCTCTGAACTGATGGCTGTTTTATGGTCTATAAAGTATGTGCTTACTATTTCTGCCTTTTTAACATTTGTTCTCAATATTTCTGTGCTCTAATATGTGGTCAGTTTTTGTAAAAGTTCATGTGGTTCTAAGAGACATGTATGTGTTTAAAATGTAAATTCAATTTTATTTTCAAGTACTAATTTTCTCCCTTTCACTCCCTTTCTTCTGCCTGTTGAGACGAACAGAAAAACAAAACTCATTACAGATATGTATAATCATTTAAAACAAATTCCCACACTGATTATGTCTTAAGAAAGAGAAGGAAATATTCTTTAGTTTGCACTCTGAGTTGATCAGCTCTGGAGGTGAATAACATATTTCATCACTAGTCATTTTGTGATTGATCATTATATTGTTCAGTTACTTAAGTCTTTCACAGTTGATTATCTTTACAATATTGCTGTTATTGTGTAAATTGTTTTGGTGGTTTTGACCACCTCACTTTACATCAGTTCATGTAAGTCTTCCCAAGTTTTTCTGAAGCCATCCTCTTCATGATTTCTGACAGCCCAATAGTATTCCATCACATTCATGTACTGTAACTGGTTCACCCATTCCCCAGTTGATGGCTCTCTTTTCAATTTCTAATTTGTTGTCACAACAAAAAGAACTGCTATACATAATTTTGTACACAAGTTTCCTTTTGATCTTTCTTTGACTTCTTTGGGATAAAGACCAACCCCGCGCCCCCCCCCTGCAATATTGTTGCATCAGAGTGTATACACAGTTCACTAGCTTTGGGGGCATAAGTTCCACGTTGTTTCCAAGAGTGTTTCAACTAGTTAAAACTCTACCAACAGTACATTACTATTCCTGTTTTTCCACATTCACTCCAACATTTGTCATTTTCCTTTTTTGTCATCTTAGCCAGTCTGATGAGTATGCAGTAGTATTTTAGTTTTTTTTTAATTTGCATTTCTCTAATTATTAATGATTGTAGAGCATTTTAATATGGATATTGATGACTTAGATTTCTTCCTCTGAAAACTTGACTATATTCACATCCATTAAATGGGGAATGGAATATAATTCTATATAACAAAACATTAATTCTGATAATATGGACTTTTCCTAACAGAGTGGCCATGAAATAAGCCATAAAATGCAAAGAAGAAAAAAGGCAATGCAGGATGGGAAGGGAGGGGAAGGACAGTGATATTTTCCAGAGGTAAAAAGGGAAAGGAACAATCTGCCATCTCTAATCTGTCATTCAGCTAACTTCCCAGGAAAAGCACTTACCTCCCAGTGAGTCTCTGAACTGGTAGGACCTTGGAGCTGGATTCTCCATTCAGAGAACACTAGGGAGCCCTGTGGCACTGTTTAGAGAAGAGAGTGGGGTTACCACAATCTCATTTACCCACAAACTTAGCTGCTTTTCCATTTTTTCAGTTCCCTCATCTCACACTTTAGAGGTTACTTTAGGATTTTCTGGAGCGGATTCACTTTTACGAATATTTTCCTCCTTTTTGCAGAGATAAAGTTGTGCACATTTTGCCTCTCTTTTTTTTTCTATAGCAAATGTGCACAGTCGCCAACATGAAAATTAAAATGAGATTACTAATAATATCATGTGAATGCTTGAAGTTGTAAAAATTAAAGGCTTTAATGTTAATCATTGACCATATTTAATCCTTTATTCTCTGTATTCCTTGTGAAATTAACTTTTTTTGGTATTTTTATCTATTTTGTTAAATGTTTTCCAGTTACATTTTAATCTGGTTTAGAACTTGTTCAGGGTTTTGTGTCCACATTCAGTATACAGGTCACATGTTTGACATTGCTGGTATAGCAGAAAGATTTTCTTTTTTGAAGTTGTAGTGGCAGAATGAATTCTTTTGGAAAAGCAAAGGAGAGACAAAGCCCTTAATACTGGCCTTCTTAAAGCCATATTCAATAACAAGATACACTTTTGGAGAGCATCTTTTTAAAATCTCAAGGTTTTGGACCCATTCTTGTATTCTTTAGCCACCTAAAACAATTTTGAGACGTGAAACCTTTAGGAAATCACATGTAGTCAATAAAAGTGCACAGTCAGGCAAATGACTTATGAAATATTCCAACTCACAAATCCTGACCATACACAGTTCCAATTTCCCCGCTTTCCTTCCTTCCTTCCTTCCTTCCTTCCTTCCTTCCTTCCTTCCTTCCTTCCTTCCTTCCTTCCTTCCTTCTTTCCTTCCTTCCTTCTCTCCTTCCTTCCTTCCTTCCCTCGCTCTCTTCCTCCTCCTTTGTGATGATTAAAATGTTCAAGAGACATAGTTTCTGGGTAGAAATTTAAACTTTTGCGGCGACTATTTTGGGTTATCTAACAGTTTCTGTTATTGTGTTATAGATCTTTTCTCTGGCCCCCTTTTTTCTCCTGTGCCTTTAGAGATACCAATTCCTGCAAGTGATAGAGAGGATATTGCCCCATGAACCTGAAAAGGCCTTAGCCTGAAAGGGCCAGGGTCTCCCAATGTATCCTGGGCCATCTCCAGTCATCCTAATGAATATCTGGCCACTGGACCCAGATGGCTCTGGAGGAGAAAGTGAGGCTGGTGACCTTGCACAGCCCTCCCTTATTCAAATCATAGTCAACAGCAAGTCATGTCATCATTTCCCTGATGTCATGGTCCTTTGAAAATGAAGGACAGACACAATTGCCCCATGGTAGAATTATTGCTATGTCCTTAATTGTACAGTTCATTACTGACTTTTCCCCATGCCCACCCTAAGCCTAATCATTTTCTGCCCATTTTTCTCAAAATCTGTTTTCTAGGTCTGTGCCCATCCCAATTCTGGATATCAGTTGCTCCCAGAAGCTCTAATTCCCCTTGTACTGAAGCAGTGTGAGTTGTTTTTCTACTCAGCAAGTCCCCAAAGTTATTCCCATTGTAAAATCCCTTTCTTCTTTTATAGAATTTCTCTTCTCCCATAGGAACATTCATCTCTGGTATTCCTTCCCACTAACATAATGAAGTTTCCTTTTTCCTGCTTTTTTCAGTTCCTCCCTTTACCTCCTTGCCCATTTTCTTGTAGATTCTCTTCTTCCTGAGTACCTAAAGAAGTTATTTTCCCATCATCCTTAGTCTTTGACTTGATTGGGGTACATCACATATTCCCCTCTTTTTCCTCTCCTTTCCCCTTTTGTGGGCCCTCTTATTTCGTAATTCACACTTACCAAAATATAATGATTCATTTGTAGGCAGAATGTCATGAAGTTTAGTCCATGATATTTCAGGCCTGGTTTTCCACACAACTCTTTGATTTATGCTTTCAACCATGTTTCCTTGTATATAGTTTTTTAGATGAATAAAACATTTAATTTGTTTTATCTGTTTTATTAGATTTTATTGATACCTTTTGTTTCTGTTTCACCTAAATTTCCCTCTGTATTCTTTAACTTTCCTTGTCCCATGGAGCCATCTCTAAGAATAACTTTTTTTCTTTTAAATTTTTTCTACTTAACAGTATTTTATTTTTCTAATTACATGTAAAGATAGTTTTCAACATTCACTTTTTTGAGATTTTGAGTTCCAAATTTTTTCCCTCCTTTCCTCCACTCCTCCTCCCAAAGACAGCAAGCAATCTGATGTAGGCTGTACATGTACAGGCATATTAAACATATTCCACATTAATCAGGTTGTGAAAGAAGAATCAGAACAAAAGGGAAAAACCATAAGAAAGGAAAAAAAAGAGAAAATAGCATGCTTTGATCTGCCTTCAGCTTTGCATAGTTCTTTGTCTGGATGTGGATAGCATTTTCCATCATGAGTCTCTTGGAATTGTTTTAGATCATTGTATTGCTAAGAAGAGCTAAGTCTATCAAATTTGGTCATCACACAATGTTGCTGTTACTATGTACAATGTTCTCTGATTCTGTTCACTTAGCTTCAGTTTGTGTCAGTTCAGTGTCTTTCCAGGTTTTTCTGAAATCTGCCTGCTCATCTCTTATACCATAATAATATTCCATTACATTCATGTACCACAACTTGTTCCTTCCTGTACATTTAAAAAGAAGTCTCTTAATGGTCTCTCTGTTGTTATGTTGTTGTTGTTGTCCTTCGTTGCTGTATTTGTATACTTTTCTTGAATTTCTGATGAGAAGCAAAAATCTCTTCAGGTCTGGTTTTCTTCCCAAGAATGTTTTTAACTCCTCTTTATTATTTGAACATACATTTTAGGCTCACATTTACAGGGTTGGTCACCTTGGTCTATGTCTTGAGCTCCATTGTTCTTCTAAACATAAACTCTTCTTTCCTGCATTTTGTATTAATAGTCTTGTGTTAATTGAATTTCCTTTCCTTGTATTTGTAGGCCTTTATCTTGGTTGTTTGCAGAATTTTTATTTCCTAATAGTATTGTTAAATTTAACCACTGTGTTTCTTGGAATTTACACCTTATATTTTTTTCCTAGAGGTTATTTATGGATTCTTTAGATTAGCACTTTTGTTTTCTTTGTTTGGATGCTTTAAACAGTTTTCTTGTATTATTTCTTGCATTGTGGTATTCATATTTTTGAACTTGTATTCTTCTGAGAGACCTATAATCCTTAAGTTCTTTCTATGCATATTTTCTTTGAGGTTAATATGTTATGTTCATATGGAGAACATTCTTTTAATATTACTGTTTTTTCTTTTCTTCCATGTTATCCTTCACTATTGTATATTTGCATTCCTAATCAATTATGCTATTTTGTTTCTTTGGTGAGACTTGCTAATGTGGACTCAAATTTTTCTTTTCCTCCTACTACATGGGCTCTATAGGCTAAAAACTCTGATTTCACAATTCTTATTTCTCTTTTAAACCATTCAGGAACATCCTGTGGTTCCATGCTCTCTTGGGAATCCACAGCACCATCTGCCTGATCAGGTATTGATTCATTTTCCTTTGTCTTGCTATACTTATTTATTTATAAATCCCTGACTTTTTTAGCGCTAGATCTGGAAGCCTTATCTCTTTCTTCTGTTAATGTATTCCCTGTTGGTTTATCTGCTTATGCTCGTGGTCTTTGAGTTTTCTTACTCCTGGGATTTTTGATAATTTTAATCTTTTTTCCTTCTTTTCCCCTATTGCTTATTTTCAGACTCCCTCCTCCCTGATAGTGATTTTCATGGGGGTTAGGTCTTAAAGTACCTCTGCCTCTTCCCAAGCTGGCATTACATAGTTCATCTGCCCAGGTCTCTGATTCACATGATTTTTTGAGGGATAAAAGTGGCCCTAGGTGGATGATGGATGCTCTTTCTCTCATTTTTAGTGGTGGGCTCACAGTCCATGATACATGTTCCCTATGTTTCTTAGTTCTCTGGTTCAGCAGCACCAAGTGCTGCCATATGCCTTAGCAAATTTCTGTTGATTTTGAGTTTTAATATCCCTGGGAGTTTGAAACACCAGGAGGAAGAGGTGTTGGAGTTGAGAGTTGACTCCTGGGATGTATGTCCTTTCCTGTTTCCCTCTATACTTCTGCTCTCCTGTAGAACTCCATTGCTTCACAAAACACTGCCATGTGACTACCATAGCCTAAGCAAAATTTTGCTGATTGTAGTTTGTTTTGGGAAGGAAGGATCTAGGAGTGCATTTGAGATCTGTTGTAAGCCTGTGAGTTGGCTTTTGCAGCCCTGCTGTCCGGTGCCATGAGGGGCAATGAGGGAGAACACCTAAGCTTCTTTAGGTCAGGGACTGTCTTACTTGTATCACTAGTGCTTAGCACTTAATGCCTGAAAAATAGTAGATGCTTAATAAATGTTTATTGACTATCAAGTTTTTGTTTCCTTTTCCATCACTGTATTGAAAGGAAAGTTCTTCATTTAGGCTTTTAACGAGGCAAAACTCAGAACAAAGAGAATTAAAAGGAGTTTATTATAAATATGTCAAAGTAGCCAACTCACTGGCTGATCACTGGAGATTAGCTCTCTCTTCAAGATGGGGACAGCTTTTATAGGTAACTTTAATCCAGAATCCAGAGAGGTCCGCCCCAGAAAAAGAGGTAGAGCCCTTGCATTTTAGTTCCACCCGGTAGCAAAAACATGACAATTTGCAGGTAGGGGCATTTGACAATGAGCAGGTAATACAAAAAGCTGCAGACTTGATGTTTCTTCTCCACCAGATCTTTCCTCAACACTGATTGATAAGCAAGCCTGAGAACAACGGGATACTGAGTCAACATATCTTTCAGCAAATTGGCACAAACCATATATATAGAAATGACTAAACAACAAAATGAAATGTATATGGTTCAGCGCCACATTCAATTTCATATTGCACTTTTATCCCTAACTTCATCCTGATCTCTACTGCTGATTGTGCCAGATTCCTGGCTATAAGCTAGGGGACTTGAACTTACAATAGGAAACAAGTATCACAAATCATAAGTCTTATGTTTCCATCAATGTCATGAAATTGAATAAACTTAGTCATAATCTCATGTATCCCTCAAAGAGACAAGTCTTGTTTAATAGGCCCTATATGTAAACTAAGGCATGTTATAGATCAAACCACTTAGAGGGCATACCATGTAATGATTTTAGAGGGAGATGTATATATCAGCAAAGTCACCATGTTCAGTTATTAAAAATATTCAGATGGACATAAAAGTAGACTACTGCTTTCAGAAACACTTTAAACAATGGGAATATCTTTAAGGTGACTCTTAAGTAGTTTGCATGCATTAGTACTAATGTAACAACTAATAGATTCAGTATTGCAATGACAAACTACTATTTGCCTGCTCCGATAATAAAAATTGCTGAGAGTAAAAAGCAGGAACATGGTTATAACAGAATTAGAACTGGTCCTTTAGGTCCAAGCCTATTGTTATGTTGAATGACTCACCATAACAACGTATATACAGTATAATGCATCCTTAGCTCTGCTTGAGTTCAGGTAGGAGCCATAGTGTATTGGTGATCCTTGAAGAGTTTTGGCTTTTGTCTCCTTTGATTAATTCATTGTATTTCATTGAGTCTTACTAGGTGCTAAGACCCAGTCCCAAACCCCTATTAGGTGCTAAACCTATGTGGGTGTGGATTGGTAACTAAGGTGGGGCCCAAGGTGGGGCTAACTAAGGGAGGCCTGAATAGATCTTCGCTCCTAAGTTTGCCCCAAACCCCTAATTACTAGGTGCTAAGCCTATGTGGGTGTGAAGCTTCCAGGGTCCTAAGGGGAGGTGCTAACTCCAGAGCCAATCATAACAGCCTGAGTTCTGGCCATTCAGATGACATTTGATGACATCTAAAATGGTATAAGAAGAGAAGACAGAGCTATTTGCTCAGGGCTCAGGTGATGCTATAGTTAAGAGCCCTCCAGCTTGCCTGGATGTCTAGACTTGGTTTTCTTGGTAACTGAATTGTATTTGGTCTGTCTGCCTATGTTTGTAATCTGTTTGTATTTGCTCCGAAGTTCAGGGTGATAGCTTTTTCCCCTGAACTAAGTGAATGGTATTTGTATGCTAAATTAGAGTAAACTTCTCAACCCCTTAATGTTGCTTTCCTTAGTAAAACATATCAAAAGAACCTGGGCTTTGGCAGCCTTCTTGTTGTTGGGCTTGTGTTGGTCTTTCACCCCCACAACAGCTGCTAGCCAGATGGTTGAAACACATAGTTAAGTTCCTATAACCAATCATACAAAGTCCCACTTCCATTTACAGGATACCAAAGCCAGACTCAGGATTTAACCAAGTGGGAAATATTCCAGTTCAGAAGTAATGCGATGGGAAAACCAAGTCAAAAGGATTCTGCCTCAGCTGTCCCAAGGCCCTCCTCTCAGCCAGATATAGACTCTCCACCTGTAATAGTTCCCAGACTGTGCTCTCTCAGGGCAGCACATGGTATCCCCCTTGAATGGTAGACTGTTGGCCTGATGACAATAAAGACAATCATAATCTGAAATCATAACTCAGAATATTAGATTACAGTCCCTTGAGATTTCATTTCAAATAGCAAGTTTCATCAAACATGGCTTAATACTAAGTTATTATTTGTCTTCTCATGGTGTTGCAGTAACAAAGTTTACTAGGCCTTTGAACATTTACTCAATATCTTTTTCCTCCTTTTGTCTTCTCCTAGCGTCTAAACTCATCTTGGTATAAAATATATCACTAGAAATCAAGAAAATAATTCTATTCTGGAATCCTATTTAGTGAATATGTGATAGTTCACTCAAACCCTTAGAAAAATAACACTTACCAGTGGCTGTAAATGTCCAAATAATAGCTATATCTATCTCTAAAGGTATTTTGTATTTATCCCTTAAAGCAGAATAAATCTTTAAGAGTGAAGTTTGTTAATTGTAAGTTGGTTCAAGATGTATATAACCTTCACAGTGATAGACAAATAACCTTAGATGAGACTAACTCACTATATTATAGGGAGGCTTGAAAGTTTCACCTCTATTTGGTGCATAGAGTGTTTTTATCCTATTTAATCAATAGGAATTCCACAACACAGCAAGCTTTTGCACAGGGGTTGATAAGAGTTTATGACTAGATGGTCCCAAGAAAAATTGTGAGTTTACAAAGGAGATTTTATGAAGTCTGCTCTTTGTATCTTTTCCCATACTGTAATCAGTGACCAATATTCTCTTTGAAAATAACTATGTAAATATTTGATAGGGGTTAACATTATGACAGTAGCCCCAAATAACTTAGTTAACAATCTCATGATTTTCAAAGTGATAGCCAAATAATTTTAGGTGAAACTTCTTCCTGCATATAGGCAAATCTGAAAGTTTACAATTTCCTAAATTACAGTACTTCAGAATATTACAACACAAGGTTAGCAGAGCTGATAAAATGACATAACAGTTTTCAGACATCTTCCCACCTACTTTTAACAGTACAATTCATAATCCAACAACATCCAGATTATAAGAGAAGCATATCTAATAGTATTCTGATATAATAGTTTACCAAATTTCACAATAAAAGAAAATTTAGAAACATAGCAATACCATAAACAATATTATGTGTTTGAAACTTGAAACAAACCCATTACTAAGCAGGTACATTTCCAAATTACCTTACACAGAAAATCATTCATCTTATCACCATTGGCATTATATACTAATCTAAAATCCCATATAGAGTATGAAGCAATTACACCTAATTAAAGAAATAATAATAACAGTTAACATTTATGTAGCACTTTACAATTATGTGATCCTCACAACAACCCTGGAAGGTGGGAGCTTTTATTATCCCCTTACAGATTAGTAAACTGAAGTGAACAGACATGAGTAACTTGCTTAAGGTCACACAGCTAATAAATGTCTTAATGCCAAATATTAAATGTAGTTTATATTGGGTTCTGAGTTACCACAATTATCCTCATAGGAGAACACACTTAGGCCACATTCCAATTTCCATCAGGGCAGATTTCAAACAAATCAAATCAAATCTGGATTTATAATCTCTAGTTGTAATGTCTAAATATCAATTTATCCAAGGCCTATCTACTGTTAGCACTTCATAAGAGAGCCTATTATTTCCATAAACTCATTTTAAAATAAAGATTTAGCAACAATTCTCTACTTCCTATAACCTTTTCTCCTATTTCTTCAAAAAGCTCTATCAACAACAATTCTTAATCCCCTGCTTCTTTTACCAATCTCTGAGACTTTCAAGATAAGGAGCTGCCCTAAGTATTCAGCTTCTAATTCCTATCCCCAGGGAATTTCACGCTGCATATCACCAATAGCTATTTTTATCTGAGTATCAAAACCTTTTCTCACTTCAGTTTCCAAAATCCTTTTACTCAGACTACACAACTTTTCTTAACTTTCTATTTCTTATCTCTAACTCCCTTAAGTATCTCCTGCTTCCTTTTCAATTTAGCTTATTTAAAAAAAAAACCCTGCACTTGTCTTGTTTCTTTCACATCCTGATTCCACTTATCCCTTACCAGTCACATCCCAGACTACACTTTATTCCACTAGTTTCTAATGTTTCTCTTATCTGTCTTTCTCTAGTCTCTCTCTCCAACTTTAGCAGCATTCAGAAAAGGGAGAGGAGAGAGACTCCTTTTTGTTTGTTTTTAAAAGCATTGAAAGTTGTACTGCAGGCTTCCCAAAATTCCATCATGACTGTCTATCCCCATTATCCACAACCAGTCTGGGCTCAGGCTTTCAGGGGGTTGAGGTAGGCGGTCTCTCAGGTGGCTGGGGGGGGGGGGCTGGATAGTCATTCTTCTGCTCCTGCAGTTTTTTCCAAAATTTTCCTTTTGATTTCTTCCCTCCATTTTTTACCCTCAATGATATTCTGATCTTTTCCCAAGATAATGAGGAGTAATAGTTGTTCCATCTCTAGAGCGAGCCTAGGCTTTAGACCTACAAATTAAGTTTAAAATGTGCACCTGACTAAAATAACCAAGGTCCCATCCTTTTCCTGGCATATATATATATATATATGTATGTGTGTGTGTGTGTGTGTGTGTGTGTGTGTATTTTACCTATACGTGTGTATACACACACATTTTTCCCCTCCTATAGTTTACCTACCAAGCCTTATCTCTCAGTTATGGACTTAACTGGCAGGATTTTACCAAGCTCTTACAGTTTGATTCCCAGGATTCCTGCTCCCTCTATGAATACTAGTATTTCCATGCAAATGTATGCAAGGCCTTTACTCACCTGCCCCATACTGGGGCATGTTTTGTCTTTTGTCTGGGTCCATTCCAGCCTGCTTTCAGGCTCCCACAGTTAGAGCCAGAAGTGAAAAAGCCCTCAAAAAAACCAAACTCCAGGCTGTTGCTCACCACTTGTTGAAAAGAAAATTCTTCATTTGGGTTTTTCACCCTGATTAACAAGGCAAAACACAGGACGATGAAAATTAAAAGGAATTTATTATAAATATGTCAAGGTAGCAACACATTGACTGGCTAGTCACTGGAAATCAACCTTGGCTTCAAAGTAGGGTCAGCTTTTATAGGTTATAGGTAAGACAATTGAGATAGGTCCATCTCAGCAGAAGAGGTTGGGCTCTTGCATCTTAGTTCTTCCCCAAGGTAACAAGAACACCACAAAGAGCCAGTAATGCAAAAAACTGCAAACTTGATGTCTTTCCCCACCAGACCCTCCCCCAACAGTGATAAGCAGGGCTGGGAACAATGGAATACTGAGTCAACGTAACTTTCTACAGCTGTTGCCAATAATATTCTGTGAAATGTTTTCCATTGCTCTCGGATAACACACTTAGCTTACCTTCTCCAATGAGAAGCCGAACTTCGGAGGGAATTGGTTTGAATCCCTTGTACAGAGCAAGCTAGTGACAGAGCCAAGAGTGAGGCCCCAGGTACCTTCCTTCTTAACGAGAGAGCCTCCCTACTTAACCAAAGTATTTGGCTTTTTTTTATTTTTTCCCCTCCTTTTGCTGTTTTTGACCAAACAGGTTTATTCTAAAGCAAGAGCAAATGAAAGCAGTATAATTCCGGTTCTCTAAAATCAAGATGGGGGTGGGGGGCGGGGAGGGTGGTGTTGAGAGTGCTTCATGTTAATACATGGAAGCTTCTGTTATTACTTCTGTGTTTCTTCTTTCTTGCATCTAGCTAATTAAATCAAAACCCTCTTCCTTTGCTGATATTTTTTTTCCTGTATCTGGTCAGTCTTTATCTATCACTTTAGCAGTATTCAAGTAAATTAGGAGGCAGTGTCAGCAAGAATTTATTAAGTGACTATTAAACGTGACTATTAAGTGATTAGCACTGGGGATACTGTGAAAGGCAAAAAAAAAGTCCCTGCTCTCTGGAAGCTCGAAACAATAAAGGAAACAACATGCAAACAACTACAGACAGTTCTCCCTTTACTTAAATTTGCATTATGCAAATTCAGCTTTATGTAAAATATTCTCAAAGCTGCATTCTAAAAAAAAAACAAAACAACTATTTACTATACTGTACCACGCTGTCTCTCTCTTTTTCTGTGTGATACTCCATGACCTCTCACCCATCTCCCAAAAAACTTTTAAACCCCTAAAAAAAACCCTTCCTGGTGAAAGCAAAAGAATGGATGCTCAGGAGTCTCCCCTGCACCAGATCAGCTGAGAGAGGAGACCTTTGCCCCACCTGCCCATGTGTCAGTGCCCTGTGTTCGTCTTATGTCTATCTGTGCTCCTAGTACCCTGTGTCTGTCCCCGCTTGCTGTTCTCTATTTGCATTGGATAAAAATCACCTTAAGTAGCCATTTACAGCATGAACTCTCTGTATGCACAAACAAGATATATACAAGAGAAATTGGTGATAATCAGTGGTGGAAGGCAGGAGGCAGAGATGAGGAGAGATATTCCAGAAATGAGAAGATGGCCAGTGAAATTGACCAGAGTCTAGATAAAGAGTATCTTATGAGAGGAATAGCCTTAGATCACTGAGTCTTGGGGGAGAATAATAAGGTAGAAGAAGACTGGAAAGGTTAGAGGGGGCCAGTTTGTGAAGAAGTTTGAATGCCAAACAGAAGATTTTATATTTTATCCTGGAGGTGATAGAGAGCCACTGAAATTTTTAAATGGGAGGAGTGACTTGATATGATCCATCTGTGCTTTTGCAAGATTAATTTGACAGCTTAAGTGGAGGATGGGATGGAACTGGGGGGACCTTATTTTAATAGTCCAGGCATGAAATGATGAGAGCTTGTACCAAGGTTGTGGCAGTGTCAGAGAAGAGAAGGGGGTATATACAAGAAATATTACAAAGTTATAACCTGTAGGACTTGGCAACAAATTGGATATGAGGGTGGGTTGCAAGCCTAGGTGACTGGGAAGATGGTGGGGCCTGTGACAGTAATGAGAAAGTTCAGGGGAAAAGATAATAGTTCAGATTGTCTTTGGGACAGGCAAGTTTGAGATGTCTAATAGGCAGTTGGAAATGGGAGTCTAGAGGTCAACAGAGAGGTTTAGGGCTGTATAAGTAGATCAGGGAATCATTAGCATAGCAATGAAAAATTGAATCCAGGGGAACTGATGACACCACCAAGTGAAATAATTTAGAGAAAGAAAAGAAGTCCCAGGACTGGGCAGGGCCCTGTAGGTCCCGCATCATTAGCAAGCATGATCTGGATGAGCCTCCAACAAAGGAGATTAAGGAGAGATCAGACAGATAGGAGGAGAACTGGCATGTAGTAATGTCTCAGAAACCTAGAGAGAAAGAATATCAAAAAAGACAGGGAAATATATAATGCCAAAGGCTACAGAGAAGATTGGAAAGGGGGAAACCATCAGATCTGACTATTAAGAGATCATTGGTAACTTTGAAGAGAGTTTGAATGATTAGGTCTGAAATAAGACTGTAAAGAGCTGAGAAGAAACTTGAGAGGAAAGGAAGTGGGTATATTGATTATACACTACCTTCTCAAGGAGTATAGCTCCAAAAGGGAGAAGAAATATGGGACCATAGGTAGCCGGGATAGAAGGGTCAAGTAACAGTTTTTTGAGGATGAGGGGAATAGGAGCAAAGTCAGCGGACAGTGAAAGCAATGTAAGAGTGAAGCCTGCCCACACAAGATCAGTAGTAGAATAGGAGGACAAGGGATTCAAGAGAAGATGAGAGTACAGAATTGAACTGGTTCGCCAAGGGGTTAAAATGGGAAAAGGAAGCAAGGGTAGCTAGTGCAGAGGTCATGACCTGGGAAAAGAAGTAAGGGGTTGAGCAATGAGAGGACCCAGTGAAAATGATAGGTTCCAAGGGAAAAGGAGAAGTAGAATGACAACATATAAGGAAATTTCAGAGATCATAACCATGGAAGTAGTGGAGTGCAAGATTAAGGCTATGACCATTTTTGTGTATAACTGAGGTGAGTTGGAGGATTAGGCCATGTGAAATGAGTAAGTTGAGGAACTATGAAGTTAGGATGTCTGAGAAAATATCAGTATGTATGTTGAGGTCCTCTAGTATGAGGGCAGCAGTTGGGAAAACAAGAAAGCCTGTGAGCTAGGCACCGAATTTAAAAAAGAAGGGGAGTATCTAAGAGATCTCTAGGCAAAAGGTTTCAGAATTTTGGATATGGATCGAGTGAATCTCAAAAGGAGTAGCAGTTATTTAGTAATGGAGATAGAGGAAGAGCCTGGTAGGGGTCTTGGGGAGCAAGGAGTATCCCAATGCCTCACCTCAACCAGTGAATTGGGGGAATGAAGGAAAGTGCTGTAAAGTGTGGCCAAGGACGCAGTGTCATCAGTAGGGAGCCAGATCTTAGTGAGAGCCAGAAGAAGAAGAAATAGGAAAGATGTAAGATAAACATGTCTGTTAACAATGAAGCAAGCCTGGAGTACTGTGGAAGGTGTGAGTAGCTTTAGAGTGGGGCATTGTAGGAATTTTGGTTGAGGGGAATGGGAATTAGGGATTGGGAAATGGGGAGACAGAACAGAATTTGAATGACACCCAAGGGTTCAAAATCAATGAGATGGGGAAGGTATGACTGGGTGGGAATGTGTTCATCACAGAGAAATGAATTCAGGTAGGTTATCAATCTAGGGTTTTGGCCTCAGGGTGAGTTCTCTCAGGGTTTTAGGCAGCTCAGGTAAGGGGACTATTTGAAATGGGGGCTGAAAGAATGGCATTTCACTGCTTCTCCTGAACGGCTTTTCTTTCCTTAATCCGAAGGCATGGTATGAGATGGTATTCTTTACTTCCCCAGAAAGACAGGAGACCTGGCGCAATGTAATAGCATTTCTCCTTTTCCGTGGAAGGCAAGAGACCTGACAGGGGATTTGTCAGGGTTTCTCCCCTTATGTAAAAGAATGATGTTTCTCTACTTCCCTAGGAAGGCAGGAAAACAGGATGATGGAATGGTGTTTCTCCATTCCTAAGGAAGGAGACCTGGTATGATGGAATGGAATTTCTCTTGCTACCCCAAAAGCAGGAGACTGGTGTGCAATGGAATAATGTTTCTTCACTCCCCCAGGAAGGCTGAAGGTCAGACAGATCAGATGATATGGAATGGCCCTTCTCTTCTTCCTGCAGAAGGCAGGAACTGGTGCATGATGCAATTAACACCAAGAGGTTAAGGGACCTGCCGAAGGTAACACAAAGTGTATATGCCAGAAACAGTACTTGAATCAGTGTGTTCCTGAGCCAAGGCTGGTTCACACACAATGTGACAACAACCATGATAACAATATTTAGCATTTCTAGCTTTAGGGTTTTCAAAACACTTTACACACATCTCATTTTATCCTCATAATAATCCTGTAAAATAGGTGCTATTATTATGCCCATTTTACAGATAAGGAAAATGAGTCAGTGGTTAAGTGATTTGCCTGTTGTCACACATTTAGTAAGACATTCAGGAAAGCCCAACAAAATAACTTTTGAGCCAGTTTTGTCCTTTAGTCAAGTGATGGCTTTGAACTTAATAGTCTCTTACATCTGCCTCCAAACCGTACACTCTTTTATCTTCAGTGACTTATTCTTCCTGCTGCTCAGTTTTCCTTAGCATCAACTGAAAGTATTAGTTGCCAGTGATTCCCTCAGTCTGCTTCCAGTTTCAACTCTACAGTCAGGTACTTATATAGACTTTTGTAACAACAGTGTGGCTAGCAGCTGTTGTAGGTGTATAAGACCCAACAAGACCAGCAACAAGAGCTGCTAGCACAGGTTCTTTGATCTGCTTTTCTAAAGAAAGCAACTTTAAGGGGTTAGTAATCTCACTTTAATCAAACATACATATATCATTCACTTAGTTCAGGAGGAAAAGCCAGCACTCTGAACTTCAGAGCAAATACAAATAGAAATTACAAACAGAAACTATCAACAGATCAAATAACACAATTCAGCAGACAGGTGTTGTCTAATCAAGACATCACATATATAGTTACCAAAAAGAGAAACACCAACATCTGGGGGCGGGGGGAGCCTCCAGCAGCTACCCAGAGTCTCCACATCAACATTCTTTGAGTGAGAGCCTCAAACAAAACACTAACCTTTGGGTTTATATACCCTGTTGAGGGCCCAAAGGCTTCATACCTAATCAGTAAAAAGGTGTGGACCTGGGGCTTAGCATCTAGTAAGACTTAATCAAAGGCACTTGATTACTTTAGCATTCTCAAAGAGAAGACAGTAAAAAAAAATCCCACCCTAATTACTGATATACCTTTCCCTGACTTCTCCTATTTTCTGGTGCTATGAGTTATTAGTTCTTATTTTTTGGACCCCACAATTGACTATAGAGTTATAGAACCATCATTTATTGAATCCAGCTTATTACATACCAGACCAAAATTTGATGGGCAATTTTTTTTTAATGTCAGAGAGTCATTTTTTTCCAGCACAGGTCAACTTAGGGAGACAGATAGAATGGTCTGTGGACACCAGGGATGAAATCTGACCAGGAGTCGAACACAGATCCAAGGCAGACTGAGGAAGGGACTGGTACATCGGAGTGGCAGTCCATGGTAAAGAGAAGTTACTAGGCCTTGGGTGGTGTCCAGACCGAAGCCTGCAGAGGAATAATCAGGGCAGGAATCCCAGACACAAGAAGCTACAGTTTTGACTGAGCTAGCAGAGCTTCCCAGCTGGTTGATAGTGACTGAGTTCAGCAGCAGATTACAATTGTTCAGACCCAAATCCAGGTCAAGAATTTGCAGAGCTCAGATTTAGGGTGATCTCAGATGTAAGGATGGTGCTATATAGCAATCAATTCGTACCCTGGATCAGACCATTTTGGGAGCACTGAAAACTTGCAGGTCCTCAGCCTGAGCTGCCTTCACCTCTCAGGATCCTGGAACTCAATATAGCATTCATATTATAACATCACTCAGTAGCCCAAGAAAGCAGCAGCAGGACCAACCCAGACTTTCCCTCAATTATTGTGTAGAGCCTGGCATTAACATGAAATCCAAAGTGAGGAAATAGGCTGGGAGAATGAGCAAACAAACAAAAAGAACCTCAATTTTTATGGTGACGGGGACCTTCAAGACAAAAAAGAAACAGAAGAAAATGACTCCCCAAATATCTACAAGCAAAGCCACAAAGAAAAAGACAGCACGAGCCTAAATCCAACTAGAATTCATGGAACAGACAAAGAGGGGTTTTTGTTTTGTTTTGCTTTTAATGTTTTTATCAATGAAATGAGAGGGCTAGAGTTAAAAAAGTGTAAAGGAAATGAGAGCAAAAGAAAGAATTGGAAAGGGAATTAACAGTTTGGCCCAAGCAGTTGAAAATCGATTGGAGCAAATAGAAACCAATGACTCCATGAGACAAGAAATATTAAAACAAAATCAAAAGACAGAAAAATTAGAAGAAAATGTAAGGTAGCTCATAGCAAAAACAACTGACCTGGAAAAAAGATCATGGAGAAAAAATTTAAGAATCACTGGACTGCCTGAAAACTATGGCCTAAAAAAAAGTGCCTAGACATGATATTTCAAGAAATCTTAAAAGAAAACTGCCCAGATCTCTCAGAACTAAAGGGCAAAATGGAAATAGAATGAATCTACTGGTCACCTCCTGAAAGAAATCCCCAAATGAAAACTCCTGGGAATGATAGCCAAAGTCCAGAGCTTCCAGGTCAAAGAAAAAAAATACTGCAAGCAACTAGAAAGGAAGAGTTCAAGTACTGAGAAACCACACCAGGATTACATGATTTAGCATCCTCTACTGTTAAGGAGTAGAGAATATGGTAGTCCAGAAGGCAATGGATATAGGCTTACAGTAGAGAATAACTTAACCAGCAAAACTGAGTATAATCCTACAGGGAGAAAATGGATTTTTGATGAAATAGAACTTCCCGTCTTTCCTGACGAAAAGAACAGAACTGTGTTAAAAACTTTGAAGTTCAAACACAAGAGTTAAGAGAAATATAAAAGGTAATAAACAATCATAAGGGACTAGATAAGGATAAATTGCTTACATTCTAATATGGGGAAATTATATTCCCTCTGAACCTTTTCTTCATCCTCAGGTATCTAAGAGGATGTCTAATTAGATAAGACCTGGCCATGGTTCTGTTATTTCTTGATGAACTTAAGAAAAGAATGGAAAAAGGAAAAGTCGAATACACTAGGCAAGGAATGGAAAATAAGGGTAGAGGAAATTATCTCAGATAATCAGGATAAACAAGTAGACATTAATACAAACAAGAAGGAAGGGACAAGAGGGAGTGAGAATGGCTGACACTTGAACCTTGCTTTCATCTGAATTGGTCAAAGGAGGCAAGAATATACACACATGCATTTGGGTAAAGAAATACATTTCATTCAATAGGGAAGGGGAAAAAAAGGAGAAGGAGAAATTAGAGGGAAGGTAGGTTAAGGGAAGGATTTGTTCTAAGTATAACTAACTCAAAAATATATACAAAAATATCTATAGCGAAGAATAAGAATATGAGGGGGGATACTATTAATTAGGGAATGGCTGAACAAGTTATGGTATGTGAATGTGATAGAATTACCATTTTGCTAAAAGAAATGATGAAAGTAATGGTTTCAGAAAAAACCTAGGAAAACTTATATGAACTGATGCAGAGCAAAGCAAACAGAACTGGTAGAACATTTATAAATGTATAAATTTATACAATGCTAACAATGTGGTATATACAAATAACTTTGGTGGAAGATTAAGAACTCTGATCAGTGTAATGACCACCCATAGTTCCAGAGAACCAATGATGAAATACACTTACCACTTCCTAATAGGACTCAAAGTATAGAGTGAGACATTATTTTGGATGTGGCCAATGTCAACACTTGTGTTACTTGACTACGTATATTTGTAACATGGGTTTTGTTGTTGTTTTTTGTTTTTCATTCTCATTTGGGGGTGGGGCAGGAAGGTGAGAATGCAGATAATTTGTTGATTGAAAAATTTATAGTTTTTAAAAGAAAAATTAAAATTAAACCAACAATCTGAAGTTGTTTGACAAACAGTATATACAACAATAAGCATTAGTACACACACACATACCCCTCTGTGAGATAGGTGCTATTATTATCCCCATTTTACAGATAAGAAATTGAGACAAACAGGTTAAGTGACTTGCCCAGCGTCTTACAGCTGGTAAGTGTTGGAGCAGAGGTGGAGAACCTACAGCCTTCTAGGTGTGGCCTTTTGACTGAATCCAAGTTTTACAGAACAAATTCTTTCTTTAAGGGAATTTGTTCTGTGAAGTTTGGATTGAATCACAGGGCCATACTTGAGGATCTAGAGAGCCACATTGACCTCAAGAGCAAAGGATCCCCACTATTGTGTTAGAGACTGTATTTGAACTTGATCTTTCTGACTCCAAGCCCAGTGCTCTATCCACTGCACTGCCTAGCTGCCCACAAATAAAGGATAGGGCAAGTGGTCTTCAAAATAAGCCATTTCTCCTAGGCACTTATACAGAAAATACATAATCATATTGGGTTCACAACTGATCAGCTATTGAAGGCATTTTGTTGTATTTCAGGATATTTTGTTGTGTATCAAGGGAAAGGAGAGAAGAGACTCTTTAGTGTTCTTTCTCATTGGCTTCAGGAAATATGGTAGATTCTGTATTTTAGTCAGCCTTGCAGAAGAACTAGAGTAAAGGAAGGCATAATGTATTTTTTTAAAAAAAGAAATGTACAGTCCTTTTCTCCCACTTCTGCCAATATACAACACAGAAGATAAGTACAAAGTTTTAAAAAACAGCATGAAATAAGACAACAGAACTTTAACACTTAGTGATACCACTTCATCTTGTATTTTCTCCATGATTCATCCCTACCACTTCATGTGGAATGCATTCTTGTGTTCTTGTGCTTCATGGTCTGTCGGGAGCGGGGTCCCCACCCTAGTTCTCTCACTTCTGTAACTCAGACTGTACTTCCATACCTTTCCCTACAAGAGGTATTAGGTACCAGTTCTACTTGACCAAATAAAGGAAATGGAAAGCAACTGGAAGAGGGTGAATCA
Organism: Phalanger gymnotis; assembly: GCA_028646595.1. Taxonomy (NCBI): domain Eukaryota; kingdom Metazoa; phylum Chordata; class Mammalia; order Diprotodontia; family Phalangeridae; genus Phalanger; species Phalanger gymnotis. The sequence goes on along the minus strand of CM053622.1, from coordinate 398,528,618 downwards.
GAAGAATAAGGGCATCATAGAGACAACCAGAGTGAAAACAAGGAAAGGGACAATAGAAATACAGCTAGGGCCACTCTTTTTCCTGTGGAGCTTACTTTAGTCAGAAATTGGGCCCATATACCCCATACTCTTCAAAAAGAGCCTGAGGCTACTATATTAAGGCAAAATTCATGACCTTCAAGAGGACCATGAGCATGCCTGAATGGTTCAGAACGCAAAGTATAATGAATTCTCTAGGTGGAAGGAAGAGGAAGTATAACCTTTATTTAGACTCCAAAGGATCAGACCTAAGGGCCAATGCCCCCAATTCGATATTGTGGCAACATTCCAAAACCAATAAACCCACCTCACTATAGTAGCAAGGAGATTACAACAAAATATTATAGCAGCAAGCCTGACCATACATGTGCTTCCCCTCAGTGCTAGGGGAAGATCCTGTAAGAAGATCATTCACAAGTCCTAAGTCCCTGCTCGGCACTCTCTCCTGTGGCTTCACTGACTCAAAGTTCCAAAACTCATCTTGTGTTCAGCACTCTCCACTCTGTAAGCTCTGGCAGCTGGCACTTGGCTCCTGAATCCTGCTGCTCTCCATTGCACTCTCAGTCCTCAGTCCTAAGTTTCTCAGCTTCTCACTTCTAGTCCTCAATTTCTCAGTTGCTGCCGTTTCCAAGTTCTGTTCTCTCTTTTTATACAGTCTTTAGCCGTCATCTGATTGACCAGAACTCAGGCACATACCATTGGTTCTGGGCTTAGCAACTCCCCTTAGGGCCCTGAGGGCTTCCTGCCTCTCTCAAACTAGGGAACTACTTCACTGACCAGCCTGGGGACTCATACTTAATTAGTGAAAGGGTGTGGGCCTGTCTCTAATCAGACCTCCCTTTGTTGGCCCCACCTGAAGCCTATTCAGTGGCTTTACAGCTGCTCATCCTCAGGGGAAATCTGTGCAGCTGTTGAAAGTTGAGAGATCAGAGAATGTGAAGGTACATTCAAAATAAGCATCTAGAAATACTGGAATGAGTCCAAAAGACACAGAATCCAAGGGAAGAAAGCTGAATATAAATCTAGTTCACAAAGAGAAAAACCAACAGAGAGGTTCATCCAACAGAAGAAGTAATAAGTAAAAAGTCAGATACACCAGAGTACTGTGAACAAATAAACTGAAGGAAAATGACCCAAAATTCCTCAAAGAGAATTCTGCAGATTCACCTACTATGGAAGGATGGAAGGAAGGAAGGTAGGTGGGTGGATGGGTATATGAAACTCTAAAATGGCTCAAAAAGATATTGAAAGTGTTAAGGGAACATATTAGATAAGAAATTGGGCCAGAAATCAACTCTTAAAACAAAATTTAAAAACAACAGAATTTAGTAGATACAGTAAACATTTTCTCCAAAGAAGTAGAGTGCCTTAAAGAAAAAAAATCTGGTTTGACCCAAAAATACAGAAGTAGAAGAAAATTTGGTAGAAGAGAAGGCCACAACTGTGAAAATGCATGACTTCTTTTTTTTTAACTAAAATTTTATTGATATCGACATTGCAAAAATTTCTCCCAGTAGCCATCTCCCAGAGAGCCATCCCATATAGCAAAAGATTTTTAAAGAAAAAGAAGAATGAGAGAAAATTAAATTAGCAGTACAGATCAATATATTTAAAAAGTCTGAAAACATGCAGTGTTCCACTCCTATGTACCTCCTACCTCTGCAAAGGGTAGGTATATTACTCTTCCTATGTCTCTCTTGGGGCCGTGCTTGTTCTTTGTAATTTTGTAACATTCACTTTTGATTGTTCTGTGGTTTTGTTCTTTCCATTTATGTTATCGAAGTTATGGTATATATTATTTTCTCCATTCTTTACTCTGCATCTGTTCATGCAAGTCTTTCCATGCTTCTCTTCATTATTCATATTTGTCATTTCTTTTAGAAATGAGGCTTTTATCAGAGAGACTGGTTGTAAAGATTTTCTCCCAATTTTCTGCTTCCCTCCTAATCTTTGTTGCATTGGCTTTGTTTATACAAAAACTTTTCATTTTAACATAATCAAAATTATCCATTTTGCTTTTTGTAGTGCTCTCTATCTCTTGTTGGGTCATGAATTCTTCCCTTTCCCACAGATCTGATAGGTAAGCTATTCACTGCTCTCCTAAATTGCTTATAGTATCAGCCTTTATTTCTAAGTCATGAAGCCATTTTGGCTTTATTTTGGTATATGGCGTAAGATATTAGTCTACACTCAGTATCTGCCATGCCATTTCCCAATTTTCCCAGCAGTTTTTGTGAAATAGTGAATTCTTAACCCAGAAGCTGGATTCTTTGGGTTTATCAAAGAGTAGATTGCTATAGTGAGTGACTTCTGCGTCTTGTGTACCTGACCTATTCCACTGATCTACTACTCTGTTAGTCAGTACCAGGTAGTTTTTGATGACTGCTGCTTTATAGTACAGTTTGACATCTGGTATGGCTAGGTGCCACCTTCCCTAGCATTTCTTTTCATTAATTCCTTTGACATTGTGGCCTTTTTGTTCTTCCAGATAAATTTTGTTATTATTTTTCCAGCTATGTAAAATAATTTTTTGGTGGTTCGATTGGTATGGCACTGGATAAGTAAATTAATTTAGGTAAAATTGTCATTTTTATTATATTAGCTAGGCCTAACCATGAGCAACTGATGTTATTCTATTTAATTAGATCTCACTTTATTGTGTGAGAAGTGTTTCGTAATTGTGTTCATATAGGTGCTGGGTTTGTCTTGGCAGGTAGACTCTCAGAAATTTTATAGTGTCTACAGTAACTTTAAATGGCATTTCTCTATCTCTTTTTGTTGGACTTTGTTAGTAATGTATAGGAGCGCAGAGGATTTATGTGGGTTTATTTTATATCCTGCAACTTTACTAAAGTTGTTTATTATTTCAAGTAGTTTTTTACTTGATTCTCTAGGATTTTCTAAGTAAATCATCATATCATCTGCAAAAAGTGATAATTTAATTTCTTCTTTGCCTATTCTTATTCCTTCAATTTCTTTTTCTTTTCTTAATGCTAAAGCTAACATTTCTAGTACCAAATTGAATAATAGGGGTGATAATGGACATCTTTGTTTCACCCCTGATCTTATTGGGAATTCATCTAGCTTATCCCCATTACACATAATGCTTGCTGATGGTTTTACATAGATGCTGTTTATAATTTTAAGGAACACTTCATTTATTCTTATGCTTTCTAGTGGTTTTTTGGGAGGGTGGAAGGCAGGGCAGTAGGGGTTAGGTGACTTGCCCAAGGTCACACAGCTAGTTAAGTGTGTCAAGTGTCTGAGGCCAGATTTGAACTCGGGTCCTCCTGACTCCAGGTCTGGTGCTTTACTCACTGTGTCACCTAACTGCCCCTAATCTAGTGTTTTGAATAGGAATGGGTATTGTATTTTGTCAAAAGCTTTTTCTGCATCTATTGAGATAATCATATGGTTTTTGCTAGTTTTGTTATTGATATGATCAATTATGCTGATAGTTTTCCTAATATTGAACTAGCCTTGCATTCCTGGAATAAATCCTACCTGGTCATAGTGTATTTATTCTCCTGATAAGTTACTGCTATCTTTTTGCTAATATTTTATTTAAAATTTTCGTATCAGTATTCATTAGGGAAATTGGTCTATTATTTTCTTTCTCCGTTTTGACTCTTCCTGGTTTGGGTGTTAGTACCATATTTGAGTCATAAAAAAGAATTTGGTAGGACTCCTTCTTCGCCTATTTTCCCAAATAGTCTAAAAAGTATAGGAACTAATTGTTCTTTGAATGTTTGATAGAATTCACATGTAAAACCATCTGGCCCTGGAGATTTTTTCCTAGGGAGTTCATTGATGGTTTCTCAATTTCTTTTTCTGAGATGGGGTTATTTAGGTAATTTACTTCCTCTTCTGTTAACTTGGGCAGTTTGTATTTTTGTAACTATTCATCCATTTCCCTAAGATTATCAAATTTATGGGCATACAGTTGGGCAAAATAATTCCTAATTATTGTTTTAATTTCTCTTCATATATTTGTCATTTCTTAAAGCACATTAGTAGTGCATTAAATTCCTGTACCATAATTGGTTTAGCCTTTGCCTAGTTAAAAGACATCTACATTGTTTTCAGTTTTTTTTTCAGTTCTTTGCTACCAGAAAAAGTATTGCTATAAGTATTTTCGTTGGATATATAAATAACAGTTGAATAACAAGCCAAAGTAAATGATCTTGAAGATAGGAATAAGAGAGATAACTTAAAAAAAGATTTATTTTTCCCCATTACATGTAAAAATAATTTTTAACATTAACAATTTAACATTAACATTTTTAATATTTCAACATCCATTGTATTTTTTTAAGTTTTGAGTTCTAAATTCTATCCTCTCTCTCCCCTCCTTCCTTCCTGAAACAGTAAGCAGTATAGGTTATATATGTACAATTATGAAAACATTTCCATACTAGTTGTTTTGTGGAAGAAAACTCAAACTAAAAAAAAAGGAAGAAAGAAAGTGAAAAATAGTATGCTTTAGTCTGTATTCAGACACCATCAGTTCTTCCTCTGAAAGTGGATAGTATTTTTCATCATGAATCCTTTGGAATTGTCTTACATTGTTGTATTGCTGAGAATAGGTAAGTTATTCACAGTTGTTCATCTTAAAATATTGCTGTTATCGTGTACAATGTTCTCCTGGTTTTGCTCACTTCATTTTGCATCAATTCATTTAAATCTTTCCAGGTTTTTCTGAAATCATCTTGCTTGTCATTTCTTATAACATAATAATAGCACAGAGATAACTTAAAAATCATTGGTTTCCCAGAAGAATATAACCAACCAAACCTGTATATCATACTATAGGAAAAAATACAAGAAAACTTGCAAAAGCTCTTAAAAACAGACAAGTCAAGTCAACAAGCATATGTTAAATATTTACTATATACCAAGCACTGTGCTAAGCAGAGAGACACAAAAGTGGTCCTTGAACTCAAGAACTCACAGTCTAAAAGATATATGCAGGGGAATTATCTCAGAGAGAAAGCAATAAGGAGGTTGGGGGATAAGGTAGGGGATATTAGACCATGAAAGGCCTCTTGCAGAAAATGGGATTTTACCAGAGAGCTGAAGGAAGCCAAACAAGCCAGGAGTTGAGACAAGGGAAAGCACTCTAATCGTGTGCCACAGTCAGTGAAAAGGCACAGTTAGAAAACAGGGTGCTATATGAGATGAACATTAAGAAGGCCAACATCACTGAATCATAGAATATGTGAAAGGGGGAAAGGTATGAGAAGACTGAAAAGATAAGAAGGGGCTAGGTTGTGAGGAATTTTTAAAGCCAAACATTTTCTATTCAATCTTGGTGGTAATAGGGAGCCATTGGAGTTTATTGAGTTAGAAAAGTGACGTGGTCAGATATTTGCTTTGGGAAGATCACTTTGGGCAGCTAGGTGGGAGGGTGGACTGGAATAATGGGGAGAGGCTTGAGGTAAGGATACCAACCAGAAGGCAGTAGCACAAGCATGAGATGATGAGGGCTTGTATCACGGTGATGGCTGTGTGAGTGGAAGAATGGGACTGAATTTGACATATTGCAAAGGTTGCAGGATTTGACAACAGATTGGCTATGTGGGATGAGTACAAGTGAGGAGTCAAGGATGATGCCTAGATGAGGAAAAGAGGGCCAAATGTGTTTGGAATTGGTAAGAAAGCAGTCAATGGACAGGGAAAATTGATTAGTGAGGGAATAAAGATGATAGGGAAAGAATTCTGCTGTAGAAGCTGAAATGGAATGGGATCAAGGGTGCACGTAAAGGAGTTTGCCTTGGCAAAGGAGAAGGGCCACTTCTTCATGTGACGTAAGTAAAGGAGGAGATAGGAGGGAAAGACAGATGAGATGAGGAAGGGAGAAGAGAAGCTCTTAGTTATGGCCTCAGTTGTTTCAGTATAGTATGAGGCAAGACTCTCAGCTAAGGAAGTGGGGAAAGAGGGTGCCATGATAGGTTTGAAGAGATGACAAGGTTTGGAAGAATCATTGTGGTAAGTGGATAAGCAAATCAATGATGGAGGTATAAAAGAATTTCCTTGGATTTCAGAAAAACCTAAAAAGATTTACATGAACTGATGTTGAGTGAACTGAGCAGAACCAGGAGAACATTGTACACAGTAATAGCAACATTGTGCAATGATCAACTATGATAGACTTGGCCCTCCTCACCAACAGAATGATCCAAGACAATTCCAAAAGACTTGTGATGGAAAATGCTAACCACATCCAGAGAAAGAACTATGGAATCTGAATGCAGAGCGAAGCATATTATTTTCCCTTTCTTGTTTTTTGCTTTTTTCTTTCTCCTGGTTTTTCGCTTTTGTTCTGATTCTTCTTTAACAATATAACTGATGTGGAAATATGTTTAACATGATTATACATGTATAACCTACATCAGATTGCTTACAATCTTAGGGAGGGGGGAGGAAAGGGAAGGAAAAAAATTGAAACTCAAAATCTCACAAAAATGAATGTTGAAAACTATCTTTACATGTAATTGGGGAAAAAAATAAAATACTACTAAGAAAAAAACAACAATTGCCTTTCCTCACTGAGTTTCCAGTTGAGACTATTGAACATAAAATTGTGATGGACCTAGTCAGCACATTTTCTTGATTTTCTCCAGCTCTGTTGAGCAGCATGTGAATAAGAGTAAAAACATTGGGAAGGGAGAGGGAGAATGGGGGAAATCATCTCACATAAATGGAGTGTGCAAGTACAACTAGGAAGAGAGGGAGAGGCTAATTCTTGGATCTTACTCTTAACTGTTTAAAGGAGGGAAGAATACACACACACACTATTGAGCACAGAAACCACATCTTACCCAACAGGAAAACAAGTGAGAATAGTGTTGAGGGAAATGGGAGGAATAAATGGGAGGGTAGCTTTGGAGGTGGGGAGAATTAGAAGCAAGGCATACTCTTAAAGAGGGGGCAGAAAACAAAAAGAAGGAAAAATATAAGAGAATGGGATGGATTAACATAATTAAAATCATAATTTTGAATGTGAATGAGATGAACTCACTTATAAAATGGAAGAGGATAGCATCAGCTGGATTAGAAACCAGAATCTAACAGTATGTTGTATACAAAAACCATATTTGAAACAGAAAGATAAACATGGAATTAAAATAAGGGGTTAGAGTAGAATCTATTATGCTTCAACTGAAGTAAAAAAGGTAAGGGTAATCCTGATCTCAGACATAGCAACAGTAACAATAGAGAAGGGGAAGAAAAGGGAATACGCATCTACATAGTGCCTACTTTGTGCCAGGCCATGTGTTAAGTAAGCACTTTTACAAATATTATCTCATTCGATCTTCACAACCCTGCAAGGCTGTTGTTATTGTTGTTGTTCAGTTGTTTTCAGTCATGTCTGCCTCTTTGTGACCCCATTTGGAGTTTTCTTGGCAAAGATACTGGAATGGTTTGCCATTTCCTTCTCCAGATCATTTTTACAAATGAGGAAACTGAGGCAAACAGGGTCACACAGCTAATAAGTATCTGAGGCCAAATTTGAACTCAGGAAGATGAGTCTTTCTAATTCCAGGCCTGGCATGCTATTCACTATGCCACCTAGATCCTATTATCTCCATTTATCTATCCTCAAATAGACCTAATTTGGAGAGACATATAGGGAAACTACATTTCACTAAAAAGGTACCATAGGAAATTAGTTATTATAAATACTAAATATATATGCACCAAATAGCATAGCATCTAAATTATTAAAAGTTAAATTAGAGGTAGAAATGATAGTAAAACTCTAATACTGAGAGACCTTCATTTGCTTCTCTCAGACTAGATAAATCTAACACACATAATTAAACAAAAAAGGAATGAAGAACCTGAATAGCATTTTAGAAAAGTTAGATATTATAGATGTCTAGAGAATGTTGAATGGGAATAGAAAGATATTTTTTAGATGTACAGTGTCTTTACAAAAATGGACCACACAAATGCAGAAAAGCTGAAATATTAAATGTATCTTCTACCCACCGTAATGTAATAAAAATTACATTCAGTGAAGGGCCTTTGATGCAAAGATTAAAATTAATTGGAAACAAAACAACTTAATCCTAAAGAATCGGCAGGTCAAAGAACAAATTGTGAAAATAGTCATTATTAAAGATAGTGATAATAGCGTAACAACATTGTTAAGATTTTGGAGATGCAATCAAAGCAATGTGTAGGAGGAAACATATCTTTAAACACTTTCATCAGTAAAAGAAAGAGCAATCAATAAAAGGGGCATGCAGCTGAAAACTAGAAAGCCAGTAAATTAACCTTCCCCCCAAATTAAATGCCAAAATAGAAATCCTGAAAATCAAAGGAGAGGTTGACATTTGAAAGAAAAAAATTAATAAAACTGGGAGCTATTTTTGGTAGGGGGAATAATAAAAAAATAGAAAGACATTAGCTAATTTGATTTTTCAAAAAGAGAGAAGAAAACCCAAGTACCAGTATCAGAAATGAAAAAGGTGAATTTACAACCAATTGATAAGAAATAAATAGAGAAGTATTTATAAAGTTACAAATTGCCCAGATTAATAGAACAGGAAATAGAATATTTTAATAATCTTATAAAAAGGAATTGAATAAGATACATATAATTTCCCAATGCAGAGAAAGACCCAGGACCAGATGGGTTTACAAGTAAATTCTACCAAACATTTAAAGAATAATTAATTCCAATACTCTGTAAGCTTTTGGTGAGGGGAACAGGAAAAGAAGAGATCCTACCAAATTCCTTCTATGATACAAATGTGATTTTGCTGCCTAAACCAGAATCAAAACAGAGAAAACCATAGACCAATGTCCCTAATGAACATCAGTGCAAAAAAATTTTAAAAAGTATAAGCAATGAGACAACAGCAACATATCACAAAGATAATGAGCTTTGACCATGATGGTCAAACCATCTTGATTTGACTAGAAATGCAGTACTGGTTAAATATTAGGAAAATTAAGAGCATTAATAACAAAATTATATGTCAATAGATATATGTCTATTGATATGTGTATATGCAGAAATGGACATAGAAAAGACTTTTGAGAAAATGCAACCATTCCTGTTAAAAACACTAGAAAGCATAGGAATAATTGAAGCTTTCCTTAAAATGATAAGTAATACCTAGTAAAACTAAGAGGAGAACAATATATTCAGTAACAATATTGTAAAGATGATCAATTCCAAAAAATGGGCTATAGTCTTACTTATGCATCCTTTGTGAGCAAATAACTTCTCAAGTGCCTGGTTCTATCACAATCCATGGTTTGTTTAGCCATTTCCTAATCAATGGGCATCTACTTTGTTTCTAAACCTTTGCTGTCACAAAAAATGTGGCACAAATATTTTTGGTGTATATGAGGACTTTCTTCTTACCATTGACTTAAGGTATGGACATTTTAGTCACTTTATTTGTATGATGCCAAATTTGCTTTCCAGAATAATGGTACTTTTTCACAACTCCACGAACAATGTATTAAGGTGCCATTTTTTTTTGTCTTTTTTGCCAAGTTTTAGGCTGTGAAGTAGAACCTCGAGGTTGCTTTGATTTGCATTTCTCTCATTAGTCATTTGGAGTAGTGGGAGAGGGAAATGATCTAAGGAGGTGTTAGAAGATGATGAAATCCAGGAAAGTAACTAGGTAGCAAATGATAAGAATTCTCTGGGTGCTATCCTTAAATGAAAAGGATCAAGAAGGAGCTTCTAAGTTTCTACTTCTTGCCCTCTCCAGCCAGAGAGAAGGAAGAGCCCCAGGAGCAGAGGGTGCTGGGGGGTGTGAGTTTCTGAGTTTTTCATCTTTCAGTATGATGAGTCTGTTTTTGTCTGGCCTGTGAGCTAAGAATTATTTTTATATCTTTAAATAAAACTTTAAAATGTAAAAACCATTCTTCAGGCTATAGTTTGCTGATCCCTATGGAGTTTTCAGGTGATGCAGCAGGACACGTGCAATGAACATATCATCCCTAATAGTTATTTAATGTTCAAGACTAACTTGGACTCCAACTTTTCTGATGTTGACAGGTTAAGCAAATATTATAACCTCAGTGGTAGAGAGAACTTGAGCATGAACATGATTACCTTAAGAGGAGAATCTGTTCATTACCATCATGATTTAAAAAAAAAATTTCAATTAACAAAAAAAAATTTCTTTCCTTCCTGCTGCCTCCCTCACATTTAAATACCCCCACTCAAACCCTTGTAACAAATATGCATAATCAACACAAACTAATTCCAGCATTGCTCACATCCAAAAATTATATGTTGCAGTCTACACCATTGTCTATCTAGTCCATTGTCTATCTGACAGGAAGTAGATAACATTTTTCATTCTTAAGACCATCTGGAGTCATTGTTTCTCATTGTATTCATTGGTCAGTTTTTTTAAATCTTTCAGTTATTTGCCTTTTAAATATTACATAAATTGTACTGCTGGTTCTGCTCACTTCACTCTACATCAGTTCATACAAGTGTAACAGTGAAGCAATAAACACATCAATGATAATCTTGAATATGCCTATGTAGTTCTGTATTGCAAGGTATAAGAGACTGTCCATAAAGAAGGTAAAAGAAGTATAACATTTATTCAGACACCAGAAAATCATATCCCATAACCAAATGTTAGCTCCCACAGCCAGTTAGCCCACTTTATCATAACAGCAAGGAACTTAAAACACCATATAACAGCCTGGTGCCTCACCATCCCAAAACCTCTCTGACTCCCTGGTGGGATCTTCCCAAAACAAACTCACTGTACAGCTAAGTCAGCCTGTTTTAAGTTCTACCAATCACGAGGGCAGCCGTTAGCAGCCATAACATCTCTCTCTTTCTCTCTCAGCATTTCCTGTGACATAACTTCCTTTTCCTGTCAGGAAGCTCTTCCCACCATGTAACTTAGGACTCCTGTGACATAAGCAGGTCACAAGACCTATTAATGGGTGGAAAAGATCTTCAAATCTAATTGCTACTACAAGTCTTCCCATGTTTCTCTAAAACTATTCCCTTCACAATTTGTTTAGCCACTCCCTAATTAAGGCGCATTCTTTTGGTTTCCTTTTTTTTTGCCACCATAAAAAGACCTGCTATCAATATTTTTGTATCAACTTGATATTTAAAAGCATTTCACCTAGCAGGTCTTTCTGATGCAGCTATAACCCTGTAATCTACAACCCTGAAAAAAGATAATATATTTGCTCAGCTTCTTAGTTATTCTTTTATGGTGTTTCCCTGTCCTATTTTTTTTTTCAGTTGTTTGTGGTCGATGTCCAGACAGGCCAGATCACCAAGATTCCCATTTTGAAAGACCGAGAACCTGGAGTGGTGACCCAGCAGGGCTGTGGTATCCATGCCATCGAGCTGAACCCCTCAAGAACTCTACTGGCCACTGGAGGAGACAACCCCAACAGCCTTGCGATCTATCGGCTACCTACGTTAGATCCTGTGTGTGTGGGAGATGTAAGTTGTTTCTAAATGTAGCTAGAGTGGGAAGAAGTAACAACTACTGTAATGGTCATCTCTTTGAGGTTTACCTAGACTTTCACATCAGAGTTGGACTTATATTCCTGCATGATGATTGGTGCACCTGGTTTAAAATATCCAACAGGAATATGGAAATGAATTCACCATGTTCCTATTTGCTCTAGAAGTTGAATTTAGAAAATAAACTCCCTTGTGTGTGGTTCAAGATAGGGTAACCACATAATGAAGGATCCAAAGATCTTATAAGGTGTTTCTGTGGAGTGGACCTCCCTCTGGCATTCTATCCATCTTCCCTTCCCTTTTCCCCCTTCCCCCTGAGGCCAATATTGGAATTGAACTTTTTGAATGGAGCTACTTAGTTAAGTGCCTAGAAAAGTCAGAGTTTACCCTAGGTTGCAGCTGAAACCCAGCAACACAAACATCACCTTACATAATTATTTTCTTTGGGAGTTTCAGGGTGATATTTTACAGTAATATATTTGGGATGAAGAATCCCACTGTTAGCTATATACTGTCACAGACTCTAAAATATGAGGCATATTCTTATAATGGGAGGTAGATAATGAAATCTACAGAGTTACCACATTTACTTATAAACTCTAATTTTGGAATTCCTACCAAAATGTGCATGAGGTGAAGATCCAGCTTCTCTTTTTCTTTCTTTTTGGAGGGGAGAAGGGAAGGCAATTAGGGTTAAGTGACTTGCCCAAGGTCACACAGGTAGTAAGTGTCTTGAGGCCAGATTTGAACTGAGGTCCTCCTGACTCCAGGGCTGGTGCTCTACTCACTGCACCACCTAGCTGCCCCAAGATCCAACTTCTCAATCCATGACTTAAGAGATTTCTTTTAAACCCTCAAATTGACAAAATTTCCAGATATTGAGGATAATTTAATAACTCTTGAATATTTTTAATTTAAAATTCTATCTTTTTATTTGTCATTATTAATCGGGAACTTATTTCCTAGAATTCGGAATTTGCCCCAAGTGGCAAGTTACTTATTCATGTTAGAATTGTTGCTAGTGGAATTTAATAAAAGGGTAAGCTGAGACAGTCCTCCAAGCAAGATAACATTCATTAGCAGGGCATGCTTCCTGTCAACAAATGGGTCGATGTTTTGCCTCCATTTATCCCAAGGACCCCCAGCAAAAGGACAGTTTCCCTTTTATAGGTTTTGGGGAATAAAGAACAAAAGATAGGACAGGGTAGATTGTTGAGGATAGTGTGATTGGTTATAGGGCTGAGGTGTGAGGAACAACATGATTGGTTGGAAGTTTGGTAGTGGGGCCTAGCAACAGACCCCTCCTTCCCTCCTGGTGCAAGATAACAAACCAGATATCCTTAAAGGATAGTTTGGGATGTAAAGCTATTAGGCCCAACTCCCTGGTGTTCACATGCATCCCTCACACTCAACTAAATCCCTCGAGGCACAAATAAATCAGTGATTAGTAAGAGAGCTGGATTTTTATACTTAACCCATTACAGGCCAGCCAAATCCTAATAAGTTTAGAGACAAAGAGTCATGACTTAACCATTACAGGACTAAAACAGTTACAGAACAAAATCAATTAGTTGTAAATAGGATCAATAAGAAAATGATACAGGTTCAATTTAATCTCAGAATTATTTAAAATCAGTTGATTCTTGACTTTAGTAGAGCTCAGGCTGTTACAGACTTTTATTTCCCTCTGTCCTGTTTCTATTTTTTCCTTTGAGGAACCACAAAAGTGACACTGAGAACTTGTCTAAATGAATGTTGAAATGTGTTTGGAGCATAACCCTAAGCATTCCTTAATATCTCAGTTTGTAGTTGATTGAGCCCTGTCTTGGATCTTTTGTGTTTTTAGACAGTACTACTTCTTTAATGAATTCCATAATTTTACTTTCTACTTCATTAAGTATCAGTTTCTCAAACTTTTTTATTAAGTATATATTTATCTGTTTCAGTTTCTGAGGGTGTAGATATGGCTGCTATTTCTTAGTACTTTGGGATTTGGTATAGTATTTGTTGTTCATACCATTCATAACTTTATAGACTTATCTCATCTCCCCCTTTGTTGTTCCATATTGAAGAATCTAAAGTGTTTTATTTTCTTCTAAAAAACTCATCCAGCCTTCCAACCCCTGGGTCATTTTAGTTGTTTTTATGGACCTTCTCAAGCTCTATTATGTGGCAGCAACCAAAACTATGCATTGTTTTCCATGTACAGGTGAATTCTGATTTTGTATAAGCAAATAGTTATGTTTTCTGTCTCCAAGCTTTCTTAATAATGCCCAGCATTTCATTGTCTAGAAGAGTCAAACTTACTTTTTGTTTTGATGAGCAGTTAGCCATTTTGGCAAAATATAAAATAAAAATAAAATAAAATAAAATTTTAAAAAGCCTTCTTAGCTCCATTCAAGTTCTGTTTTTTAAATTCATTTTGAACTTAAATGCAAAAAGACAAAAAACTATTTCCATTTACATAGCACAACACAAAGAGAGCATTCAGTATGAAACCATGAACCTTCATTTCACATTATTTACTTTTTTAAAAAAACCTATGTTATAAATACCACACATCATTTTCAAAGCTATCCTCCTTTTCTGTGCTTCCATCTGAGTTTTATTTTGTTCTCTGCTGTGCACTTTTTTTTTCTCCCTTCCCACACTGCATTAGAGAAGGCCACCATTAGACACATATCTGTGTGTGTGTGTGTGTATATATATATATATATGCATATGGGAATATGCATATATATGTTAAAACCATACTGTACATCTCTTTATCAGTTCTTTCTCTGGAGGTAGATAACATCTTCTTTCATATGTCTTTTATAGTTGATTTGAATTTTCAAAATAACTTAGTCATTCACAGTTATTCTTTGAACAATATTTCTGTTACTATATACAGTATTCTCTTGGTTCTGCTCATTTCACTCTTCATTATTTCTTGCACATCTTTCCATTTTTTCCAAAATCAACCTGCTCATCATTTCTTGTAGCACACTCCCATCACAATCATATACTTCAATTTGTTTAGCCATTCCCCAGTTGATGGGCATCCCCTCAATTTCCAGTTCTTTGCCACCACAAAGACAGCTGCTATGAATATTTTAGAACATATAAGTTCTTTTCCTTTCTCCATGATCACCTTGGGAAATAGACCTAATAGTGGTATTGCTGGGTCAATGGGTACACACAGTTTTATAACTCTGAGTTATAAATCCAAAATGGTTAGATCAGTTCACAGTTCCACCAACAGTGTATTAGTGTCCCAATTTTTCCACATCACCTCCAACATTTGTCATTTTCCCCTTTTATCACTTTTGCTAATCTGATAGATGTGAGATCCATTCAAGTTTAAACATGGATCTGCTTCTGTACCCTCTTAGAAAGATGCAGCTATCATATCATGCAATTTACATTACTTAAACCTTGTGTGACTGAAAAAGGAGTTTATGCCAAGGGGCAAAACTCTTCTCTTTGTTTTCCCAATTTTCTGTCCCAAAGTAGATAGCATTGGCAGAGAAAATGACAGAACTACATAACGGAAGAGGAATAGCTTTTTTTTCCCCTAAAAACTTGGCTTTATTGACACCTTTTGTTTTCACATCTATCATTTCCACACACCCTCAGAATTAAACTCTCCCTTGTAATCAAGAAAACAGTTAAACAAAGACAGCCAGTATGGTGACCATGCCTGATGATATAGCTTATAGTTTCCCCTAGTTGCCCCCCTGTCTCTCTGGTGAAAACAAGGAGATAGGTCTTGTTCGTGGTTCGTGGTACAAGACTATTATTTGCCCCTTCTCTCTTTTCATCTCTTCCCATATTTTGGCACTAACTTTAAGTAGCCTTCTAAGCATAGTACTTTCTCTTGACCTTTCAGTTTAAGCCTAAAAAAAGGTGTCCCATCCTCTTCCTTGACCTCCAACCTTTCCTCTTCCTATCTGTCCTTTCCTGCCCGTTCCCCATCTTTTTTAAAATCTCATTTTGTGAGAAGTCAGGCTTAAGCCAAACTGACTTCTTTATTATTTCTATAGGGAGCAAAACTTTCTTGTTCATATTGTGGATTGTGGATTAATAGGCCAGGTAAGCTTAGTCCTTCAGGATTGATTCATTGGCACCAGGTAGAAAGCAGTGTAATCAAATCCCAAATCTAATCATTTATACTACACTTAAATTAAAGCAAGAGAATATCCTGCTAATGAGAGGCATTTGAGTCAGCAAGAATGATTTGAAGGTACCTGTCTCATTCCCCCCCTACTTTTTTAAAAATTCAGTAAAAAATTTAATTTCAGAGCTTAACAATTATAAATGCTTGTGTACTTTTATTCAATCAAGAATTAAACCTTAATCTAAGCCACTGCACATACAGTTTGAAACAAAGGTTTTTTAAATAAATCATGAAAAATTTCTTGGGGGCTTATTTACCATAAGGAAATAATTAACGATGTTAAACTATCTTGCCTTCTAAACATCATAAATTGCAAAGTCAGCATTTTATATTACTGATTTTATTCATTAACACGGACATAACAAAACATAACTATAGTTGAATATTACAACAAAAACAATAGCTACTAGTGAATATGTTAAAATGATTGTAGTCCTTCACTTATTCGTTATTGCATACATACAAAAACCAGCATTACAATGAAGAATATTCACTGGCTTCCATTAAGAGGTTTGATACTGAATGCCACTTCATACTTATCCTTATAAATGCCACCATTAGTCCCCATTGTAACATCATCTTCTTTCTTGAGATGAGTCAAAGTTTGCCCATTCTATTTGATCCATTCCTTCAGTCTCCTCTACTTCTTTTCTTTCAAGCAATAACTTTTCCAACAAAGGTAGCTTATCTGATGAAAGAAAGCCATCCTCTGGAAAGTTTACGTTAAGTTCAGTTATTAGAATCCCTTTTTCATAAGGTCAGTAATAAAATAAGATGTCTTCCTTCAGCACACATTTGATAATTCCGTGCTTGTTAGTCTGACCGGTGCAAGAAGGAATGACTATAGTTCTATCATCAAGAGTTGATATTGACTTCTGAAGGCCACAGAGCGCTTCAACGAATTGGATATTTGTACACACGAAAAGGGCTCAGCTCATCATGTAAATACAGCATGATCCTTCTGATTCAAAGCAATGTTAATATCTCCTGGCTCACGTCCTGGTTGCAGGTCACCTTCATTATGGAATGTTGTCTTCTGACCACCTTTCATGCCCTTGTCATTATGAACCTCCAGAACCATTTTCTCTTGAACAATTTTCCTTCTACTGCAGCATTTTAAATCTGTCTTTAGGGCTGATTTGTTCCTCATGCCCTTGGCATTCCATGCAAATTGATCGAATTTGCTGAACCATTCTAGGTCCTATCTGATGAACTCTTATTTGCATTCTAGTATCTCTGCATTTGGTACAGCATTCTACAGCTTCTTTCTTACCACCCTGTCCTTCACATTCATCACAAATTAAATTCTGTTGCAAAGCCAGTTTTCTTGTTGTACCATTATATAAATCTTATAAGGTCACTAGCAACTGATGAACAACATTTTTACTTCTCTGTTTCCTTTGCCTTTTTCCACCTCTTCCAAAAAACATATCAAATACTTTGATTGGAAAACCAAAGCTACTACCAGAGCCACCATCTTTGATGACTTGTTCTCCACCTTTGTCATATGAGCCTTTATTCTTTGCATCAGAAAGCACTTCGTGTATTGAGAATTGTTTGAAGTTTTCTCATTCATTTGAATTCTTATCTAGTTGGTATTTCAAGGATAGTTTCCTATGTATCTTTTTTAGTTCTTCCTGGGAGGCATTGGGTTTTACCCCCAAAAACATCATAATAAGTCTTTCTTCCCCATTTTCTATAGTCAGGGCACAATGCTCAGAATATGCCATTGTTGAAATGGCAATGTCTGGGGGACAAAAGGGGACTGCCAGTGATTCATTTGGGATGTTGGGGGAGCAAGTGGAAAAAAGAGAAGGTTGGGGTAGGGTAAGTTCTTTGGCATGGAGCTAGGGCAGCGATGGCTCCTCTTCTCTCTTCACTTTTCACTGAGTTTTCTGGAAAGTTCCCCATCTCATCCTATTTAAAACACTAAATTGATCCTCAGAAAGTTCTGGGACCAGAAATTAAATCTAGAAACAGTGTTAAGAACCCTTCAAGAACAGTGTTAAGAACCCTTCAAGAAATGAGATCATTCTTGGTCATGCAGAGATGTCAGAATTGAGATGGGATGATAGCTTTTTATTAAACAATCCCAAGGGATAAAAGATCCATATATAAAGCAAATTTCTGCTTTAAGTAAGCAAATATAGTATTAATAGAAATGGAAAGAGTTATTAATGTGATGATAGTTAAGATCAGTGGTGTCAAACTCAAATAGAAATAGATTCCTGTGGGCCACATAAGACTTAGAAAACCACAAATTACCATTATTGTTCTATAGTATTATTTATTTTGTTAAACATTTCCCAATTACATTTTAATTTGATTCTACATTCCAAACTAGAGTTTTGTGAGCCACACACTTCTAGTCAAGATAAATAATGAATTTTGAATAATGAAGCCATTGGCATTGTATTTTGTTTTGTTTTTGCTTAGGAAACATGAACAGTTCTCCTGGAAATATGTAAGGGAGAATTAGGCAAGGACTTGAGATGAATGCCAGCTAAACTCATTTATTGATTCCTAGGCATCTCCATTTACTTAAGACAATTTTTTTCCTCTCAGCTTCAGGAGAGATCTGGAGATGTTTGTGTCAGTCCCCATTGGTTAGAATGTTATTACATTTATCATTTTTACAAATATATGTTTTGGGGTAGACTATAGCTGCCATTTTAGCAAGTTGATTTATAGGTTTTCTTTTGCTGACTCACAGACTGAAAATAATGGAATCATTGTGATGAGCGTTATTTTCTCAATGATTTTCTTTTCTTCTCTTCTCTGCTTCAAGGATGGACATAAGGATTGGATATTCTCTATTGCATGGATCAGCGATACCATGGCAGTTTCTGGTAAAGTTATCATATTCTAAGATGATTTTCAGTGTTGTAGGATCTTCTGGAACTTTCTGGCTAAGGGATTCACATCATACAATTGACAAAAACTACAGAATGCTTGATTCAAAAGAGCTTAGAGGCCTAAATAAAGTAATAGGATATATTCTGTACATTCTCCTTAGAGTCATTATTGAGTAGGATCATCAATGAGAGTGGCAATAAAGAATATATAGGAGTAGGAGCCAGAAGACTTGAGTGAGTCAGTCAGTCACCAAGTACTTATTAAATGTCTACTGTGTGCCAAGTACTGTGGGATCCAAATACAGTGAGTGAAACAATCCCTGCTTACAAGGCATTTACATTCTAATGGCTACAAGGACCTATGTCACTATATACAGAAAATATACAATCCAGATAAATACAAGGTGATTTGAGAGAGAGGCACTAGCAGCTGAGGGGATCAAGGAAGGCTTCATCCAGAATGTGGTGCTTGACTGCATCTTGAAGGGGGAGCAGCATTTTCTGAGGTGATGAGGAGGAGGAAGTACATTCCTGTCATATTGTGTAGTCAGTGCAAAGACAAGATATGGGAAGTAGAGCACTGCCTGTGAGGAGCAGGGGAAAGGCCAGCTTGGCTGGAGCTCAGACTGAGGGACCAGAAAAGAGGGAGGAAAAGGGTACAATGAGGTTGGAAAGAAGATTCCCTTTGGATCAGTTCTTTACTCTTTTCCTTGGTTGTATGACAAGCTTCTTATTTCAGGAAGCTGCAGGATTTTTTAAAAATGGATTTAAATATAGGAGAGAATCTAAGGCTATGAGATTTTCGGGTTCTGACATTTGAAAGCAGTTGTACTTAGAGAGAAAATGTTTTAGTCAAGTATTTATTTTAATATTGCCAGCAGCAAACTCAGAAAAAAGAAAGCAAAGGATCCCCAGAACTTTATCTTTCTATCCACAATCCCACATACATTTTTTTTAGCCAAGAGTAACATTTTTCATTTGAAGTTGGCAGTAACCAGATTGCTAAGAAGTATAGGCACAGATACAAGAATGCTTTACTCCCTTTGGGGATCCTGAGGCTAGGATCTACCAAGGGCTGAGTTGTTGATTTCCCACATTTTTCTTAAATACTATTTGCCTTCCTGTGTCCCTTCCAAACCTAGGTGCTAGAGTGAGGACAGTGGCACATAAGGATGGTACTTAAGGTGACTAGGAGGTGAATTTCATTGTCTTTAGCCCTAAGGAAAGAAGCTTATTTAGGATGCCACCTGAATACCAATTTTACATCTTCCACATCATCTTCAGCTCCTCGTTCTCCCTTAGCCTACACATCCAACAGCTTCCAAGTCTTCTTGATTCTAATATCTCTCACATCTGTCCTAGTCTCTCTAATCACCAGCTCACCAGCCTTTTTCAGGCCCTCACCTGGACTCAATAGAGGCTGCCTCTACTCTCTCCCCTCTCAAATATATCTTCCACACAACTGCTAGAGTGATTTTCCTAAAGCACTGGTCTGACCATGCCACTCCTCTACTCAAGTAACTATAGTAACTCCCTCTTAACCTTTAGCATCAAATACAAGCAGCTTTGTTTGGTATTTAAGACCTTTCAAAATCTAATTCCACCCTACATGTCCATGCTTTATTATACATTACTACATGAACCTAATCTCAATGGCTGTTCGTGCCTCCCCTCTCCCAAATTATCTTGCATATATTTTATATATACTCACATGTGTATGTGCTATTTCCTTCATCCAATAGAATGTAACCTCCTTAGGGTAAGTACTGTTTGGGGCTACAAAGACAAAAGGCAGTAACTAGAAACAGCATTGCCACCTGGCAATATTGCCATATATTAAGTACTTATCAGCTGATTGCTTGAAGTGCTTCTCTATGGGGTACTGTGCTAGGCACTAAGAGTGCAGAGACAAAAATTAAATGTTCTTTGACCCCAAGGATTTTCTATCCTCTTGGAGATTTACTATTTGTAGGCAGTTGAATAAAAGCATGTTATTTTGAAAAGGTAGAGATCTCTAATTGGGGGAGTTGAGGACACCTTACACAGGGACATGGTCCTTGAGTTAGTCTTTGAATGAATATAAAGAGTCTAAGAGACAGAGGTAAGGAGCAGGGGAATACATTTCATGCAGCTGGAACAGACTAGATAAGGTAGAGAAACCGGACTTGGTGTGCATAGTTTATAGAGTACACAGTAGACTTCTTAAGATAGAACAGAGTTAAGCGAGGGGAGTAATATGAAACTCATCTAGAAAGGTAGGTTGGAGCCAGATTATAGAGGGCTTTAAATGGCAAGCTGGGGAGACTGCCACAAGGCAAGAGAATGTCAGTTAGAAGAAGGAGGAGACTAAACAGTCAGGCCCATATTTTGGCAACTCGATTTGGATAGATTTGGGTAGGGATTTGAGACTAGAACCAAAATACCAATTAGATGGCTAGATTGCAATGGTTCTGGCAAAAGTCTGAACGAAAGTTCAGATTATGTGAGTGTAGAGAAGGGGGTTGAGGTGAAGGATGTGGGGATGAATTCCACAATGCTTGGCAATTTTCATACATGGGTATGAAAAAGAAGGAAGAGTCAAAGTTAAATCTGAGGTTATGAAAGCAGGTGGATGGAAAGATGATAAATAACTTACAGAAATAGGAAAGCTTTGGAGGAGGGTCCAGTTCAGCAAGGAACATAATGAGTTTAGTTTGGGACATGTTGAGTTTAAGATGCTATCATCAAATTAGAAATGTTTAGCAAGCAATTGAGTATGTAAGATTAAAATTCAGGAGAGAGGTTAGGGTTGGATGTATAGTTTGGTGCATTGTCTGGATAGAATTGACAAGATAAACAAGAGAAAATATACAGAAAGAAGAGAGCCTAGGCCTGGATCTTTGGGGACACCAAAATTTAAGAAGTAGATGGAAGATACCTGCAAAGAAGACTGATTAAGAGTAGACAAACAAAAAGAGGACAATTTACTTTTATCATTTTAAATACAGCAAGAAGCACATTGGAAAGCATTTCATAACCATGGAATAAGGCAAAACTGTAGCACTAATCCATTGTTACCCTGCTGATGGTCACAAAGGGGTCTGAGTGAGAATGAATGAATGTGTATCCATCCCAGCAACTGGAAAAATAATCCAAACTAAATGACCTTTCAATGGCGAGTCAGATGTGTCCCCTTTCTATGAAAAAAAGTAGTACCTTTAAAGGCAATAAAGATGGGGATGGTGTTAATAGTTCCATGAGGATCTTGAGTAGGAAAAGGTAAGCCTTACTGACATTTTCCTATGCCACATCCTTGGGTTTGTTTAGGTTTAAACTAAAAATCTGTAAGAAAATTTGTTCTTTGAAATAAAAGCCTTTTATTTCAAAAGTAATTTCTTAGTGCAATTTTTAAAATGTAAGATATGTTGTTATCCCTGATTATCAACTCATACTTATAATGCATACTGTAGCTTACAAGGAATTTTTCTTAACAGTAGCCCTGTTAGGTGGTTAGTACTTAAGTATCATCACCTTTATACAGATGAGGAACCTGAGGATCAGAGAGGTTGTGACTTGTACCCATGCACATGTCTCAGTCAGGATTTAGACTGAGGCCTAGTGACTCAAAGCTGATTGATCTTTACGCTCCCTGTAACTAGAACTGAGGCTTTCAAAATGAAGGTGAATCAGAACTTCTCTAGGGCCTCCTTATCATTCAGAGTAATAGGTTCTTACCTCTCTCAGAGACTATGTCTTTCATTCTCTATCCCACACTTGGCTCTTCCCTTCCACATCAGCCTTGTGTTTTCCAGGTATTCCTATTCCCTCAGAACTGAGGCCTTTAGCATTGATCCCTGCTGTGAATTCATATGACAGAACTGTGTGTGAGGCTCAAACATTATTGGTTTTTTTCTTTTGGTGTTCCTGATTTAGACCAGGCTAGCTATTTATAAGAATTAACACAGATTCAGGGCTTGAAGGAAAAGTAGTGAGGAAATCAGGCTTGTATGACAACACAAATTAAAAAGACACTCTAGCCCTCAACTAGTCCTATTTCAGGACTCTCAATTCTTGGTAAACTCTTGGTGGGCTATTGGTGAGTGTGAGAAGGGACAAAGGATTTACAGCTGTAAGGTATTTTAGGGCTATTGGAGGTAATACCTCATTTTACAAATGAAGAAACTGGTACACAGAGTTGACTTGCCCAGAGTCACAAAACTAGGAAATATCTGAGGTGTGATTTGAACCTAGATATTCTTGGCTTGTTCAGATGTTCAGCATCCTACCCACTACAGCACAAAATCTCTAAGAGTAGGGAAACATTTGTGTAGGGGATAGGAAGTTGTCCTAATTTCTGCAAAACTGGACTAATGAAACCCACTATTTGGTTGAGAGGAAGGTTGGTCAGTGCTTTGTGTTTGTCCAGACTGAGAACTTGTTTCCTCTGCAGGCTCACGGGATGGCTCCATGGGGCTTTGGGAGGTGACAGAAGATGTGTTGACCAAAAGCGATGCCAGGCACAACGTATCCCGGGTCCCTGTTTATGCTCACATCACACATAGGGCCCTAAAAGACATCCCTAAGGAGAATACTAATCCTGACAACTGCAAGGTCCGGGCTCTGGCCTTCAACAATAAAAACAAAGTAAGTATGTGTGCATGTGCTTGCATGCTGTGTGCAGGGGTCTTAGGAGCACACACAGGGGCGAGTGTAGACAGACTACAGGAAGATATCAATACTGCTGGGGAATTTAATTATTGGAGCCTGCTTTTGCTTTTTCTTACTGTTAGACACTTTAGGAAATATTTCCTTTATTCTTGAGCTTTCACTGAACGAGGCTGAAAGTAGGCATCAGCAACTTTCCAATGATGAGCTTGAGTCAGTACTAATCAAGTAACTTGGGTCTTTCTGGCTTCCTGACATTGCCCAGTTTGGTTCTCTTATCCCTAAAGTGGAGAGAAATATTTGCCAGAAACAATAACAAGGTCGTAAGTCCAGTCTGGAGAGGTGGGAGCAACCGAACTAGAACACGTCAGCAAATGAGACTTCTGTCGGTACTTGTCTCATTTCCCCAAGACAGTCCCTGGCTTAGATAGTTTGTATTTGGTTTCCCAGAGTCATGAGGGCTTATTTATGTACATGCTCGTTTTGTTGATCATTTATTTACCCGTTATGGATATAAACTGTTGCAGGTGCTATAGTCTATTACTGTGACCCTAAAAACAGTCACTTGCCTTATTCTGTTTCCTTCTCTGATGACTTGCACTCCAAAGTTGACTTGGATCTTCCGAATCAGAAGTGTGAAATAAGGTGGAGGTAACTTGAGGCAGAGCTAGAAGAATCATAAGAAGAACAAAGGTCTCCAGGAGTGGGGATCAAGCATTTAGTAGTAATAGTAATTGTTATTATAACTTACAATATTATTATAGCACTTTAAAGTTTACAAAATGTTTTTACCCTACCAACTCTTAGAGGGAAGTGCTATTGTACATAATATATGATAAGTATATGTTGTATATAATATTGTATATATCATATCATTAAATATATAATTGTTATCCGTATTTTTTAAATGAAAAGACTGAGACTCAGAGGTAAACACATTTTGCCCATAGTCACAGACCTGTGATTCAGATCCATTTTTCTTGACTTCTCTAAGCCCAAATCTCTTTCTCTTATACCACATTACCTCTCCACAGTGAAGCAAGAACCTTAATGGGATGAGATAGGTGGAGGGACCAGAATGGGAAATCATTGCTGCCTAGTTCTAGCCACCACCACCCAGTTCTCCCTTTAATGCATATGGGACATGAGTTGTTGTAGAGGTATCTTTAACCTGCTTCTCATTTTTTCTTTCAGGAGCTTGGAGCAGTGTCCCTTGATGGCTACTTTCATCTCTGGAAAGCAGAACATACATTGTCCAAGGTGTGATCACAGTACCTCCTTTGTGACTTTATATAAAAATCAGTTAACCTTGTAGTCATGGTGCCCCATGACTTTTTCCTAGTCTCCTAACTAATTCTGAGATACTCAGCTATAGAAAACCCCTAGGTACCTTTTTGCCTATAACTAAGCTTGAGGACATTGAAGAAACCACTTGAATTTAACTCTTGGATCATTAAAATCCAAGTGTAGCCTTCTTTTTGAGAATCTTAGATATTTAAATGGCTCCATTAGAAGATAATTTTTAATATTACAAAAAGTTCCACTGCTTTATTCTCTTAAATAGTGGCCTTCCTAGTCTCTTTAAGTGTTTGTAAATAATTAACTACTTGATTAAGGCATTGAGTGCAAATTAAATTAAGTGTTAGCCAATGGCAAGTGCATATCAATTATAAAGATAAAGTGTCTCTGAAATGATGGAGTAAATCAGTGGGAAGATAGATGTATTTACATGCAACTTTTCAAGAATGGATTAAATCTAATTCACTTATATTTGAAATAGTATCTTCCTCTTAATTCTATAATCAGACATTCTTTGCTTCTTGCAACTCGTTTTGTAATTACTTCTCATGAGGAAACAGCCCTTCAGAAAGTCTTTTTTCTCTTAGCAAGTTTACAAGATTTTGTTCTTCAGGATGCTAGCACAGTATTTCACATAGATGAGTACTCCATAAAAATTCATTGTGTGGATGAATGAATCTGACAAGATTGCAATGAGTTTCTTATTGGAGGGTAAAAGGAGGTAGAATAGGTTACTCTCCTGTCTTCTCACACATACACTGCCCTTTTGATTTGCCTTCTGTAGTCTAGTCTATCCTAGCAGTTCTGTTGAATGTAATGACTTGGTCAAAGGTAATGAAATTGCTGTATTTATCCCATAATAAGGAGAAAGGTGGCTCTGTTTCAGTAGGCAAGCAGGTTCCTCTAAACTTTGATTTAAGGCTTGTCTTCTTTCCTGCCTTATTCTCACCAATATCCAGCTATTTTCATTTCTTAAGGATGATCACATACTTTTTCTTCTGGCACCTCTAGAGGCACAGAAGAAAGAGTTTTTATGGGTTTATTTCATTGATAGTTTATATTTTTATCTGCTGATCATCTTGCCCTTTGAAGGTGTTGGGGTCAGGGGTTGTCTGCCATTTCCTTGTATCATATGCTCATCCTCTTTCTGTTGGTTTTCAGCTCCTGTCCATCAAGCTGCCATACTGTCGTGAGAATGTGTGTCTGGCCTATGGCCATGAGTGGTCTGTGTATGCAGTGGGCTCTCAAGCTCATGTTTCCTTCTTGGACCCACGACAACCATCACACAATGTCAAATCAGTCTGCTCCAGAGAACGAGGCAGTGGTGAGAACCCCAGTGTGGGCGCACTTGCTTGGCTTACAACATACACATGTCTATGAGCTGACACACTCCTTCTTGCCCTCTATCTTATTTGGCCAGCATAGCCACAAGGCCAAGAGACTTCCGGGCAGAAATATGGCAGATATGTTTTGAGTTTTCAAGATGATGAAATACAAATGCATTATTCTTTGTGGGTAAAATAGGTGGATTTATGGTATGAGAGTGAAACACAGCATTACTTAAGCAAGAAGAGAACTATTCCTAAACATTCTACGTTGTATCCAAAGCCATATTGTAAACTAGCAACCAGTAAGTGTGTGGTTTCAGTATTAGCCCTCAGAGACCAATAGTATCAGTTCAGGGATGGGGAACCTGTGGCCTTGAGGCCACACGTGGCTCTCTAGATCCTCAAGTGTAGCCCTTTGACTGAATACAAACTTCACAGAACAAATCTCCCTAATAAAAGGATTCGTTCTGTAAAACTTGGGCTCAGTCAAAAAACGGCCACACCCAAGGATCTAGAAAGCCACGTGTCCTCAAGGCCATGGGTTCCCTACCCCTGGATTAAACACTATTGTCATCCTTAACTGAAATACTGGCCTTTTTTTTTTTTTTTTTGGATCTGTGATTTCATTGATATAGGAAATCCCTAGTGATGAAATTTCCTCTACCAATACAAATACATACCTACCTGCAACTAATAGTCTTGTTTAAGACTATAATTGTAAGTGGTTAGTTGCTTTGGGTACTGAGAGGTTGAGTGTCTCACTCAGGGTCACCAGCCATTATGTGTGTCAGAGGTGGACCTGAACTTGGCTCTCCCTGACTCTGAAGCCGGCTCTCTGTCTTCTGGGCCACACTGCTTCCCACTGATACTGGGTGAGCAGGACAAATTCAGTTTCTAACTGTTATTTTTGATAGGAACATGTGTGTTTCCTCTTCTTGGGACTCTTGCTTGGAGAATGTCCTCAGTCCTCCCCTCCCCCACTCTCTGCCATCTCTGTCCCACTCTGTTACTCTCACTCCTTCCCCCTTCCTAACCTAATGTATTTTAGAGACAATAATCATGGCAACACTATACTACCGTGCATTTAGATACTATCATACAACCATCAAAGCATTTTGACAGGGGGCAGCTAGGTGGCACAATGAGTACAGCACCAACCCTGCAGTCAGGAGGACCTGAGTTCAAATCCGGCCTCAGACACTTGACACACTGACTAGCTGTGTGACCTTGAGCAAATCACCTAACCCCAACTGCCCTGCCTTCCCCCCTCCCCCCAAAAAACAACAAAGCCCAACATTTTCACAATCGTTATCTCATTTGAACTTTATAACAACCCTGTATGAGGCAAGTTGTTTCAGATGTTAGTGATTTTATAGGTGGGGAAGCGAAGGTTTGGAGAACCTCACCAGCACTATAGCATAGTGCTCATGGCTGGCTACTGAAAATGGATACCAGGTGTTGAAATAACGCAAAAGTGGCTGCCAAACTCTTCTCAGTGACTCTGAAAAACAAAGAAAAGGGGGCTGGGTTGTAGGAGGATGCCAAGGGAAGGGAGACAAGCAAACATTGTCCTGATGTTCAAAAACTGAAAGAAAATGGATACCTCAAATCATAAGCCAGTGAACTTGATATTAATTTAGGAAAAATTCTAGAGCAAGGTACTAAAAGGACAGTTTCTGACTCTTAGGGAATAGGTGATAAGCCTGTATGGTTTCATGAGGAACTAGGGATGCCATAATAAGCCCATTTCCTCTTTTGATTGGGTTACTATACTAGTTGATCAGGGGAATACAGTCGACAGAGTAGATGTGGACTTCAGCAAGGCGTTTGATCCAGTCTCTCATGATATCCTTGTGGACAAGATGGAGAGATGTGGACTAGATGATAGTTCAATTAGGTCTGGGTTCAGAATGAGTTTGCTAAGTGGACCCAAAGAATATTTATATATTCAGTAGATTGATGTAATACTGAACAGTGGTCCCTATTGGAGTACCCTACACCAGGGAACTGTCCCTGTCTCTGTTCCTTATTACTGACTTGGATCATGCCAAAAGTGCCATACATTTTTTTTTAAATTCAGATAACATGAAACTGATAGAAGTAGTTAAATAAATTGAGATACAAAGAGATTAGGATTGTATAGTGAAGATAATGAAATGAAACAGTAGGGATGAATGTAAAGTCCTGAATTTGTATTTTAAAAAAATAAAAAATCATACAAGTACAGGATGAAGGATATAGCAGTGGATATTCATATGAAAGAGACATGGACATTTTAGTCAATTGTAAACTCAGTATGAAGCAGAACTGTAAAGTGGCAGCAGAAGAGGTTAATGTAATCTTAGACTAAATTGATAAAAAAAAAAAGTCCTATAAGTCCTAAAAGTCCTATCTAAAGAAAGATCACTTCCACCAGAAGAAAATGTCAGGCTAAAGCTTCATGGAGGGGTTGGTATTCAAGGCCTTGAAGCTAGATCTCAAAGGAATAGAAATATTTCAGTATACTATATCATTCATGTTATAGTCTGGATATAGAATATATAGCCTGGTATACAGGAGATAGGAGACAGAGAGGCAAGATGTAAAATAACTAGTAGCCTAGTTTGGCAACAAAAAAATGGATTGTAGGGATAGTAGGTCAAAACTAGGTTGGGAAAGATTTTCAGTGCCAGGCTCAGATTGCTTTCGAGAAAGTACATGCATAGACCTATGAAATAGATTAGTTGGGCAGCTATGTAAGAGAAAGGCTTAGAGAAGGGAGACCACCAGAAGAAGGTAAGTCAGGTAGGAGGCTATTACAATAGTCCATAGTTAGAGGCCCTGACAATAGTGATAAGAATGAATATGAGAAAAGAGAAAATGGTTGTTGGAAATATTGCGGAGATAAAGTGAGTAGGACTTGGAAGGTAAAGGAGAAGGAAGAATAAAAGATGAATCTAATGTTTTAATCTTATGTAACTAGGCCACCAGCACCCCTGCAGAGCAGCGGAGGAGCCCTGGAGGTCGCCCCTCAGACCCGGGTCCAGTCATCCTCCGTCCCCTCTCCTCCCCCCTCGGTCCCGGGAGCCATGGGTAGCTTGAGGCAGCGCTTCCAGAGGTTCCTGGAGCAGAAAAACA